>JABFTP020000185.1:74714430-75314430 GCA_013387265.2 Cryptolaemus montrouzieri
TTCCACTTTTTGTTCACAACCTACTCACAGACTATCTACTGATTGAATCATAGAAGAGATTTAATATGTATAGTTCACCCGTCTCTTCTCATTTTCCGGAAGTTACATTTTAGGAGCAAGCGTGGGAGGCTTTACGTGTTATGAAGATTCATCCATTCTACATACATTGCTTTCCGCTGATCGTGTCTTGAATCAAATCTGAGTTTGACATAATGTAATGATCAATGCAGTCTTCCAATTTTTCATTCCAATGAGTAAATCAATAACCAGGTTCATGCCTCGAAAATTCAAAATATAGTGATAATAAGAAATTAAACTATGTATTATACTATCACAAGAATTTATTAAAAATCAGAATTGCAATGTCGGTCTTTCGACCATTTTCAGCTGACAACAAGTACTGAACTGAAGTTGAAATACGTACATACATAAATATGTAGATACAAAATTAATAAGGGTGCAACCAAGATGTTATAAACGAATCATGTTAAAATTTATTTATACATCAACGATGGAAAATAATGGGTAATCTAGAGCAATAGCCCTCGACTTCTCTAAAGCCTTCGATAGGGTTTGGCATGCAGCCTTGTTGAATAAACTTGTTGCATATGGGCTTCCAGAAAAATTGCGGGGTTGGATAAGTAGCTTTCTTTCAAATAGATGAATACAAGTTGTGGTCAACGGTATAACATCTGATTGTTTTCAGTGGCAAGCAGGAGTACCTCAGGGATCCATTCTTTCGCCAACCTTGTTTCTGTTGCAGATAAACGATCTTCTGTCATCTACAGAGAAATCTTCGGTTTTGCAGACGATTGTACACTGGTTTCGTCTGTCAGTTGTCTGCGACCGATTACAGCTGCGGAATTTGCGTCAGAGATTACAACAAATTAAAAACTTAAACTCTGACTTAAAGAGGATATTTGAGTGGGGTCAGTTGAACCTGGTGAGCTTCAACGCGAGCAAGACGCAAGCAACTACGTTTTCTAGATAGGCCCCCGCTGGAGAACGTCCTGTAATGATCCTCTGGGTTTTGCTGGCATGAAAATGTATCAGCAATAGCTAAGTCGGCATCAGCTGAACTTAGTTTTCTTCTCAGAGCCAAGCGATACTTCACGTCATCTCAGCTATTGCTTCTATATAAGGCGCAGATTCGACCTGCTTTGGAATATTGTTCCCATGTATGGGAATCTGCGCCCAAACATACGTTGCGAATGTTAGATAGTGTGCAAAAACGGGCTGTGCGCTTCATCGGCCACCCGGATATCACCCGCGATCTCCAATTGCTGGTAAAAAGTAGATTCCTGGGTTCTCTGGTTATTGTAATCTGATGGATGCTCTCTGCATCTAGTTTTGAATGAACTACCGGTCTAACCTATAAAGTCGTCTTCTCAACCCATACTTGGCAACTTGTAAACTCCAGTATTGTCAAATCTATCAGTTTTATCTTTAGTATTGAAAAACTCTTCGGAGAGTTTCATATGGGTTTCGAAAGCTACTTTTTTATGCTGTTCTGAAAAGAATTTGCAATATTTTCGCTGATAACGCCAAATTATGTTGATGAAACGTATTTATCTGTATTAGTTCTTACTATATGAGGGTAAATATTATGATATGCTATTTGTATTTGTTCTTGATCATTCCGTGTATTAAATTTGAAGAATAACCATTGTTCTTAGCTATTTCTTTAGTATTTGAGACTTCCCTGGTCATATTTTCTTTGTATAATAGAAAAAAATAAGCACTATGAATCATTGAATTGAATATATATATATGATATATATATATATATATATATATATATATATATATATATATATATATATATATATATATATATATATATATATATATATATATATATTGAAAACTCACCTTTGCTGTCATTTGCATTCTTTATGATTCAACAAACCCAAAATCTCATGAATACCTTGCGTTCAATTCAATGATTCATAGTGCTTTCATTTTTGCTATTAGTAGTTGTAGTTTTTATTGGTTTCGACAGCCTACCATCAACCTAAACGTATGCGACATTATCTTCATAGAGCTCTCTGATTATCTTTATTAGTGACTTGTCCGTATCCAACTCTTCCAGAACATTGCATAGCAGGAATCTAGCGGTGAAATCGTAAGCTTTTTCTAAGTCTATAAATGCTTTGATCCTCACTGATTTTGTGCCCGATATTTTCTCAGTTTTACTGATAATATTCTAACGAAGAGGCGACACAGCGAACTGTTGATACTCAAACCCCTAAAGCAGTTCGGATCTTTGCGATCCCCTTTCTTGAATACTGAAAGAATAAAAGCAGTTTTGAATTCCTGTGGTCATTTGTTTCGGCTACTGCACTGATTAAAGACACAAGAATACGTTTGATGAGTGGCTCCCAACCATTTTTCAAGAGCTCGACCGGAACATTTCCCGGACCAAGGGATCTTCCGTTTTTTATTGTAACCAAGCTCTGTTTAACTTCTTCGGCAGTAAATCCAATACCACCTTGGGTTTCTGTAGGAGCCATTTGCCTCTTGGATTCAGGTCTCTTTTCCATTAACAGATCTTCGTAATGTCTTTCCCACTCCTCCACTTTGATTGAATCTCTCAGTTTAATTAGTTTTCATTTGTTTGATGGTTCCCTATACTTCCGTACTACGAGCACCCCCTATCAGGCTTTCTACCTCTTGGCACAATCAATTTTCAACTTGCATCAATAGCATTCATCCCAGAATTAAATTCAAAATAGAAGAAGTAGTCGATAATCAGATTCACTTTCTAGCCTAACAAACTCAATAAAAATATATATCGAATCCCTACTTTTAATGACATTTGCATCCCTTATGACTCTACACACCCTAAATCTCATAAATACGCTGCGTTTAATTCAATGATTCATAGAGCTTTCTCTCTGCCATATCCAAAGATATGTCCAGGGAAGTATGAACTATTAAAGATTCAGTTAAAAATAATGGTTATCCCTCAAATATGATAAACAGAATGATCAGGAGCAAACACAAATAACATATCATAATATTTACCCACTTATAGAATCAACGAATACATATAAATACATTTCATTATCATATGTTGGCCTTATATACGATAAGATTTCAAATGTATTTCAAAACAGCATAAAAAATAGCTTTCAAAACTCTCCAGAGAATTTTTCAATGGTAGAGATAAAACTATAGATTTGACAATTCTGGAGTTCACAAGTTATCTCGTATGGATTGAAAAGGCGTCTATAAAGATTAGACTGGAGCAACAATCAGATTACATTAACCAGAGAACCGATGAATCTACTTTTGCTTCACATAGTATCGAAAATGGCCATCATTTTCCACCCATAGATCAACTTCAAATTATTCACAGAATACCTGAAGGACGAAAGTTAGATTTCTCAGAATAATTCTAAATTTTCAAACTCCAACAAACTCTTCTGAACGACCAGTACGGCCCTGCTTATTTGTCGCTATTTGATATCTTTAAAAAATACCTGCTTTCAATATAATTCATTTATTACCTCTAGTTTACACCCTCATTAAGTTTGTATCTACCTGTTTATGTATGTATTTCAACTTCAGTTCAGTTCTTATTGTCAGCTGAAGATGGTCGAGGGACCGAAATTCCAATCCTGATTCTCAATAAACTCTTGTGATACTATAATACATAGTTTAATTTCTTATTCTCATCATGATTAACTATTACCTAGTAATGGCGGAATCAATTAACTATTCAAAACATAGTATTGGACTTGTTAATGAACAAAAGTGCCAAAATATAAACACCTCGAAAAAGTCTAGGAACACTTACCAATATCTTTAAAATATGAATTTGATGATTGGAATTTATAGAAATCTTTCGGTTTTGTTAGGATGTATTGTATATAATGTATTCTCAAGAAAACAAAAAAATTTTGACTTCTCCAAAGCACCTATTATAAAAAAACATTTGAAATTTGAAAATGACGAGATTTTGTAAAACACAAAAAAAATCCTGAACTAATATTTTCGAAACGATATGGAAGCGCTTATATTTTTCAGTACCCAGAAGGTCCACCTCTGTTATTAATGACACTTTGGCATCGTCGCGACATGCTAAAAATTCAATTGTCTATTACATTTTGGCCTAAGTCATTCCAAGCCCCATGAACTGCTAATCGAAGCTCCTGTTCATGATGGAAGACGTTTTGACGCAGGAGATTTCTTTTTAGGGTGTCCCACACATGCTCGGTGGGATTCAGATCTGGGGAGCAGGATGGCCACGGTAGAAGATCGATATCATTCTCTTCAAGAACGTTCAAGACAGCTCTTGCACGATGAGGAGGGGCATTATCTTGTTGGAAGAGTGGATTTTGACCCATTGTTTGGAGATACGGTACCACTACAGGTAAAATTATCTCATTTGCGTGAGCATATCCCGTGAGGTTGTTCTGTAAACGAGGTCAGTTCTTCCACTAAGGCGTATACCTCCCTAAAACATCACTGATCCGCCTCCCTGTCTAACAACTTCTCGAGCATGCTGGAGACGGTTTTGCTTTCCAGGTTCCCTCCATATTCGAATTATTCCCTGAATCGAGATAATAACTAAATCTAGATTCATCACTACTGAAGAGAACTGTGTCCAACCTCTCTTGATCCCAGTTTACGTGTTCTTGGCACCAAGCTAAACGAGCAGCGCGATTTCCATGGGTCAGTTGTGGAACTCTTAAAGGACGTCTGGGGAGGAGTTGACCTTAGTGCAGTCGATTTCTCACAGTTTGGTCGGAAATTTGTACATTATGAACTTGTGATAGCTCTTGAGCTAATTGAGATGCTGTGGTAGTACGATCTCTTCTGGCTTGTAAAACCAAAAATCGGTCTTGGGCGACTGTAGTAATCCTGAAACTACCTGTATGGCGTTCTTCTACGCTACCTGTTTCATTGAAACGACCATAAACGGTTTATGACACTTGGGCTACTTCCCAGAACCCTGGATACTTTCCGTTGTGAGCTCCCAGCTTGGAGCATGCCAACGGCTCGTAACATCTCCTCTCTAGTCAAATGTCGTTTTTCCATGGTTGAATCACAAAACTTGAATATTTTATTTGTGATTACAACAGAAACAAAGTGCCAACTAACTGATTTCAAACACTGAATACATGAAATGATTATAAAGCAGCGTCGCATCTGATGCATTTTCAGTTTTTTATAAGAAAACTGAAATTTGTTGCTGCACTCTACATAATTTGGTGAGAAATTGATGCAGGTGTTCATTTCTTTAAAAAAACATTCATATTGATCGTTCTGGATACGATATATCGATATTCAGAAGTGTTCCCTAGACATTTTTGAGGTGTTTATATGTGGATTTCCGCAATTAAAAATATATTGATGGTAAAAAGAATATACAAGAAGTCACATAGAACCATATCTAAAAAACACAATTCGAAATATCAAGAATTCTCTGCAAATATATTTTTACTGTTAATGGTACAAAACAAACTGAAAAGTTTTTTCAGCTATTTTGAAATACAACGGATGCCTTAATACATAGTGTTCATCTATTAATCTAAGAATCAAATTATTGTCGCGCATTTAGTACAAACTAAATCCTGTTTTAAACGTATCCGTATAATGCAGAATAAAAAAGCAAAAAATTTTTGATCTAACCATTCCTCAAAAATTTCTTCTATGTTTTATTACGACCATATCGAAATAATAAAATGAGTGAAAACAGCGTCATGTGGAGCGATTTCGGGTGCCAATTACATGCCAAATGTTAAGTTTAGGTTTCATCAAGTCAAGCAGCTTTGAAATTTTTCGAAGCGCTTAACTCGACATCAAGCTTCTTGAAAGCTTGATACTTGTAAGAGCATTAAATTAAGTTCACTTGCTAATCACTCGTTGCCGTGCACATACAGGTGCAATAGAAGTAGGTAGTATCACTAGAAATACAGAATGTTTTGATTGGCTGCGGCACACTGGAATTTCATAACTTAGTACGTTCGATCTACTCAATTCGTTTTGCTGGGCAACAAGCACATAGAAAAAGTTCCTCGAAGGAATTTCGTTAATTTCAAAGAAAAATGGGAGATATCAAGCAGCAGTCATTTCAGACATGTACGAATATCTGTATTCAACAACAACACTCAACAAAATATTGATGTCGCCCACAACCTACAACAGATTTCTTATATAGAATAGATTCAAATAAAGTAATAAAGTGAATTCGCAAAAAATCGAGTTCAATCATTTCACGTGCACTTCTGTAACAATCGTTGTTTCAAAATACCTTCAGGTGTTCATAAATAGAAACAATATGGCAAGTCAGTGCTGTGGAATATGTTCTGATAATTATTGTGTCAGTACAAGGTTTATATCTTGTTACTTTTGTAAGTCTACATTCCATACTCAGTGCGTGAAACTGAAGGATGCTTTTCAGAAACCAATACAAGAGACCTTTAATTTGTTCTGGTTTTGCGATGAGTGCGTACCTGTTGTAAAGCAGAAACCTGCTCCAATGTCAGATTAGCCGAAAACTGATGTCGAATCAATCAACTTATCTAGGGATATTTCCGTTGCTGTGGATAAAGCTGTAAGTTCCAAACTTGGCTTGCTTGAAAATCAGAATAAAGCACTAATGTCAGAGCTTCGTGGTCAATACGATTCAGTCAAAGGTGAAATAGAGAATCTGAGACAATCGAATATATAGATGATTCGTTTACTGAAGTCAGAAAATTTTGGAGGATTGCCAATGTAAAAGCTCAATACTGAAAATGCTGTGAGCTCGAAGACCGACTCCATTCATTCTTGGTATTGATATTATAGAGCCAGATAGTGTCAGGGACTGTTTGCCATCCAAAACCTCTCAAAGAAAGAGCTCTAATCAGATGGGGGAATTCACATTATCTCAAGTATCTTCAGGAATAAACCGGGCTATGAAAAAAATTTTGGCACTAAAAGATCCATAGCTGGTAATTCAAAAATTTACAATGAATTGCTCCAAACCAATAACAACAATGATTCTCAACATCGTAAAGTTCAGCTAACCTAACCGATAGTGGGTAAATCTAAATCAGTTGCACTCAAAGGCATTCCTAGGACGCCCAACATTTATATAGCTCGCTTGGATCCTGAAACAAGTCGAAAAAAGTGGAAGATTTGAATCTTTTCCTAAAAGATGTAGTGCCTGTATTTGATTGCGTGAAACTCAAGTCTAGACAACCAGAGTTGTATTCATCCTTCAAAATCAGTGTACCTGCACATTGCGTGAAAGATATCCTTCATGCAGATATTTAGCCTGAGGGAGACCCAGATCGGAAAAAGTGATCGAGTCTCGAGAATCATTGTCAGTTTACTATCAAAACGTTCGCGGTCTCAATACTGAACTAGCTGAACTTCATAAATCAATGATATGTACAGATTATGACATTGTTATTTTGACTGAAACTTGGTTGACTGAAAATGTGAAGACAAGTGAACTGGATTTGCGTGATTACGTTATATACAGAAAAGATCGATCACAAGCAACGAGTGAAAAGAAACGTGGTGGAGGCGTCCTCATAGCAGTTTCCTACAAGTTGGAATCTAGTGAAATAGAGATAGTCGAAGTTGGTGAGAATGTTGAACAGATCTTTGTCGTTGTAACGTTAAACAGTTTATATGTCACAAGTATCTCTTGAAATCCATCAACAGCATTGTGATACAGTTGAATTTATTATGTTGAATTTTATGAATACTGAATTATATTTGTTTGGTGACAACAATCTGAGAAGTTTTATATGGTCCAATGATGAGCTGGGAGTTCTGTTTCTCCAAGCGTGGAACCAGGTTTGGTGGTTGGCAATATTTTTGGTCTCTTGAATTTATTTAAAGTTAACAAAATAATTAATTCTAACGGATCTTTGCTCAATCTTCTTTTCACCACTAATTCTGAAACCGAAGTGCGTCTTGCTGATTATGCTTTACTCCGACATCCATGGAGGCCATCCAGCCTTTGAATTCGATGAAGCATGTAGAATTACTGAAGAAATGGCCTTCAGCGAATCATTCCTAGATTTTAGCAACCGTAGTTTTGATAAAATTAATGAATATTTCGAAAGTATACATTGGGAACAAGAATTCCTCAATAGTGATTTGGACGCCTGTGTGGAGCATTTTTATAACCTGATTGATTTTATCGTAGATAAGTTCATCCCACTTAAGATTTTAATTCCATCGAAATATCCTGTATGGTTGACTGCAGAACACAAGGATCTCATCACACGCAAGAAAATTGCTCATAAAAAATACAAATCATCGAATAATGATGCCGATTTCCATACATTCAGCCTTTTGAGATCTCAATGTAAGTCTGTTATGCATGAATGCTATTTACAGTTTATAGAATTTAGCGAGTCCTCAATAAAATCAGCCCCTAAAAACTTTTGGTCATTCATAAACTAAAAGAATAATCACTTTTCTCTTCCCTTGACAATGTTTCTGGAAAGTGTAACAAGCTCGTCAGGTTAGGATATAACCAATCTGTTTGCTGAGTATTTTTCGAAAGCATATCGAAACGATACCCCTTCGTCTATACCTTCTCATGTGGAACATGAATCTATTTTCTGTAGTCGCACGGTTAGCGCTGGTGAAATTAAAGCCAAATTTGATTGGATTGGTCTCCCACACAAGAAGAATTGCGGGCCCGATGAATTCCCCCCTTGTTTCTCAAGCATTGTGCAGATACATAGGCAGTTTCCTTGTGCTTGTTGTTTAATATGTCGATTCAATGTAGATCTTTTCCTAAAAAATGTAAGTCTAGTTTTATTACACCCATATTCAAATCTGCAAATACGAGAAATATAATGAATTACCGTCCGATTAGTATTCTGAGAGTTACCACGAAAATTTTTGAAAGCATTATGCTTGAAAAGTTCTCATTCTCGGTCAACAATATAATTGCGACCGAACAGCATGACTTCATTAGGGGAAGATCGACATTGACTAATCTAGTTCCATATTGTCAGGATATTTATGACGTGATGCATGATGGCTACCAAGTTGATAGCTGCTATATAGACATCGTTAAAGCATTCGACGAGGTCAATTATGACATATTGGATTCGGTGGTTCAATCCGCAGGTTTTTTCGGTAATCTTCTCGAGTGGCTACGGAGTTACTTCAGGGGTAGGACTCAAATTGTGAAAATAAAAAACTTCAATTCCTATGTCATTGATGTAAGATCTGGAATTCCGCAGGGTTAGATACTCGAGAGTATTGTTATTGGCCGATGTTTTGAAGATATTTAAGATGATAAATAAACTTTCCGATGCCTTGAAACTTCAGCACAATTTGGATGCGATATATTTTTCGGATCATATGCTTATTGTTAATATTGATAAATGCAGGGTTATTACGTTCCACCAAGGTAATAATCCTTTGATCTTACCATACTGGATAAATGGAAATGAAATACAGAGAACACATGTTGTAAAGGATCTCGCAGTATACATGGATCAACGCTTGGAATTCAAAGACCATTACATTCATATAATCGGGAGAGCCTTAAGGGTAATAGGTTTCATTCGTAGGAACGCGGTAGATTTCTCGGATATATTCACTATAAAAAGTTTATATTCGGCACTGTAGTCTGGTCTCCATTTTACGTGTCAGATTCACCCAACTTACAAAAAGTTCAGAACAGATTTTTAATGTATATTTCTTCTCGGTTGTCAATTCCACATATGAACTTTTCCGCTAGTTTTATGCGTTCAAAATTAAATATCAAAACCTTATCTGAACGTTGTTTAATCGGTGACTTGATTTGTCTTTACAAGTTAAACAATTTATTATATTATGTCGAAATAATCAGTCTAATCTGTTTCCATGTTCCAAATAGGACTACGCGTCGTGCAAACTACGCAATTAATGCTCATATTGAAAGAATCATGGAGCATGGAAAGAGATATATGAATATCGATCTTTTTTAGTGCGTCTCTTAAACAATTTTGTTCTCGCCTCCAATGTATCTAGTTAAGATTTATTTATGTTACCATTCAATCATTTGTATGTTAATGGGAATCTCCCGTATATTTCATAAATAAAATTATTTCTTCAGAGGTTTATCGAATCATTCTTCAAAAACTCAATATTCCTTGTAAAAATATAAAAAAACTGAAAAAAATGTATGTAGTGTCGTTACCTAGCGACCAAAAGTGTAAGTATAATAATCTTTTGATTTAGGTTTACTACATTTGGCGATACTCAGCAAGACTTTTTCGAAAATTAAGTGAATCCCTGAGAATCGAGATTGAACGGTGATTCCCCGAGAATCGAGAGTAGGGGAGTCCAGAGACTTCCCCGAAACTCGTATATAAAGAAAACATATAAATACATAAAGCATATATATAAATATATTAAAAAAATCTTCGTGCAAAATCAGCGAATTATCAACTATCTGATAAAGAGGAATGTAGGTTCGCTTATTGTTATTGTTTTTCTCAAGTTTCAATGCAGATAATTCTTTTATTTTCACAGAAGTTTAGTTCAGTTGTTTTGTTTTCACAGAAGTTTGTTTCAGTTGTTTTATAAAAATGTATTTATGTTATTCTTGTAATGCATGGCTGTGTTTCATTTGAAATATACATTTCACTTTCTAATAATTGATCGATCAAGCCTGAACTACGTGATAGTTGATATTCATAATGAATAATAAAATAAAACAAGTTACTATGTTTTAACTATCACTAATTTATTGATGTAAAGAATGACAAAATTGAAATTGGTTATACCAATTAACATGTTCTGAGTGCAATTCCTTTTATATAGGTCAAACAGGACGCTCTTTCAAGGCTAGATACAAAGAACATTTCCGGTCATTCCTACATCAGAAATATGATTCAGCTTTAGCTGCACACTGTCTGAATGAATGTCATCATTTTCCAGAACTTCAACAGCTAAAAATTCTTCATTCCTGTGATAAATCTTATAAACTCAATTTCTTTGAATCGATGGAAATTTTCAAGGCATCTAGGGTAGAAAGGGTTAAGCTCCCTAACAACCAGGTAGACTTAATTACCTACCAATCACCATTATTCAAGTTACTGTGATCTCTACTAGCATTTCATTGATGGTAATTCCTGTATTGTACATGAGTATTCAGTTTACACTAGCTTGTTGTTGATAATGGACGTATGTCCGAAACCGGTCCAACCAATGTAAAAATTTTGTCATTCTTTACATCAATAAATTAGTGATAGTTAAAACATAGTAACTTGTTTTATTTTATTATTCATTATTTCACATTCTCTTTTGTTCTTGTTCTGTATTCGTATTTCCTTCAACTACTTCATGAATTCTTTTCTGGTTCCTACGTTGAAATTAATTCAAATATTTGCTGTTCAAATGTTCAGTATTATTTAAACTTTTATTCTCGCTCTTATAGAATATAAGTGGAATCTTAATGTTTTATCGAAATTATGTTCGGATTCAAGCTTTCAAGTTTTGTGATTCGAGAAGCTTGAATTCTAAAGAAAAAAGCTTCACTTAACTTGAATTCTGTTAAGTCAAGCAGCTTGATTTACAAGTCAGGCCGTGAATCCCTAGTTGTGCTCTATTACGATATGGTCATTAAATCAGTAATTGTCCCGTTTCGAGATGCGTTTGGTGACAATTTCATTTTAGTTGATGATAGTGTTCGAACGCATATTGCAGCTGCATTAAATTTGCATGCATGAAATTTGAAGCATAGAATGGCCAGCATGCTCCCCAGATACGTACTACAATGAACATGTTGGGACTGAGATGTCGAGGTAATATATCATTCTTTCAAACCCTCTAACAGCAAAAACCAAAATTTAAAATTCCATGGACAAAGTGATTCGTGGCATGCTAAGACGAGTTGAGAATCTTGTTCGCTATTGTGGGAGCCCCACCGAATATTAGGGCTTCAAAAATTATATTTGGTGATCATAAAATTTTGCTTTTTACGTTTTTTTTCTCATAAGTTTTCTTCACCTCTAAATAAATATTAACTATTTTATCCTGAATTTTTACTGTAAACAGAACTTGCTCAGTTCAACTCAACAATCGAAGAAAAGAGTAGAATGGAAAAGTATAAATTTAAAAAAAAATTTCACTTTTATGAAAAATAGAATACTCATTTTTCAAAATTAAAAATTTGTACATTCATGATTTCAGCAATTTACCTATATTTTCAGTCTTCGCGTGTCTGATGGAATGCCACCTCAAAATTGTTTTGAAATCGACCGGTCCGTTACCTAAACCCTAAACAGTATCAGTTCGAACTTCTGATGAAAATATCAAAAGCTTTTGAAACAAATATCACAGAAAATGTTCTATTTAAAGTCTATTTCACCATTAAAATAACTACTCTTTACGAATCGCGTTTTTATAATTTGAAATAATTGAAAATTATTTAAGCAAAAAATTTATTTTCAAATCGAAGAAGTTTCAAAGAACATCTACTCACTAAAATACTCAATATATGACTCAGGTTCCTCAGGCTCATCTTCTTTAACAACTCTCGTACAATACTGTTTCTTTTTTCGAATCGTCAATTTCCGCACTGCATGGAACATTATTGTTGACTATTGCTGAAATCGAAATCACTATCGTTCGAAACCTTATTCTCTTGCTTACTATTGCTTTCGGTGTCAGTCTCCAACATATCCATCAACTTTGTCTTCTTATCTACTTCGTCATTTTCCTCATGTTGTGGGTTTTGTTGTAACTCTTGCGTATCATCTCCTTGATAAAAAGCGTTCTGATTATACTGAACTTCCGTGTAGTAAGCACCATACTGTGCGTTAGGGTCGTATTGTTGATCGTTATCATCATAGTTACCCTGCTGAGTATTTTGATACCCTTGTTGGTCGTATTGCTCATATGGCTGTTGTTCATCATATTGTTGACCTTCTTGTTGATAATTTGCATAGTTCGGATCATTTTGATAATATTGTTGACTGTATTGCTGATTATTCTCATCATACTGCATATATGGTTGTCCTTTTCATCGTACTGCATATAAGGTTGTCCTTTTTCATCATATTGTTGCATATAAGGATACCCTTTTTCATCATACTGATAATTCACGGGTTGAACATTGGGATCATAATTCATAGGTTGCCCATTCTCATCATACTGAGGGTACTGATCGCTGCTATAATGTTGAGCATTTTGGTCGTTGTAATTTGATTGATCGGGTTGATCTCGTTGCTTCTTGGATTTCGGCATTGTCACTTCTTCATGTTCTAAAACTGATTCTTCTAGTTCCTGAGGTTCAGGTACTTCATTTTGCTGAGAATTTTGTTGACTTTCTGATGAAATTGTTTTTGACGGGACGTCTTGACATTTATCAGAGGGTTCTTGATAATATTCTTTATGGATTTGGGAATCTTCCAAACCAATTTTGATGTTTAACGTGTCCTCCGAATTCAACTGTACATCGATTTGGGCTTCAGTTTCTTCAACGTTATCATTCGAAAAACATTCCGTGTTTGAGGATAGTTCAACGTCTTCTTTAAGGAACATTTTTTCTGCAGGATGTTCTTCTGACGGCAAAATTTCACCTTCTTTATTATTTGAGGTTTCTGTATTCGGGTAAGTATCTCCAGTTTTCTCGTCTGTAATGGTTTCAGTCGGAACTATATCGTCGTGGTTATATTGCACATCGGTTACTTCTTCTTCTTCCGCTACTTGATATTGATCCGAAAGTTGTTGTTGATTCACGCTTGAATCTAATGGAACTGTTAAAGGAGGAATGATATCGTTTTCTTCAACATTATTCGATTCAATATATCGATCAGTTAACATTTCCGCATATTCTGAATCAATATCCTTTTCAGGTCGAGATTTTGGTGCACTAATCATTGGAGATTCGATACTTCTTGGTTCTACCAGAATATTATCAGCTTTGTCATTTGGATGAAGCGATTTTTCCACCGTAATGTTATTTCGATTCTCTAGATATTCAGGACTAGGCTCATGACCATTTATATTAGTTTTATTTTCAAATGAGTCATATTGATCGTATTTATTTTGCGATGCAACAAATACTGGTTCCTCAGTATTTTTTTGAGAATAAGTATCAGCTACTTCTTCCTCCTTCATTCTTTTTTCTTTTCCCGAAATATTTTCCACGGAAAAATCTGAAACGTCAGAATCTTCATCATCAACTTTAGTTATGTTAATTTTTTCGGAATGCCGAAATTTTGGAATATTAACCTGTTCTTTGATTGTCCCACTATCTTCTATTCCCTGAATCATGTGTATGTTTTCATTTGATTCGGGAGGGTTTCCAAAAGAAGCGTAACTATTTGTTTCCTCTTTTGAAATAAAAGTTTTCCCATTCTGACAAGGTGAGTTGAACGGTTCAAATGTTTCAAGCGGAGTTCGGTTTTTATATCCTTGTTCTCCATTATGCTGTATCAGATCCGTGTTATCAAAAACACTCGGAATAGTATTTTTAAATTCGCGCACATCCCCATTATTTGTATTGTTATTGTCATGTGGATCGAAATTAATTTTTGAAGGAGCATCATATTCAGAGAAGGAATTAAAAGGAGTGTACAATCCAGACTTTTCGAAAGGGGTGTATTTATTTAATCTATATCTGGATGCGTTTTGAGCTTCTTTAACCCTTTTAAGATCTTCCTGGTAACCAGTATATTCAGCAGAATTGATTAATTCGTTTCTTGGTAATGCGTGGGTATCATTAGAGAAAGAATGTAGAGGAATATTACCTTCAGTACTGGGATGTCTTGGTGAATTTAAATACTGTTTTTCGTAATTTGATGCATTCTGATTATTGCCTCGACTATACTTGTTCGACAGATTTTCGTCTAATTTCAAAGAATTGGACCTTTTCATTAACTCGTCTTTTAAGTAGCTAGAGGTATATTTTTCTGGTGATCCTCTCCCGACTTGATCAGTATGTTGGTTTCCTTGTGGTTTATTATAGTGAACTCTGTTCAAAAAAGTTTGATATTGGTGACGTAGTATCTTGAATCTTTCAGTTTTTGCTGAAAGCATTGAAATTTTCATTTCAATTCTTTCAAGAGCTTGAAGTATTTGTTCATTTCTTTCTGTTCTATACCTATCAGCTTCAACGAAGTGTTTGTATTGGTGTCGCAGCCTCTTATAATATTGCTGTTCCCTGAAAAGCAAAAAGAAATAAATTAAGGTTCGACTTATCACAATAAAAAAATTGTGAGAATCTTCGAATTGGAGGAAAGTTGTTGGTCGATTTATTACATCTTTCCTTATTATCAAAGAATCGTTTATGAGAATAATTAACTGGGTATAAACTATTATGCAATGCCTTTTCAACACTAAAGGGCCCCGTTTTATATAACCGTTTAGTTATTTGAGGTGATTTTTTAGTAAATTGCACAAACTTTATAGAATAATCACTGTGGTGATTTTAAGGTAAATTTACGAATAAAATCAGAGAGGCCGTGTTTTGTAAGTATTCTACAGGGTGTTACATCTCAAACGAGTCAGCCTGTATATTTCTTATCCCGTAGTGATTGGAAAAATTTGCCAAGATACGTCGAATTCTTTTGTTCGGGGGACATTATTTGGCGTCCCCTAGGAAGAGGCGCTCCCACCTCTCAAAATTGATTAGGAGAAAGGGGTCGTGGGATACCTCATTTGAAAGCTCATCACATCAGTGAATGAGGAAACAGAAGTGGACGAACCTTTTTTGCTTAAATTCATTGTTCATCTCGAATGAGCTGAACTTTGAGAATTTTGTCTATTTTCAAGGAAAACAAATTAATTTTAGTTTTGAAGGGGAACCCTCGAAGGTATTTAGTTTTCATTAATTAGTAAATCCACCCACCTTGAAATTTCAGATATGAATACTATGTTTTTTCTGATGTATTTAAAAAGACCATTTTACACACTATAACAACATTAGAAAAATTTTTTTTCATGTTTACAAGAAAGAAATTGAAACCAATGATTTTAAATCAAATTTCCAAATTGTCCTTCATTTACTTTCATACAATAATACAATCTTGATCGAAAACTGTCTCTAATATGGTTCAGCATATTTAGTGTCATTTGACAACACTTATCTAAAATTGTAAAGAGTAGTTCCTCCAAATTCTCCGGCTGAGTGACAAGAACGTTGAGCTTAAGATGTCCCGACAAGAAAAAATCTAAAGATTTCAGGTCAGACAATCTAACAGACCTCTCCATAGGTCCTGTTTTTCCAATTAAACAACAAGGATATTGCAAATTGAGGTATTGGCAAACTGGTTCGTAGTAAGGAGGAGCTCCTTCTCATTGGTTGAGCAATTGTTATTCAAGTAGTATGGGATAGTTTTTCTGTTATTAATGAATAAATAACCTGTTTGAAGATATCAGGATATATTTCGGCGGTTAAATCACCAGAATCAGAAGAGAGGTCCTATTTACTTTTTCCTAACATTGAATCTGGGATTTCCATAATTCAAGAAAGAGTATTTGATTCACTTCAAAATCTGCAGTAATACCGTATCAATCGTTTGAAATTAAAAATCATTTTCTGCGAATAAAATTGGCCAAAATTACTTTTCGTATATACCATTCTGAAGAGGTTAGGTTAGTTTTCAAATGACACCTTTACCCTCTCCAATTGTGAGTGGTTGAAACGCCACCTCTTAAGGAGATAAGAAATATACAGGGTTGCCGTTTGATACAGACCGCACTCTATAATGCTGAATACAATAAGTTCGGTTTTTACTATTGTAATTCAGAAGAAAATTATCGAAGAAGTATTATATTGCGAAAACTCATGTGTTACTTAAAATTAATTATGCAATAATTGTAATGGAAATTCTATTTACTTATCGTATCGAAAATATTAAATTATGATTAAACATTTCTTCACAGTTAATTCTCAATAGCCGAATGTTTTATAAATATGGCGTCTGGTGATTATTTCGGGCATCTTATGAAAAAACATCTGATATAATAAATAACAATTATTTATTATAGTCTTCTAGATAGATGCACAAAAGAACAGACTTTCGTGAAATTTCACTTGGACGCAAACTACTGCACCATCCAATATCTAAAAAATTTACTTGCGAAAAATTGGTTGCATAATATGTAAAATTATCAATGTATTTGTTCTTTATATATCGCCTACATGTGAAACGTGTTTGATAATTCATTTTATATTTCTGTGTGTTCAGTTTGTCAATAATTTCTTCTAAACCTTCTTTTTGGTGGAAGTTCCTTTTTTTTATAACCATTTCAATAATTAACTGAAACGTGGAAAATATTTGAGTGGTTGTTCTAATTTTTATGCCGATTTTCTGAAACATTTTCTGCAATTGTTATAATGGACAATGATTGGTCGAACTAATTTTATTTAGGTATTAATACTGTCCAGACCAGAAACATCACGTTAAACATCCTAAGCGCTTGCAACTACTTATTAGAAAAGAAGTACATATCGCTTAAGGTAAGAGCTGTATGGCAGCAAAGAAATACACAGTTATATCTGTAACTAAAATTGATTCGGTCTGCGAACAAAACTGACTAATATCATTTTATTTATAGTGCGGCGGCTTGATAAGTCAGTGACATTTTGAATGAAACAAATTTTTTCGGCAAATAAAAATTTTATTTTTCTACATTATCACCTTTTAATTCAATACATTCAGTCCAAATAAAAGGTTTTCTCAAGGCTCTCACAATACGCGTTTGTTTCCATAATGACTTATTCATTCGACTCAAATCTCTTACCGCCCAGCCATTTCTTCAGGTTTGGAAACAGAAAATAATCGCAGGGGGCTAAATCTGGAAAATATGCTGGATGGAGTAGAAGTTCGTGTCCCAATTCGTGGATTTTGGCCATCGTGACTAGTGTAGTATGCACACGTGCATCTTGATGGAACAGCATTTCTTCGCCACATGCGGCCGTTTTTGCTTCAAATCAACATCGAATCTGTTAAAAAGCTTCGAATATATTCGCTGGTGATCGTTTTACCTTTCTCGAGGTAGAAATGACACCGCGTGCATCCCAAAAATCTGTGGCCATGACCTTGTTGGCTGACAGACTCTGTTTGGACTTCTTTGGTCCACGTTTCCTCAAGCAACCCACTGTTTCGATTGTTCCTTGGTCTTTGGTATATTGTGATGAATCCATGTTTTGTCCACAGTTACAAAACGGCGCCAAAACTCGGTCGGATTACGGCTGAACATCGCTAAACACTCTTTTGAAGTGGTCACACGATTGCTGTTATGTTCGAGTGTGAACAATCGTGGCACTTATCTCACGGAGAGTTTTTCCATGTCCAAATATTCGTTTAAAATATGATGCACCCGTTAAGCTGAGATACCTACAGCATGAGCCAACTCAAGCACTTTCATTCTCAGATCGTCCTATATAATTCCATGGATTCTACCCACGATTTCCGGCGTGATCAATTCTTTTGGGCAACCTGAATGTTTGGCGTTTGGCGTCACAAGTGATGGTACGACCACAACGGAACTTCTTAACCATTGAAATTGATGGTGCCCAGTCCCCGTAGTATTTATCAAGTATTTCATTAGTTTCAGTGACGGATGTTTTACGTAAAAAGTAATGCTTAATCAGCAATCGAAAGAGGTTGTCTGCTTTGAACGGCCATCAAACACCAACTGCACGACGTAGCTTGCTCAAAATTAGAAAGTGGCCCTCTGATTGATTACAGTTGACGGCAGAACTGTTGCATTCGAAGTAACTGCGCGGAAAATTCAAAAAGTCATTCACTTGTCAAACCGCCCTCGTATAACATAATAACAATTGCTGCAGTGTCCGTGTCAAAGGCAGAAGATCAAAATTGACAAACTTACAGTATGAGATATCTAGAATGTGAATAAATTAGACATGATAATTAGAAATTCCAAATTAGGAGAAGCACTATTAATGCAGAATGATTAATACTGGAAAACGTTGCCCACATGTTATGTTCAGAAAGAATTTCAGAAACAGAACGCTTCCGTGTATTCTTCCCCAACACTATAGTTGTCAAAGATATTTAAAACGTTTTTATTATGTTGAAATCCATTTCAAAGTATGAAAGAGAAAAAAACACATTGTTTAGTTTTCCACGCTTATTCGTTAATACACGACGTGTTTCGACTGTTTTACATTGAAGAG
Organism: Cryptolaemus montrouzieri; assembly: GCA_013387265.2. Classification (NCBI taxonomy): domain Eukaryota; kingdom Metazoa; phylum Arthropoda; class Insecta; order Coleoptera; family Coccinellidae; genus Cryptolaemus; species Cryptolaemus montrouzieri. Next base: position 74,733,542 of record JABFTP020000185.1, read on the forward strand.
AGATTTACTGAGATTTTGGCCGCTTGAGAATGAGGTGGTTATTTTGCATTTTCAAAATTCAAATTCCAAGTCTCAGCAAATTACTTTTTAACCCTTAATCGGGCATCGTATCCCACAGGATACATTCCGTTCATAAGTTTTCCACGAAAAGTCTGCTCACTTTTAAGCGTATCGGGCTGCATATCCCGTAACATACATGCCTTAATAAGAAGTGTGCGCGTCATTCAGTCAGTGTTGTAGTAACCATGACGGACGCTGCAGAATTACGCAAGGTAAACTTTAAAATTACTCAATTGCTGGTTATTTCCTTTTATTTGATTTTTGGTTCATAGATGATAACTATAAACTCTTGAATAACCACTTCGTTATAAATACACATAAATTTTAGTCACCTTGTTTATTTTTATCTCAGGGTGCACATTGCCCAAAAAAGTACAAAAATTCTGCTTTTCATGAAGTATCGTCAAAGGCGTTCAGAGTTTTATATTCGGGAATCTGTTTTATAATTTCAGATCAAAAGCGTTCAAAATTTCTACGGACACAAATCATAAAAAGCAAAATATGAGCCAGTATTACCACCAGAAAACATTGAGCAATTTCTGGTTGACGATGACATGAATGAATGGTATTTAGATGATAACGTGCCATTGGCGTCCTCAAGCGGAGTACCAAAAAAAAGGTAAAAAGACATCTACCTCCAACTACTCTTGGACGAAATCAAACTTTCACCATACCCACTTCCCATCCGAATCAGTTTTTCAAGCGGAAAGACCGTACCCCTTTGGAATATTTCCAAAAATTTTTTATGACAATTTGTTCGAACACATATCAGAACAAACTAATATTTATTCAACTCTGACTACTGGTACTTGTGTTAGTGCCCTCTCCATCGAAAATAAAAGCCTTTGTTGGTATAATTCTCCTGATGGGGATAATCAAAAAGCCATCCTATGAGGACTACTGGGCGAATGCTGCAAGATACAATGCAATAGCTGATGTTATGCCTAAAAAGAGATTTAAAAACTCGTAGAAAAACCAGGCTGATGCAAATGAAGATCGTTTATTCAAAATTCTATCCATACTCAGTGCCATAAAAGAAAAGTGTATGGGCATTGAAAATGAAAATTTATATTCTATAGACGAAATGATGGTCCCATATAAGGGAACCAAAGCAGGTAATCTCCGCCGATACTTACCAAAAAAACCAAAAAAGTGGGGATTCAAAATGTTTGTTAGGGCAAAATCTCTGGCATTGTCTATGATTTCCTCATATAAACCGGAGCTAATACTTTCGATGGCACACATTTTACTAATACTGAAAATGAATTGGGTTTGGATGGAAAGGTTGTAGTAGAACTGTGTAAGAGTTTGAAGAATCCTCGAGGGACAACAGTTTACTTCGATAATTTTTTTACGTCATTACCGCTCATCGAACTATTGAAAGCAGAGTATGGAATTCATAGCTTGTGTACTATTCAAAGTAATCGTTTGAGAGGTTGTGAGCTTGAGACAGATAAAAATCTTTTGAAGAAAGGAAGAGGTAGCTTCTACTACAAAGTTGATAACTCTGCAGGTTTAGCTATAGTAAAATGGGCAGACACAAAGTATGTTACACTATCAAGCTCATGTGTGTCTCATTCTCCAACTATTGAAGTAAACTGATACAGCAAGGAAGAGAAGTAAAAGATTACTGTTGAGTGTCTCCAGATAATGAAACAGTACAACACTCATATGGGCGGAGTGAATCTAGCTGATATGCTCATTGCTCTATATAGATCACCCTACAAATCAAACAGATGGTATATGGGGATATTCAGTCAAGTAGTGGATATCTGCATAAACAATGGCTGTCAACTCTACAGAAGACAAATGGATGCCATGGGGCTACCAAAACATGACAAACTGAAGAAATTTAAAACAAAAATTGCAATTTCCCTTATAAGAGCGAAAAATTCGAAAAAGAAGAGAAAATCAGATTTCACAAATGACCAACCCTTCGAAAAAAATCAAAGTGCCTCTTGCGCCAGGCCAAGCGATGACATCAGGTACGACGATGTTGGGCATTTCCCAATATTTGTGGGAAAAGGTCGTTGCAAATTATGCACAAACGGTCACTATTTTTTGTGAAAAATGTAAATTGCGTCCTTGTATTATCTCAGGAAACAATACTAGAAATTGTTTCACGATCTATCACAAAAGAAACCTTTAACGGGCAATGTATACTGTGAGATACATTTTATTTTTTTCTTATCGAAAGTTTCGAAATTATTAAAACTTTGTATTCGTGTTTCATTTGATATAATAAATTTCTGCTCGATTAAGGGCTAATGCGAAAGAGAAAACAGATAAACTCAAACAATCTGGTATTTACAGAATCGAATGTCTTATGTAGGTGAAACAGGTAGAAATTGTGAATTCAGGTTCAAAGAACATATATTTTCAGACAAGAAATCCCCAATATTTGAGCACATTCAATCAACAAACCACACAATAGTTTTAGATAATCTCGAAGTCCTCAAAAATTCAATAAAAAAAGTAGAATGAATCTGTTAGAAAGTTTGGAAATTAATAAACTCAGGTAAATCTCACATTATACTACGCTCAGAACACTTGAAATCAATAACTCTCCCCCCTACTTAAAATCTAAGGAAAAACATATCTTGTAATCATCTTTGCACCTTAGTATTCAGCATTCGAAAAGGACCGAAATAAACGTGGAAAACTGACAAAAGTGTTTTTTCTCCTTCATATTATTAATGTCTTGTTGGTTTTCGTCCTTCTTGGCTTTTTCGTTAATATCACTGCAGGCAATTGGAGTCAAAATTGTTGCTTATTAAAAATTAGGATGATCGTTACTCTCGAAAATTACATGCAGCTTCAGACATTGAGAAGTAGATTACCAGAACTGAAAGTATGAAGTATTATCAGATTAATCACCAGCGTGGCACAGTGTGGTGGGGATCCCGCTTTGACACTGTGGTCGTCGTTTCGATTCCGATGTTCAACAGACTGCAGTTTCTGTCTCCTTTAACATCGTCCGTGTTGCATGCCCATTCACAACATCAAGCCAAACCGCCCATTAGAAGTATCTGGGAACAGGTTTATCGATCACTTTCAAATTTTGGGGTTAGAGTAAATGGATACGAATCTATAATTCGCAATTTTTCTTTCAGTGGTGTCAGTTCCGGTTATACCGGACGTCGATTACAACTCTGCTATTTCTTTCAAATGGCATGGTATACTCTTCAGTTTTTTATTAAAGGGCATCATTTGTGGAGATTTCTCCTAAAATCAAACACCATTAAGTTATGTTTCTTTTTGTAAAAATTTTCGGAATTATATTGTCATCTTTGCAAAAAAAATTTGCTCGGATTTAAGTTATACTAACTTTCATATTAGTTAAAGATAAAACTGTTATTTTTAAGGTAACCTACTTTTCGATGCTATTTTATATACAGGGTGCTCAGAAATCAACTCAATAAAACTAAATTGTCTAAGAAACGTTTTTTTTTCAATACGAGTTCGCATTATTTTTACATTATTAGAATCCTATTTTACATTGATTGTATGATTATATTGATTGGGTTCCCCTATACTTAGAATGACTCATTCTCATTTTATTCGCGATTTTATCGAAAACCTCCAGATACCTTATTCATGGCCAATAACAACAACTAATAACTCGAACTTGCAGAACATTCAACGAAAAGTACCTGATTTTATAACCAATGTGCAAAAAGCACTTCAGACAATTACAATTACAATTTTGTCACTTCTGATACACAGAAAACTGAAATGAATAATGTTAACCCACTTAAAACGATAAAGATGTCGTTTTGGCGGCATCTATCATAACACAAAATTTGTATCAATTATCGAATAAAATTTAGAAAAACATAAACAATTAAGTAAAAATCAATTCAAATTCAATGGTCAACTCGTCCACCATTGTTTTCTAAAAAATGTTCAACCTGCGTGCGGAATTCATAAATACTTGCTTTTGCACTTGATTGGAATCGATGCTGTCATAAGCACGTCCCTCTTTTAATTCGGATCCATCCGCAAATTTATCGGCTAACTATAGACTTTGTTCTTTAAGTACCCCCATACTAACATAAAACACGAGCATTTAACGGGAGATTGGCCAGGAATTCCGAAATAAATATAGTTAAAATCTCTAAATATTCTACACAATTAATATTTTCTTCATAAATTAAATACTGACATTGACTTTTATACATTAAACTGACTACATTAAAGCTCAAATAATGTTGGAAATTGCACTCCCGTGTTTGATGTAGATTTACGACGGCCTAGATATGAGAATTATGCTGATTAGAAATACCTTCTCTCAGAAATTAGGACTCCTTGGTCCATATAGTATTTTGTAGTAATTCTGGTTTTTTTAACGTTAAACCATCAACATTTTGCAGGAATTAATCCTAACCGCATCTATACACGAAGAAATTAGTGTTATTGATAGTTTCAAATAATTCCCAAACGTCAAACTAAGGTCTAAATTCATGTAAACTTACATGAAATAATTCAATCCCATTTCATCAAGTTAAATATTCAAACAGTTTGAAATTCCAATCAAGAATCCACAGGTAATGATACCCAATGAAAATTATAGTTTTATCCGTAAGGTGTCGCTGCTATTGATCTAGGTTGTTCACCGGTTAATTGTGATGTCAGTACTTGAAAGAAGATCGTTTTCTCGTTTCTGTGGGAGAACGGAAAGCAGTACTATGTTTCGTTTCCACTTTATTGTTGTGAAGAGAATAGTTTCGCTTTTTATTAGTTTTTTTTTGAAAATCCATAGTTTTTCATAGAACCGAGTCTATATAAGTTCGGAATTCATTAGATTCGCTCTCTTTCCATTTATAATTCTTCGGCATCGTTTGTAATTTTATTGGAGCTGTGTTGTAGCGATTGGAGTGAATAATTTTCAGTAATAGAAATTAAGTATTCTCTGATTTTCTGAAGAAATTACAATCGTCTGAAGCGTTATAAGTAGTCCGTAATTTTGCCGAATTTCCTCGACAACCAATTCAATTAAAGAGTGGAGAGATTTCGAATTTTCTTTTGTTATATTAACCTAGATTTAATCTGCTATTCCAAGGATTTTTTTCACCGTCAAGATATTCTATTAGTTTTCATCTTCATGACAAACCTTGATATTTCACGACTGGGGTAACCATGTCTTTAGGTCTTGCCACCTAGGGCAGCCATCCTTGCGAACCATATTCAGCCAATCAAGTAACCTGTAAGCTGTAAGATTTCAGGAATACCAAAAAACTGATGTGAAACACCAAATCCAATCATCGTGGGAATTAATCTCATTCCTAAAAAGATAAGTGTTCCTCTTTATGATCAAATTCTTCTCTTCTATCTTCGTTAATTGTTGACTGAGCTCTATCATTGAGTTTCGATTCGTTGACAAGCTCAGATTGTTTTAAATTGAAAATTTGTACTATGTAGTTTGAATTCATCTCGTCTGAGACTACTTTTATTGTAATTGGTTAAACTTTGTAGTTAATTTTTTTATATTAGTTACCTTGATTATAGTTAGTAATTTATTAACCAGTTACTGTTTCGATATTTATCTTCTAATAAAGCTAGTTAAATAAAGTGATGAGTATTATTCCTAAGGCTTTATCTAGGACGTAAGTTCTAGACGAAGATATCACACACTGAGATAAAGGAACTCTGATCTAGCTAGGCATAGGTAATTATTAGGTAGTGTCAATTGTAATTTCCTTTCAACTAGCCTTGCTATAATTTGATCTCATTCAACTTCATTATTTAAATTTCTTAGTTCCAGTAGAATTGAAATATTTCTCCAATTTTAGATATTCTAGAAACAAAACCATTACACATTATGGAACAAAGAAACCGTCATGGGAATTAAATCCACACTGTCGGTTTCTGTTCCACGACATAATGGTTTAATTTTCCGAAGGAACTGCAGGTTTTTGATAGAATCGTGAATGAAAATGAGCTATTTCAGATACAGAAAAACCTTATATCGATCAATACTGATTTTTAATACGGTTCGTTCAAAGTAAAAAAAAAATATTATTATTACTAAATAGCATCGGAAATTACGTTGTCCTTAAAAATAACACTATGATTCGACTCTACATTTCCGAAAATTCTGATAAAAAAACAACTCAATGGTGGTTAATTATAGATACAATAAATCCTAATACAAGATACTTCAAAAAGGACGGCCAATAATAAAAAGATTTAAAAAGGATACTAAGCCATTAGAAATAGCAAAGTTGAAGACTATATCCGGTATAATCAGAAGTGGTTTCGTTTCCTAGACACTTTCTAATGGATCCTTTAGGGCTGCATGCATACATATACAATTTGCGCGGATATTGAGATATGATGTACATCTGTTTTAACAGCCAAACAAGTACTGGAGTGTTAGCTGATTTTGACCACGGCATCGTTCAGGCACAGTGTGCAACGGTGAATAGTCAAACAAGTCTGACTCCTATAAATTTTCTTCGTTCAATATACTTTTGTCTTCTTCGTTTTCTGGAAGTAGTCTTCTGTGTAGACTCGTTAAAGATACTAGGTGGCGGGCTGACCTGATATTGTGAATGGATATGTAACACTAACGAGTGCAGACGAGACCTAAACTGCAATCTGTTGCTCCTTTCCATGACATACGACTAGATTTCAGATGACACTACTGTTGTGGCCTCGTTGTATATGATCATAAATAGTGGATAGGAAAACTAGCTCCTTCAGAGAGGCACATCCAACATTCTACGGGAATAGGCGAAATATGAAAGTTTTCAGAAAATCAGCTGTATTAAAAAAAATTCAATTTTTTCACCTTTCCATATATTTTTCTCTCAAATTACAAGTGATGTCAACATGACTCATTTTTCATATTGAAGATGAATAATTATTTACAGTCAGTGGTTTTTCCAGATCGTATATATTTACTGATATAAAAAATTGACGAAAAATGAGAGAAGCTTAAAACTCAACTTTGAGTTTCCATAAGAAAATAAGAACAAGGTTTGGCAAAATCACAGAATACAAATACATAGTTGACCTTCTATAAATGAACAAACTAATAAAAGGATCAATGAACTCGACCAACTAGATTTCGAGGAAACATAAAAGCTGCAAGTTTATTACAAAAATGAGGCAATTTTCCAGAGTCATGTCTTGGTTAACCGACGGTTGAATCGTGACACATTTCACTACAGTGTAACTTCTTAGCATACAACATGATGATAACCTTTGACAAGAAATATAAAAATGAATTCCCTAATGAACCTTAGATAAAACCATAAAGTTATTGTAAAGATTGCTTCCTGAAGAGATTCAATAGGGGTGAAGAATTTGAGTCTATTTGTTCGTCCGTGAAACGAATGCACTTGAATGCTTGTGCATATTAATCTCTAAAACTTTCTATTTCTAGATAACTCTTATCTACTAGTAAGGTTTCGAATTTCAGGCCAAAAGACTGATTATATTCCAAGTGATCATTTACGTAATTTGAATCCGATTTATGATTTTAAATGCTTTTTTTTACTACTTAAATCTAACAATATCTAATATTTTTTAAGTTTCGTTTTATTGCTTTCTGATTCAAATTTTTATGGGTCCGAAAAAATATGTCACTTCCATTCCTAGAAAGTTTAACACGTTCTCATAAAGATAATATTTGTTTCAGATCAGTTGGACAGCCAAGGTTTATACAGATTCAATTCTAAAATGTAACTGATTATACCAAGTCCGTCCAACAACAATATCCTTCAGTATTTAGGATGGAGGCTCAAGATCTACTTCTTTCAGGAAAACATTTCAACACCTCTAACTTTTTGTGCGCAGTGTATTTTTCAATTTACCTGTAATCGTTAATTTGAATCGATATAATTTTGGAGGTGTTTCAATTAATTCTATGCAATCAAGTTCTCTAATAACTTTCGAGATCGATACTTCGTATTAGATTAATATGTTTCGGTAACGAGTACGCAATAGATTAATACGTTTTGATAACAACTCAGTTTTTGCTTGTTTCCTTTCAAAGCCGATTGAGTGCATGTTATCCCAAATTCGATGTTCACTGAAGTCATCTCGGTAACCGTTGGGGAAAAAAATAAATTACACTTCTCCAGATCTTTGAATAAAAGAAAGAAAATGGTCACATTATCGAAAATTAAGTTTTTGTAATATATGTCTTCGGTATAATTGCAGCCAGAAATTTAAACTGAAGACATTCTACAGGCCCTTTATTAAGTAGAATGAAATAAGAGTAGTATCAACATTTTTGGTGCAATGAACATCCGCAACTCACGATGAATTGGGGTATTCGTTAGGGTCAATTTAAGTTTAACCCATAAGTTACGCACTACAATTTCGGGAATAAATAGTTATCCATTCGCGGTCTACAGATTTGACGTCACTAATTACTTTTTTTTGAGGGACTCAAGCCATTCGACCGAGATTCAAAATATTGACCTGCTCATGCTGCGTACTGAAAGCACTTTACGAGATATTACAGGAGCACATGTGCAAAATGCACCTAGAACATAATAAGAAGATACGATCATTGTATTGCTTATAACGGTAATGAATTTGTCTATTTATTCTAAATCTTAACTTATCTAATATTCTAGTTTTTCATTAGAGTTTAGCCATCGGGGCTCTCTCGGTCAAACAGAGATGGAATTTAAGGAAATCGTGCAGGTTATGTATTTTTTTATTATCTCCTTAGTCCTTTTCATGACCTTGCTTCCTATGTAAAATATTTTCTAAGATTTGTTTAGACATATAAGAAGTATGATTGTTGAAAGATTTTTCTGCTGGTTTTCTTTTTCCATTGTTACAGATTCCTGTCCCAAACCCCCTTCCTTTCACCCTTGTCTTCGTTTGGAAATCATGGAATGCAAGAGAGAATGAAGCGGCTAAGCAGAAAAATCTCTGGTACTCTTTATGTACACACGACACTCACACAACATAAACAGACAACCTATTGCTAGTGCAGTAGCGACAAGGAAACGAGTTTTTTCCTCAGGTTTTTTCACTCGTTTATTGAATCATATACAACATAGTATGGTTCCCTGTTATATTTCACATCAAAATTATAGATATAAGCATTTATTGTGAATATTTGTGAATTATTCAAATTTTTGTAAATCCTCTCTTTTCAGAAGAATATATATATATATATATATATATATATATATATATATATATATATATATATATATATATATATATATATATATATATATATATATATATTTAGTTCCCATATTCAATATTCGGTTCTATTAGTTTTGTTTTTTTTAATCCTGTAAAATATCAATTCCAATAAATAATATACTTCAACTACTGAATCACAAAATCTTTTTGATACAATTCGTTCTTTATCAGATGATATGGTATATTCAGAATATAAACAACTTACATTTTGCTGTGTTGGAAAGGGGAATATGGTACTTTATTATTTCATGTTATGTTGCCGACCAACAATATCTTCTGTTTCAATCAGATTAGAGTCACCCATGAAAGTGCACTCATTACTTCTTTTTGACAGTTCTCAATGAATATATCTCGGTCATCTTTGAACTCTAAGAAATTCATATAATTATGCATGGAAGCATAATATGAAATACAGTTTTTATTTCTTTGAAGGGATACTGATGAAATAAGGACAACCACGTTACATACTTCTGAAATTGGAAAAAACCAGACAATTTAAGATACAAATTATCAACAAATTTTATTCGTATTTTACCATAACAAGAAAAGTCCCTTCATCGCATCCTATTTAGTGAATTTGTTTTCAAGCTCTAGCTCTAATGAAACCGAAGATTCCAACAAAACTCCATTTTTGTTGATCGTAGGTGATTTCTGAAGCGACAGTGCGTTAACATGGCAATTCGAACTCTCAGGTCCAGCCTGGTAGTTCAAGCCAAGCGTCGGCTCTCGCAGAGGAAAATCCACCAGCTCCAATTCCTAAGCAGTCTCGGAGCCATTTATGAATCAACAGAGTCCCTGAAGTAGACGGTCCTTGGAGATGATTCAATGTTGCCTACCAGAAATGATGATGTGGAATTGCTGCTCCATTTAGTTTTTGGGTATTTCTATGTCAGACTACATACTCTGCATCTCATTGTTCTCATTTTCAAGCTGTAAGGCGCCTGACACGAAGCTGACTATATTTGTCATATTCCAGGAAACGTGATGGAATATCCAGGTGGCTATTCATCAGTCAGTTTCTGGGGAAGTCATTTCCCTACTGAATGGCACCGCGGGAGTTTTGTGGGAGTTTATACTAAATTTTTTCACACATCCCCTGGAAGAATGAAATAGCCTCCTGAAGTCTGTCAGATACGTCGTTGTCATCTCCGCCAGCCAGACTATAGTGTCAGCGTACGCTTGTACGTAAACGACCGATTATTGCCAGTAGGTCATCTAAATCATCTAACCAAATAGGACTACTTCCCCTACCAAGGAAGTGTTGGTGATTCATGCATTCAGCGTGCAGCTTATCCATTCTGCTATAATATTTGATACACTCCTGGCTCTCGAAGCCACACATAATGAACTAGTGAGGGGCCGCACTAAATACACCCTTCATGTCCATGCTCACTCAAAGGCTTCAGAGAATACATCTCAGACCTTATAAATCTATCTTAGACCTTTTCCAGTGTTTCCAGAACGAAAATTAAGAGACCCCAGGCGATAATAGATTTTGATTCGTCTCGACAATTTTTAAACTTTTATTACGGAAATATTTCTAAGCGAGCAATTTCGCTGAGTGGTATTACGAGCAAGTGAAGTTAGTAGATACTGTTGTGTTTTATTTATTTTGATGTTTATATATTGTTTCAGAATTCTCAAGACAAGAAGTCAACCAAGGTCGAAGGTGTCATGTAGCCAAGATCAATTAAACAGAGGTTTTATATTAGTGGATGAACGGAAACCTATTCGAGAAGCAGCCGAATCTCACATTATAATTTATATCAATAATCTGACAATAGCTCCCATTATATTCAGTTGTTAAAAATAATTGAATGAATGTTCTTTAAAGAGGTTTTTTTTCAAAGTAAAAACCTAAGTCGTGTTATCTTCAACACTTCAATAGAGATTGAGGAACAAGAATTCGTTATAGCCCACAGCTAGAAAGAAATCCCATCTTCATAAGGGAACGAGATGATGAAATGGCTTCCCAAGTTAATCAATCAGAAAGATGGTTTATAAATAATGTTTCAAGAATAATATTAAGCATAATTTTAATGAATATCTTGAATCAGCATTCAATGAATTCACAATCAGAAATAATTAGTCCATCCGGAAAGCTCACAAATCACAAGTCTGAATAGAGCCACTGCCTTTAACGAAGAAGAATCTGCTATTTTTCAGTCTAATTACAGAACAGAAAAAAGAAAATAACTTCCTACCGAGGAGCACAATGCATGTTAAAGAGACAGAAATGTCCAAAGTGCAAAATCGTGGAAAAATATGTAAGTGAGAAAAGATGACAATGTGTGGGGTCTATAATCAGCGTTGAGATTGGAAAGGCCGTCACTGTTGTGAATGCATGAGCATTATGTGGCACCAATGCAAATTGTTGCCCTTGTGGAAGGGTTAGAAGGTAGTGTTTCAAGACAAAGATATACCACTAACTCAAAAGCAGAAATTAAAGACCTTCATAACGATGAAAATACTGATGCTGATGAGGATTTGAAAGATAAATATAGAATGCACGCTGATTATGGCTAAAACGAATTAATATATAGATGTGTGCTGCGTGTTGTGGTCCATACTGAGTGCTCCGGGTATGCTCTCCTGAAGATCATAATTGCTACATCAACCTGAACAACACTTGATCGGTATCACCAACCAAGTAAATGGTATTACCTGTCGTGGTGTTTGATAACGGCCAAGTTGGTTTATTCATTAAGAATCAATTATACCAAATCTGACTAACTTATTGATCTCAATTATTACAATTTTGTTCAAATAAAAATTAATGTTTAATTTGCAGAAAGATTAATGAATAATGTTTTTCATTATTTATCTACATAATATTCTATTTGGAAGTTTTCGAATTATGTCTCCACGCTATATATGCATTGGAAAATGTTTTTGTGAAAATTTCCATTCCATATATGCTGTAGCATTCAAAGTAAATACCAGTGCTCTTGAGAATATTGCTTTTAAAGAACAACTCATCGGAAAAGTGCAATTGTGATCTACCGTAAAAACTACTTTCTTATTCAAGGCAATACTTACTCTTCTTTGCTTCGTTGAACCATTTCGTTGAATTTTATTTCCAATTTCAGTCTTTCTTCTTCACTGAAAAATCGAAATCTATTTACCTGTCAATTTAATTATTGTACTTGGATCATTGGAAATTCCCGAATTACCTAACAGATCGTAGCGACCTAGATAATTCTCGGAATACGTAAACTTGACAATACAAACAAATACCTTATCATACATTGCTCACCTTTTCCTTAGTTTCTCTTGAAGTTCTAGGAATTTGTGGTAATACTCAGGCGATTTGTAGTTATATGACATTTTCAATTTATCGTCGTCAATATTCAACCTGGAAAGAACATAGAACAACAATATAGGAGCGTTATCATACAGGTGACCTCATTACAATGTAAAAATGGTTTTGAAGTGAACCCACCCTATTCATAAAGTTATATATTATATTGTAGGGTAGTCAGAATCCGGAACATTCCGCATGCGTGCTCAAAATACTCGAAACATGCTTTTAGATAAAGGAGGAACTGGTGATTGTGGAAAGTAACATGCAATACATTAAACAGATTGTCAAATCCAAAATAAATCGTTGGAAATTCTCAATTTCAATCAAAATGAATACGTGATATAAGGCTGTGATATTGCAATTTAAATTTTATCAAACTGCAAACTTCGAGTTTCTTTCAGCTGCGACAAAGTATCTTTCAATCCATTACTAGGCGATGGGGACTCTAGGACTTTCAAAAGACTAAATGAACTTAATCCATATGAAATTTAGTCGCGAGCAAAATGAAAAGATTGCACAATTAGTCAAACGAGAAAAATATGAGCTTGATAAAGGTGCTAGAGAGAAGTTGACAATAAAGCTTATCAAACAATCTTGCATTTATAGCCCATTTAGAAATATAGAGAATAGTAAAAGCTCATCAAATATCTGAATCACTCCAAATTTCAATGAGAGAGCAAAGCTACAATCGTTCAAATGATTTTACGTTAGATAGGCACAATTTTACTAGTAGTAGAGCAAAAAGAAGTATACAATCTATATTTCTCTTCCTCATCGAAATTCTGAAATTGCACTTTTTATAATAATTCTCCTTGTTCATTGGGAATCCTTACTCAATAACGTAGACGAATACTCAAAAATCCAAGTTTCTAGAAGTAGCTAGGATTTATCTATTTCCATGAAGTAGGGGAGAGTTAGTGAGTCCTGGCCGCCGGGTAGCTTCAGTCACTCAGCATTTTCATCAAAATCGAACCTTTTACGTATGGAACCAATTACTCGAAGAAATAGTGACTGCCGCGTCAGTGAATGCCTTTGAAAATAGGCTTGATGAGTGGTTCGTCTAGAGGGACGTCTTGTAATTCACTATTCACATTCGTTTTTCTTTTTAAATAGTTTTTTTTCTCTTTCTTCTATGAGCACATTCTGCTATTTTACATTTGATTATGATTTTATAGTGTATGTTCTTCTTCAATGAGTTTATAAGTTACTCATTTTCAAATAATAATAATAATAATTGATGATTATCATATGAAATTCGGGATTGAAAAATGTAAGACCCTGAACATTCAAAGAGGAAAAGTCATAGATGGTGAAACACAACTTCCAAACGGTGATATTATACAGTGCATGAGATATGGCGAAACATACAAATACCTGGGATACCAACAAGCCAGATTGTTAGACCAAAAACAATCAAAGGAGAAGATTCGTTCAGAATACAGTCAGCGTCTGAAGTCTGTGCTGAAATCGATGTTGAACTCGGGGAATCTAGTCAAGGCAATTAACACCTACGCCATTCCAGTGTTGCTTTACTCATTTGGAATAATCAGATGGACTAAGACGGAGCTGGATGATATTCAGAGGCAGACCCGAACGATGCTGACAAAGTACAACAATCATCATCGAAAATCGTCTGTGATACTTTGAAGCGGAAAGAAGGAGGACGCGGATTAATAGATGTTGTCAATTTACACACCGACCAGATAAGAAATCTCAGAGAATTCTTCTCAGCAAAAGCTCTCACTTCTGACCTCCATAGAGTAGTATCGTTGGCTGATAAGGGGTATACACCTCTGAATCTTGCTACCAGAGATGACCTGCTGAATCTACCGTTCCTATCAGATACTGAAAAACAAGAGCAATGGTCAAGAAAGGAATTGCATGGACGACATCACCATGAGATTAATCAACCACACATCCACAAAGAAGCCTCCAACAAATGGTTGATGAAAGGAGAATTATTTGCAGAAACAGAGGGATTCCTTATGGCCATCCAAGACCAAGTGATCGGTACAAACAATTACAAAAAATTTATAATAAAGGACGGAACATTACAAACAGATAAGTGCAGAAAATGCCATATAAGACCGGAGACTATACAGCATATTACGTCCGGATGCGAACAACTGGCCAACACGGAGTATCTTCACAGGCATAATCAAGTGTGCAACATAATCCACCAGAAACTTGCACACAAGTACGAACTTCTGAACACCTTCCAGCCATATTACCAGGATCAGCCGGCGCCCGTATTGGAAAATGACTCTATCAGATTATACTACGATAGGCCTGTTATCACTGATAGAATGGTGACGAATATTAGGCCGGACATAGTGGTGTATGATAAGAGAGCCAGAACAGCAATGCTGGTGGATGTCGCCATACCGAATAATAACAACGTGCTGAACAAGTTCCAGGAGAAAAAGTCCAAATACACAGACCTTGCTATTGAGATCAAGCAGATGTGGCACCTCGATAAAATAGATATTGTTCCTGTCATCGTATCCTCGACTGGTTTAATACCCAAAACTTTGCATGATAGCCTTGAGAAATTAGAATTGCATAAGAATACCTATATAGAAATGCAAAAAGCTGTAATTCTTAACACATGTAGGATAGTTAGGAAATTTATGTCAAGTATATTGTAATCGAGCCTATTCCCTTTGATTGTTAAATCTGGGAAAGGTAAATTATATCCAGCTACTAGCTGAGATAGTGCATAAGTCCACGATAATAAATTGATGATTATTCAGATGATTGAGATCATTTCTTATTGATTCTCCACCGGAGCATAATATTAATCCCAAATATCTTGGTGTCACTGTGGACTCTTCATTAACCTTATAATCACATATTGATGAACTAAGTCAAAAACTAACAACAAGAAATTATATTCTACTTATCAGCTGGGTCCAATTGGGGTGCTGATAGTCACACTCTTCGAACTCCTACTGTTGCTCTGGTCTTTTCAACACCTGAGTGCTGTTGTTGTGTCTGGCTAAATAGTGCTCATGAACATAGAGTTTTTTCCCAATTTAATTATGCCATGAGAATTTGAGGTGATATCAGTAGCTCAACCCCAATTCCCTGGCTACATGTCCTCTACAGTATAATTCCTCCACATATACGCAGGCAATCACAATCGACAAAAAATTTGGACATGTATAACCCTCTTCCTAAAATTCTTCTAACTATTTCAGAACTTCAGAGTCCACCTATTTCGAGATTGAAAAAACAGATTTGGTGAGTCTGAGGAAACTAAAAGTCACTTAGTTTTGGGCTGTCCTTTATCTTTATCTCCTAATGGTTTCCAACATATACCAATGGCATCAGATTCTTGTCATATTTAGGTTGCTTTTCTCTTAATTTTTTTAGATTTCTGCTATCCCACACTCACTAATCGAAGTTCTGGTTACAATGAAGAATGGAACTTAACACAATCTTTCTATTTCCAATTTTTACTCACAACATACTTTTAGACTAACTGTTATTGATGTATTAGCGACGAGCGAGACAAGGTTTTCCTTCGTGTTCTCTTCAAATGTATTCAAAATTACGAATGGTTCACCCGCTGTACCTCATTTTCCTGAGCGCACACTTCAGAGGCTATCGAGGTGGGCTTAGCGTGCTTTTGATGGTTATCTATTCTTCATACTTTATTTAAAATAAAGATATAATTGTTCACCCAGAAGAACGAATGCACCAGAAGAAACATATGTTCTTCGTTTTTCTGAAGGAAGGTATTCTCATATATCTATTTTTCAGAGTCTAAAGGAAAATTTCACTAACAGCAGTTAGTTCAAATTCCAATTCATCAATTCCTAGTCGGCAAATTAATGAAGAGACAGATTTAACAGAGCTTAGGGCCTTGAATATGGACATTTCATCGACAATCAAAATTTAAATCAACTCGAAAACTGAAGACGATAGTGTTCGCCATTTAGTTTGTCTCGAAGAAAGAGTTCTACAAAGAGTGATTAATTTTTCACCTAGTTACCAAATAATAACATAGAAATTTGATTTTCGTTAAATAATATTGATACTATTTTTGTTCGCTATAATTACGGATGCAACCAGTAAGTGCAGATTGAGATCTCTGCCACAAAAATTATAGAAGTAGTATAATTATCAGTTGAATCAATTGAAAAAATTCAAAATGCAATAAAATAATTGATTCATTAACTAATGAAAACCTTTACATGAAAAGTCGTCTTCCAAGAAAAATTAAGTTCGAAAGAAATCGGAGGTCTCGGTTAGGTTATTTGATTTCTATAGGCATAAAATCAAATTCTGTACAGGAAAAAATTCAAACGTTATGGTACGTATTAACGGATACCAAATGTTTAGTACGCTGTTCAAAAGTTTACATAAAATAACAACGAAAATCGAAATGGACTATGGGTTCAAAATTTCAGCGTGACACCTTTTCGATGCCTTATTTCAGGAAATTAGATAGGAAAAATTGTTTTCAGATAGCTTCAACCGTTTGCATCACATTTCAAAATTTAAATTGAGGTCACAACAATAATATGTGATTTTAGAGTTTGACTTTTCACTAACGATTTTAGTTTGGAAGTACATATTTTTCCAAACATCAAAATCTAATATATTGTTTGTTGTTCAAAGTTATTTCACTTGAAAATTGGTTCAACTACGTGTGTGGTTCTTTTGAGATCCAGAACGATCACTACGAAAATTTTGACATGATACAATATTATATTCAAAGTGCGTATGATTCATCTGCAACGGCAGGAACATATTTGGATCGGTTTCTTGAAAGGTACCAGCCTAATTAGTCTATTTTCCAAGGATTGAAAGAAAATCTTATCAAAAGAGAATCGTCAAAACCGGCTCGGTGGCGTATGAGATATGATGCTCGTCTCCTGCGCAGAGTTACCTGGGTTCAATCCCCACAAAGTCGGTGTGATTTTTTGGATTCTTGGAATCGCTTGAGTGTCCATCTTTCGGAGGAGATGTAAAGATGTCGGTCCTGTCTAACAGAGATGTTTTGGACATTAAAGATCCCTTCCCTCAACACGAGAGGGGTTCGGCAAAATTTCCGGGTAAGTGAGGTGACAGAATTCCCAGGCGTGTCATTAGCCGAAAGACAGAAATAGAGCACGTTAAAGGAAAAACAAACAAACAAAGAATCGTCAAAACCAGCAACGCAAAAGTAATATGAAGAAAGAGATAAAGCACAAGCAATAATAGCAATAATTGAAGTAATAGGAGCTGTAATAAAACCTTCCATTTCTATCAGTCAAATAGAGACAGAAACTACAATTTTCAGACGTCAGGTATTCTGAAAGAAAGCAAGTTCACGACCTACAAAATGCGAGTATCAAAATTTTCGCTGCAAGGGTGAGACATCCTCTGGCAAAATTTCTGAAATTGATATTAGGAAAAAACGAAAAAACTCCCAGACTTTTTAGGAAGCTATATGCTCATATTTAATCGCCATAATGAACAAGTTTTCTGGCCTGATGTCAATCCTTGTCGCCATATCGATATCCAGCATCAAGGAAAATAAGGCTGTAATGTTGATGTGCCCTTAAAGATAGCCATGATTTAGCGGTCAAATTTTCTTATGAAAATCTGAATAGTGGTCGTTATTAAGAAATCACCAGTAATAATGTTATTAGAGGATTTCTCGGTGAACTGGTCCTAGCACGAAGATCGATTGTTTTCTTTCAAGACGAAGGTGTCTGGCCATCAGTGGCCTGTTCAATTTGAGTTTTGGAGACAATTGGATAAGGACCTAGAGGCCGAGGGAGATGGTCACCTCGCTCCCCACGCCACTAGACATTTTTCTTTGGGATTATATTCAAGATTTTCTCTTCAAAAGAACTAGTCACAAATTAAAAGTGTTGAAACAAATTTCTGGGGAATGACTTTCCCCTAGTAGGAATATTCATATTTTCAACGCCTACTTTAGTATTTCTGGGGATATAATTATATAATTTGTGCAATGTAAACAATGGCCACACTTTTTCATACACTTGTTTGACTTGATTTGAGATCGGTAGAACTTTCTTTTTATTGTTTCCGTATGGAGGTGTTTTGTTTTTTTTGGGAAAAGATTAATGTTATTGTTTTTTTCTTCATAATATACTTCCTCTACATACATTTTTTGTAATCATTCTGAATATAATATTGCCCATGCAATATCTATAAACCCATATTGATATTACTCAGTATACTCAGGTGCCTAAGGAAGAGAAATTTTGAATTTCAGAAAATTAATATTCATCTGAAATTGCATTCTGTAGTACGAATCACAGATTCATAAAGAATAGAAAAGATTGTCAACCTCTAATAATAAAAATAATTACTATGTTACTATGTTAGGTTTTCAAAGAAAAGTTCTTGATAATAACATGCCTAAAAATAATATGAAAACCATATTGGCTTATGTTGGTTATCCGGATTTAAAAAATTTCAACACCCCTTTCCCGACTCGGATGTTAAGGATCGTATCGAGAAACTTCTAAGTCAAACGTCTTCGATAATATAATCACTAAGGTAAATATGAAAACCGCCGATGTATCTTAGTCATTACCAGATATATGGTGATTTGAAAATTTTCAACCCCTCCTTCCCGATTCAGGAGGTAAGGGTCCTAACAAACAATTTTTCAAACAGGAGTTTTTGATAATTACATGCCTAAGAATAATTAGAAAACAATATAGGCTTATCTTGGTTATTACAGGTGATTTGAAAATTTGGAACCCCTTCTATCTGAACCCCCTTGGGCCGATTGCACACATCAATTTTCAAAGTGAGAATTGTCAAAAATGTCAAGTAAACGAAAACACAAGACCGTTGACGGGAACATTCAAGACTTTCGTTCACGCCGATATAATTGTTGCGCCTGCAGGAATTGGAGTCAGTCTGAATTGTAACTTGAAGGCAATACTACGTCGATACAAAGTTTATTATTAAACAGTACAAAATGAATGCAGCGAAGAAATATAAAACGTATCATTTTAATAACGATTGGGAGGAAGAATTTTTCTTTTGTATGGTGAAGGATAAGTGGGTTTGCCTTATTTCTCGTGCGTCAGATGCAATACCTGGTAACGTGGTAATTTAGAGAGGCATCATAAAACGGTTCATAAAAACTATGAAAAGAATTTTCCACCACAGAGTGAATGAAGAAAACAAAAAGTACTTGATTTGATATTTTGTTTGAAAAAAAAACAAACCATGTTCACAAAACCAGCCAAACAATCAAAAACTGCTACAATCGCATCATTCAAAATATCTCATATATTGGCGAAACACAAGAAACCATTCGAAGATGGATCGGTTGTGAAGGAAGCATTTATTGAAGCGGGTGAAACTTTATTTGGATATTTTAAAAATAAAACAGAAATCATGTCTGCTATTAGAGAACTTCAGTTATCTCGTCAGACTGCCACGAGGCGTATTGAAGTCATGAGTCAGGACATGGCAGATAAACTAAAACATGATATCATGAAATGTACATACTTTTCTTTACAGTTCGACGAATCCACCGATATGACAGACACTGCCCAGCTGTGTGTTTTTATTCGGATTCGGTATTCAATGACATGTTGGCTAAGGAAGAATTTTTGACAATCATTCCTCTAAAGGGGAAGACCCATGGCGAAGATATATATGACGTTTTCTTCAATTCTGTCGAAAACTACAAGCGACCAATATATAAATTAGTGTGCATTACAACCGATGGAGCACCAGCAATTACTGGAAACAAATACGGTTTTGTGGCATTGTGTCGAGCTACTGAAGATTTCTCTTCATTTTTTTCATTTCATTGCATAATAAATCAACAAGTTTTGTGTTCAACAGTTTAAAACACTTATGGACATTGCAACGAAAATTCCATCCGTGCACGTAGCTTGCAACGGCGGCTCTTTAAGTTGCAGGTGGAAGATAGGGAGTCAACTGAACACACTGATTTAGTTCTTCACACAGATGTCAGGTGGTTGAGCCGCGGAAATTTCCTAGAAAGGTTGCCCGAAATAACAGCTTTTCTAGACGTAAGAGGTGATGACACTCAGACGTTGAAAAACGAAAAATGGCTGACTGATTTGGCATTTTTGACTGACATCACAATGCACTCAAATATCATTAACTTGGAGCTTCAATGTAAAGGAAAAACAATCATTGAGATGATTTGCGCAGTAAGCGCATTCAAAAGTAAATTGCAACTTATGATAGATCAATTGAAAATAAGGGATCTGAAACATTTGCCGTCTTTGAAAGCAAAGATTCCTCCGTTGAATTATGATACGTATGAGGCTGAATCATCAAATATTTCGGGACGATTCGAAATGCGTTTTTATGATTGCAGTAAATTGGCAAATATAGCATCATTCGTGAGTTATCCTTTTTGATGTAAAAACATTGAGGAATTAGCTACTGAAATAGCGAGTCAGTTTAATGTGAACTCATGTTCTGTTGAAAATTAGTTGGTGCAGATTATATCAGATATACCATCCATCTCAAAGCTGCAGCATCTGACACAAATTTCTGGTGTTTTATATCTGAAGGTAAATATCCGAATCTGAGGCAAATCGGCCTTCAACTGACGGCAATGTTTGGGTCAACGTACTTGTGTGAGTCTGCATTTTCTGAAATGAAGATAATTAAGTCAAAATATCGCAATCGACTAACTGACGATCATATGTCATCATGCTTGCGAGTAGCACTCAGTAGTTACGTACCATCTTATGAAAAGTATGCTGAGGACATGCAGTGCCACGCTTCAATATCCAAAGTCTTTCCTTAGTTAAGTTTAACACCATATGTAACTGTTTCATTTTGCAACAACCAATAACTATGAGTTTCATTGATATTATAGAGAAGAATCTAACAAAACCTAACACAAACCTTGACTAAAATATTGTATATTGTGCGGAAAGCTAATATCTATATATGCTACGGTACACCCTACCTAGTTAGGTAGGTAGGATGTATGTACAGCAATCCTGAATCACACATACTTGCAGTCTCTCAGAGTCGATCGTAAGTAGTCTAAAAATATTGATGTAGATCGCCAGCAGTTCAAGTTTGAGCACCCCTGCTCTAGACATTCTGGAAGTAAAGGCTATCGAAGTTTATAATTTTTACTAAAAACGATGATATTCGTGCCAGTGATAAGTGGGTGGATAAATTTAAAAAGCGATTTGGTAACCGTTTGATAACCATATGAGATGAATCTACAGTGCAACAATTTATTCAGCATTTTGAAGACAAAGTAGAGTAACTTGGTCTGCTTCCTGACCTAATCGATAATGCAGACAAGAGTGGTCTGTTCTAGTGAATGTTGCCCAATAAAACATTCGTGTCCTCTACAGAAGTGAACGCACCAGATAGAACTATATTTATACCATGTTCAAGAGCTTTCACGAAGAACTCGTCGGGGTTAAACCCCTTTTTATATATATGCTCGAATCTTAGTACCTGTACTATACCATACCTCATTCATGGCAATTATGATGCAGAAGTGCTTTTGACAAACTGCATTAAATGAATTCAACGGAGAAAACCCGATTATCAAACGCAAATTCAATGCTGTTATATTTCTTCGTGGAAAATTTCATTACATGTAAAGATAATGAAAGCATTTCAACACATTTATTCTTGAAAGGAAATTATAAGTAAAAAGTACTTACATTTTTTAGAACAAATCCAGAAATATATATCCAATATTTTATCTTCATTCCTCATTAAAGATTTTCAAGAACAGAAGACAGCTTCTTCGTCGTCTAACGAAAAATCACTGATGATTCGAACCCAAATTGTTGGGCGAATTCTGCGGTATACTAAATAAAAAACAATATTATAAACAAGGTCACACGCGATACGATAACCACTCATACCCTGGTACGGGGTGTTTTCAAACTTGACCTTTCCTTACATTTTGCTTCATTTCTACTTCAGACGAAACAAATATGACTACATATCGTGCAAACTATTTTATTCAACAAGATTTTGCGAGCATCGCGTGCGATCACGACATAAAAATTGATTTTGACTGATAATATGCTGAAATTCTATAGGAAGGTATGCTGTGATGATATTCTTCAAATAAAGTTTCGTTCATCACGATGTGATTGCTTCATTTTAGTATTTTCAATATAAATCATTTGTGTAAGGCCGTTGTTTGTGTGTACTGAAAAGATCCTTTCCCTCGACACAAGTATGCTGGGGCATTGTGCGACATCTTGAGTACCTACGGTTTTCAGAGAAAAATGTCTGTACCTACGAGGAGAACAAACTGTCTTGACAACATTTTTGTTGATTTTGAACCGATGAATGAGAAGATTGAGGTTATTGATTGCGATTGCCTGTTTTCTGATCCCAACCCAACAAATAACTATGGGTTTAAATAATTTTTATCACATTCTTGAGAATACAGATTGGGATTTTGTAAATGATCATAATATATGTGCTGGTGAGGCATTCAATGGGTTTCATGAAGTTTTTGTTAGTGCGTACCTAACTTTTTTTCCGGAAAAGCGGATGAAGATTGGTGAACGTATTACTGGTGTCCATTGGTATACAGACTCTTGGAGAAACATGAAGGCACGTTTAGATTTAATCTCGGAAATGTTTGACAGATATAAAACGGACAATCTCAAGCTTATAAGGAACAGGGCAAGGCTCGAATATAAGCTTGAATGTAAAAATGCTAAAATAGCTCCTAATGATAAGGCCATCAAATTGGCATCGAACAAGGAAGGTAAATTGTGGTAAATTATAATTAATGCCAAAAGAAAACATCAGAATAGTACTGGCACCTCAAGTATTAGTGCGAATGAGTTCAGTTCTCATTTTTCGTCTGCTGTCGAAGAGGTTGTGGGGAGTATACCGAATGTTTCTCAGAGTTCAGATGAATTGTTTGTCAAGGAAATTTCGAGCACGTTACATTTTTCCTTCAAAGGGGTGGGTCAGATCGAGGTTAGAGACACTGTTTGTGGCCTGAATAATAGCAAATCAGCTTACTATTATGGTATGTCGGTGATATCATTATAAAGAAAAATATTAATAGTATAATAACTCCTTTGACTTGCCTATCAAATAGGTGTCTAGATGATGGTGTGTGTGTGTGTCTGAAGATATCTAAAACTATACATCTCTTAAAGAAAGGAAACTCTGATGATGTTGCTAACTACCGTCCTATTTCTTTAGTTCCCGTTTTTTCTAAAATACTCGAAAAAATCATGAGCAATTAGACAGTAGAATATTTTGAGCAAAATGACCTTCTTTCGAAACAGCAATACGGTTTCAGAGAAAGTAAAAGCACCGATGCAATTTCTGAATTCATTTCTAATACGATCAAATACTTTGAGTTGGCTCTTTATTTCCTGTAGCTGTTTTTGGACCTCACGAAGGCTATTGACTGCATTTCTCATTCAGCTCTAGTGTCGAAACTGGAGCGTTATCGTTTTGATGGCGGGAGCATAGCCTTAATAAGTTCATTTTTATCAAATGGTTACCAGTGTGTCTATGCAAATGGCAGTTGGTCAAAAAAGGAACTTATCAGTGTAGGAGTACCACAAGGTTCCATAATTGGACCTTTACTGTTTTTGATTCTTATAGATGATTTTCCCGATTATTTGACTGACTGTCTGAGCATATTATTTGCCGATGATTCCATTGTTTCTATCTAGTGCGATGACCCTGGAAAGGCGGGTGAGTTGCTTGAGCAGACGCAGTCGAGGGCTTTTGAGTGTTTTTCTGAAAACAAATTAGCAATGAATGAAACGAAGACGGAGAGAGTAACATTCAGTATGAGGGTAGTTGAGTTTGGGAGTGTTCACTTTCTGGGTGTCAACTTGGATTCTCGGCTTACCTGGAGTGTACATGTTGAAAATCTATCTAGAAAATTAAGCAGAAACATTTTTGTTTTGCGAAGTCTTAAGGAATCAGGTATTGAAAATAGCCTATTTTCCACTATGTGAATCACTCTTGAGGTAGCCGGCTCGGTGGCCTAGAGGATATGACCGTCGTCTTCTACGCAGAGTTACCTGGGTTCTGTCCCCACGAAGTCGGTGCGATTTTTCGGATTCTGGGAATCACTTGAGTATCCATCTTTCGGAGGAGATGTTAAGCAGTCGGTTCTGTCTAACAGAGATGTGTTGAACATTAAAGATCCCTCCCCTCGACACGAGAGGGGTTCGGCAAAATTCCCGGGTTAGTGAGGTGACAGAATTCCCCGGTGTGTCATTGGCCGAAGGCAGAAATGGAGCACGTTAAAGAAATAACAAACACTCTTAAGGTGCCTTACTTTTGTGGGGAAATGCTGCGGGAGTGCAAAGAATTTTCATACCACAGAGACGTGCTGTTGGTATCTTGGGGGGTATCGCATATAGAGGTTACTGCAAGAGCTCATTTAAATTACTAAATTTACTAACTCCTCCTGGACTCTATGTTTTTGAGTGTCTTGTGTATGCGCACGAAAGTTTTTCTTCGCTTGATCTTGGCGCGGATATTCATAATTATGATACGAGAAATAAACACGATGTGAGAATTCTCTTTGTTAGGCTCGGGAGGTCGCAGAATGGCCCAAATTTTTTGGCTTTCTCATTCTATAATAAATTGCCGTTGTTCTTCAGATTGTTACCTATTAAAAATTTCAAAAATAAAATTAGAAAAATACTGCTTAATGCAGTTTTATACAATGCTTGTGAATTCTTCAATTCGAATCTTGTTTAGTCCGAAACGCTAACTGTTAAACTGTTTACAATTTATTAACAACTTATTGGCAATTTGTTTGAAGTTTATTAGCAATGCTGAATAAACAATATTATTATTATTATTTATATAGAGTTTATTCACAACTCATTTACAATTTTAATTTTGACTTATGCATATACTCTGTATTACATATGAAGTACCAATAAACTAAACCAAACCAAACCATCAACAGTATTGTCGAGTTATTCAATGACTAGAAGTATATAACAATCCAATAATAATGTAGACCAGGTGATCCGTAGCCTTACCACAAGTGTCCGCCAGCTTTTTTCAGTTTTCTGATCGCATTAGTGAATGCTAACTTCATCCGGTAACGACCTAACGCTAGCATACTCTTACTGGAACTATATGGACACATAATTTTGCTATAGGCCTTGAGAATGTGCGCGATGTCACTTTTACAGCCAACTCGCATTACAGACAGTAGGCCATTGAAAATATAATGCTAGTACTTTCACAGACCGTGATATAATACACACACGCGTTTTTGAAGAACAGAACGAGTACAGATTGTTTGTTGAGAAATCGGTAAAACGAAATAGACCTTCAGATAAAAAGGACAAGAACGTAATTGATGTTGAAGTTGATAAATCAGTGAGTATCAGACTGAAGTTATCAGTTTCTCTTGAACCCAATTCGTCGGCGTCTCTTGGACCTAATTTGTCCAAAATCACTGTTACGCCTTCTACGAAAATGCATCTGAGCAGTAGCCTACAACTGAATGTGCATTTGCTACAAAAGCTTTTCGAATGAGGGTATGAAGCTACCAAAACTCCATTACCATCTTCAAACTGAGCATCCAAAGTACCACAGCATTTTATCAGATTTTCTCAAAGATAAATTTGGCGAGCTTAATAATTTTCTGATGCAAATGTCAATGAAAATGCAACCGTTGCATTTTTTGAGGTATATCAACTTGTCACTGAACATGAAAAAACCATACTATTGCTAAAGAATTTATACTACAATCAGAGTGTCATTTGAGTGTTTCTGTTTCGGTTGTACATTGAAAGATTTTCAAACCGTATATCTTCTAATAAAAAAACTTTTGAAAGCATTCATCGACGCCTATATAAAAAAGGCACATTAAGACGATATAAAAGAGCAAAAAGGTCAAGGGAACTAAAAACAATAGAGCTGGATAATGAGGTTCTTGCAATAATTCAAAACGATCGTGGTACCTCTACTTGAAAAATTGCTGACGCTTTAGGTATTATTAGTTTGTATCAAATAAAAGGGTTTATTTTGACAAAGAAATATTTTAATTTCAATTTAATTATGACTCCTGTTATGTAGATCAAGTCTAAATAACTTACAATTAGGAAGCGCATAAATCTCAAATTTGTTGGTGCATATTTTCTCGACGCATCCACCAATTTCTGCACTAAATACATCTGAATGTTCCCCCAACGCCTCTGCTAACTAATTGCCTATAAAACCAACCATCCGTGAGACATCGGCTATTCACGAGGAGTATATAAATCAAACATAGCGTGCGAGTTATATCTAAGTCACATGGCGCTCTGGGCAAACTACGCGTGAGTCATATGTAACTCACGTGGCAATCAACGCGTTAAATCCTGGTGTTTTTGAAAGAGTTCGCCAATCAATGAGAAGAAGACTGAAATCTTACATCCGAGCTGGAGGAGGTCACTTTGAACAGCTTCTGTAACTTTTAAGAGTTATTGGTGATACTCTTTTTTTTTTATTTATTATTAAGGACCCAAAAAGATCACATAGGATCTATAACAGGTTTTATATAATTATAAAATATAACACGGTGTAAGTTCATCCTAAACAAGTTCACAAAACAATAACAACTATAGATCGTAATTTGCACAATGTAAGCTGAATCATAAAATAAGTTACAACACATAGATTATATTAAATTTAATAAATATTTTCTTTTAAATTTTGAAAGCTTAGTTTTAATTATCAGTCTATACTCTATATCACAGCCCATCCACTGTCTATATCACAGATCGTTCACTGAACAGGTAAGATTTAACAAGTTTAACAAAAGCTGGTAGTGTCGTTGCCATCTTGATATTCCGGGGCAGTTTGTTATACCATATTGCTGATCTACTGGTGATCCTTCTATGTCCTATATTCGTTGCTGATGGTAAAATATGGAAGTGTTGTTTTATTCTAATGTTATATCCATGTAGGTCACTGTTCACCACTAGTCCTACACCAGCTTCTAGCACGTCGTTGTTAATTTTATAGATTAGTTTCACACTATTGAGTTGGATCATTTCCTCTATCAACAGTAAATGCAGGTCTTTATACATACACAGAGTACCAGTTCTTTTAGGCAGATTGAAAATAATTTTTAAAGCTTTATTCTGTACCACTTGTAGTAGTTCCTTAATATCAGAACTCGTACCCTGCCCCCAAAATCCAGCCAGATAGATCGGATGAGAGTGAACGTAGGCATAGTAGAGATCATATCTCACCTTAGTGCTTAAATACTTCGAATTCTTCCTGAATACTTGGCAAACATTGCTGATCTTTTGTTTTATATACTGGATGTGGTCCTTAAGTTGCCTATCAATGGTGAGGCCAAGGTATCTTGCACTTTTTACTTCCTTCAGTGTTTGATTATTTATTTTAAGTAAGCTGTTACACTCCACCTTATCGTAAAAAAGCATATAGATGCATTTCTCCTCATTGAGCTTTATATTGTTTGAGGCAGTCCATTTTTGAAGTATATCAAGGCCGTTCTGAGCTAATTGGAATATTCTATTTTTCTCTCCTGCCAGCATAAGCACCGCATCATCAGCAAACAAAGTGATGGTTCCCACCAGTGATCCATTTACAATATCATTGATGTATATTGAGAATAACAGTGATCCAAGGACCAACCCCTGAGGTATCCCAAATTGTATAACTCTCTTTTCCCTTGTCTCTGCGCCCATGCTAGTAAATTGCTGTCGATTTTCTAGAAAGTTCTTGAATAATTCCAAAGGTCTTCCACAGATACCCAAAGTTTTCATTTTTGATGTCGAAATACACCTATCCACATCATCAAATGCCTTAAACAGGTCCAGGAAGACTGCCATTACGCTCACCTCATTATCTACACTGGACTGAATATATTCCAGCTACTACTGACTGGGTGTTTCTCCGTCTGAGGCTATCATGAAGTAAAGTTCTTGAATAATTCCAAAAGTCTTCCGCAGATACCCAAAGCTTTCATCTTTAATGTCGAAATACACCTATCCACAATATCAAATGCCTTAACCAGGTCCAGGAAGACTGCCATTACGCTCACCTCATTATCTACACTGGACTGAATAGTTTCCAAAATGAATGCTACTACTGACTGGGTGTTTCTCCGTCTGAGGCTATTATGAAGTAATTTCCTAATTATCTTTGAGAAATTTGGCAAAAAAAAACCGGTCTGTAGTTATTGGTATTTGACCTTGTGCCTTTTTTATGAATTGGAGTTACTTTTGCTATTTTCAGAATGTCACGAAAGGTACCCTTTTCTATATGTTCATTAATGATAACTGAAAGAACAGGAGCTAGGTCTTCAGATAGACTCTTCACTAGTGCTGGCTTGATACTATCATGTCCAGGGCTTGCATTCCTTCTAAGATTCTAAATTATTTTCATGATTTCTTTGGTATTTGTTTTTCTCATGAAGAAGGAGACTTTAAGTTCAGGTGCGTTTGTTGTACAGGCTACATTTCGTTTAGTAATCAGTTTCTCTGCAATCTCTGTGAAGTAGTTTGTTTGTTTGTTTGTTTTTCCTTTAACGTGCTCTATTTCTGCCTTTCGGCTAATGAAATCTAACCTAACCTAACCACCCTTCAGAAAGTTTTCTGTGAAATTTCTTGTTTTACTGCTAGTGCACTTCTCAGTTTCTTCTTTGAAGATAGATATTAAGCTCTCAAAGTTCATCTCATTGCTCTTTAATTTTACCAATCGCTGTTTCAGGGTTTTTTTCAATTTTTCATATTGTATAATATTTGTTGTGCATTTTTGTTTTTTGTTTGCCACTTTTAGCTTTCTGAGGAGATTCGAGGCTGAATTTTATTATTTTATGGTCACTAAGTACAATCTGGGAGCTCTTTACACGATCACATATAATATGTTCAATAATAGATTTTCTCCCAGTTCTTTTATCAATTCTTGTGGGATAATTTCCATTCACAATATTATAGAGTTCATATCCATTTTGTTTCATATTATTCGAATATATTCGATCATAATTTTTTGCGAAAGATCTATGTTTGCATCCCCTACAAGAACCATATTATTAAAGTTGCCCATGATCTCATTCATTTGGTTTATGAAATCATTATATACCATGATCGGTGTATTAGGCCTGCGATAGAAAACACTTATATACTCCCCCACCAGCCTCACTTCGACAGAGAACTCGGCCTTGTAACCCCCAATAAAAAACCCCTTGGTTTCACTTGTATAAATCCATGTTTCAGCAACTAATAGTAGATCTGGTGATTCTATCTCAACCATACTTTCTAGAGTGTCCAACTTACCACGTGAACTTCGCACATTCACATACATAAATTTTAATTGGGTCTGTAGTTTTAGTTTTTTAAATTCTCCAACAATTCAAAAGATTTCACGACAAAAGTTTTACTATCCTCAGTTTTTTTCATCAGGATAGTGTCCTTACTGAACCACATAAATTTGTAACCACACTCCGTATCTTGAGTATCTTTGTCTTTGTTTTGCCCTTGAATTAAACTTTTGATTTTCAAACTTAGGTTATTTAATGATAAAAAGAAATACACTACGATGGTCGTACAATGAAATGTATGGACTTTCTTTTCAACATTTCGATACTAAAAAAATTGGCGTCGTACGAAGATATGTCAAGAGAGCGTTTTTCTTGAAAAATAATTGGAAAACTCAAAAATATTTCTTATTTTTGGAAAAATCAGTAGCGTCCTAGTTTTTTCTTTGAGAATAACCTGCGTTGTGCCCATAGGCGCGCCACTGGTGAGTCCAAAATATTGTTTCGTATTGAAAATTATGCGTCTCGACACCCTAAGATTTCATTTCAATATCTCAAGCGGTTTATGAAAAATTCAAATTTAACTGCATCTTTCGATCAAATTTTAACACCTTGTAAATCGGTAACGAAGTATTGTAGACCTATGTTTATATAAAACTTTTTTCATGAAACGATTTCAGCAATCATCTCCCTAGATATTGCCGTGTCTTTTCGAAACACCCTGTGTTGATGAACCGGTATCACACAGGTCAAAAATAGTTGATGAAGTGTTCAGGATGTGTTGTAGTGCTTGCGGTGGGGTGCAACAACTCCAATTGTGTCCATGTCAAGAAAAATATAACTTCAGCACAAGAAAGATTGACTGATGTACCGAATAATTAAAGGAATGTCATTCATGCAATGCACATTAAAAATATGTAGTTTTTATCTAAAGTAAATGTAACTTTTTATAATGAAATATTCTGAAATTAAATATCTACTTCTACGTACATGTACCTTTTATGTCCGAGTAAAAGTACTTCTATTTTAAAGAGAAACAAGTCATTTCTTTGAAGGTTGTCGAAATGTCACTCCTTAAAAAATTATAAGCAAAATCCTGGAGAAAATATTTACAACAGTTATCGTTTAATTCATGAGATTAGGGTAGAAAAGGGTAATAGGAGTCACTTAAGCAAGTTTTCAAATAAAAGCTTATTTCAAAATTAAATATTTATTGCTAATGTTTTCTAACAAAAAACACTTATTTTTATCTTATTTATTTTAATCATCTTGTACATCAACTTTGGAAAAAAATTAAGTTAAAAAAAAGTAGGTTTGACTCCCATTGCACTTACTTCGGGGCAATGGTGGTCAGCCTTTGGGAAATGAGGATCAAGCAAAACTAACACATATCGCAGACGTACCCTTCGGCAGAATCCCATTCAGTACATTCTGCGTGTGCCCACAATCCACATCTCGTTGTTTCGTCCAAATTCACTGCATATTAAACATCTATTTCCTGCGTCTTCTGCATCATCATTCTCATCATCCTGGCATAAGTCGTTAGTGTTAGTGCTTGAGACTGATGTATCGTTTGAATCCTGAAGAACCTGTCTCTTTGCCCTTTTGGGACCATCACCGTTCTGCACCTTATTCTTCTTCCCCTGACCCTTACCTTTCCATTTTTTTTCTTTCTCTTGCTCTTTCTGTACTTTTTCATCTTTTTATTTTCCTTTTCTATCAAATCTTTCTTCAGTGGAGTTGAGGTTAATACAGTAGCATGCTGCTTCTTTCGGCGCTGTTTCTCTTTAGCCACAGGTGTTTTCCTTGGTAATTTTATAAAATCGGATAGTTGAACATTTGACGGAGGATCAGACGACTCTTTCGCCTTTGATGTCGGGGATGAGATAACTATTTGCTCTGATTCACTTACAGCTGATAACTCTAATTGTTTTGATGTGCTGGTAATGACATTTGAATCTTGTTCTATGTCACAAGTAGAAATGGTAATAGATTCATTGCAAACGACTATAGAGTCAGATTGGAGACTCTCAGCAGCCATAAAATCTTCTTCAGAAAATACTTGGGGATTTATTGGAAAAATACCTGTTGCCCTAAATCCCGATTCCGCTTTGTTAATAGACGCAACGGTAATATATGCTTTCCTCACCAATGATGCTACATCATAAGGAGTTATGTGTTCCAGGCGATTACTTTTCATATATAAACCACATTCCTTTTTGTATGCGGTTTTAAGAGGTCCAAAGAATGACACGTCCAAAGGCTGCATTCTGTGGGATGTGTGTGGTGGCAAGGATAACATATGAATATAGTTGCTTTTGCAAAATTCATAGATAGGTAGGGAAGAATGACTAGCATGATTGTCTAAAATCAAGAGAACAGGTTCGTCCATAGAAGGTTTAGCATGTTTTTTAAAATGTGCGAGAGACTCATGAAAGATACTTTCATTTATCCAACCATTGTCGGAGCATTGATAAAGTGCTCCTGATGGACCATCCTTCTCAAGTAGAGGAGTCATTCTCTTGCGGGGATAAATAAACATAGGTAGGATGAAACCACCTGCAGCGCTCATCGCAAACATCAAAGTTATATTTTTGCCTCTCTCCCAACTGGTGATAGATCCCAGTCTCTTCTGTCCTTTTGTTGCTAGTATTTTCCCTGGATTCTGTACAGTTGTCATTCCGGTTTCGTCGCAATTGTATATATTTTTGGGAAGAAATTTGTGTTTCTTTATAATTTCCTCCAACAGCTTAAAAAATAACTGCACCTCCTCTTCATTGAACGCTGTTATTCGATTTATGCTGGTTGCCTCTGGTTTCCTCACAGATATATTATTTATAGCCATAAAAGCTTTCAACCAATCTCGACCAGCCATTTTTGTAACTTTATTAAAGTTATGATTTAAATTCATACTTTCCGCATAATCAAATGCCACTTTCCTTATTTGAGTTGTGATTTTATCACATCAGCTAATTTTTCTTCTACTTCAGGCGTAAATACTGTACATCTTCCAAGACGTGGTTCTTGGATAGCCTTCTTTCTGAATCTTTTTTGTAAGCTCGAAAATGGGATACCAGTAGATTTACTAGCTTTTCTTATAGAATAACCCTCTTGTTCAATAAGAAGTATGGCTTTTTGGATAGACTCGGATGAACAATTGGCTTTTTCGGTTGTCCTTATTCGTACTTTTGGCATCTAGAAGCAAACATAATAATATTATTCTTTTGCGGGTAATGGTAATCACCTGCGGACAATGGGGGTCACTTGAATCTCATTAGCCGCTACTATACTGCCAAAGAAATAATAATAAAACAAAAAAAATCTAAGTTTGAACTGTAATATAAGACGCTAATCACAATTTTAAACATACAGACTACCTTTCTACAATAAACAAAATATGGTACACTTAAAAAAAACGACACTCACCTCTAATGATATTTTGTGTAAATTTACAATGACGACGCGCGAAGAGAAAACACTAGTATCACTCAGCGACGTGCTGTGGTAAAGGGCGCGAGGCGTTCACGACGGATCCGGAGGGTGTACATGGGGGTGTAAAACTATGTTCCGAGGTTTCTGGTGCGTAGTTTTCTAGATATGCGTGTGATTCCGATTGCCCGCTGACTCCAATTACCCGCCCTTCCCCTACGGACAAAGGCAAAACCAAGGATCTGTCAAAGAATCCCGTTGAAAGATGCCTCTTCTGATTAGAATGACTTCCACTGTTACTATTCCTTTTCTTTTGTATGATATCAATATAAAGCGACAACAATAAAACCTTTTTTGAAAGTACTTTTTTCGGATATATATTTCTAATAATTCATATAACTTTGGTACAAAAAATTCTGAAAAAAACAATAAACCCTTTTTGGAAGTACTTCATTTCGGTACATAGTTAAGCAATAATCTTCATGAATTTCATTCATATGTGTTAGTTTAACCAGACTCATGAACTTCAAAGCTGAATTTAGAAAGCTCATAATATTAATTTTCTAGAATACTTTCAGCAATAAACTCAAGAAATTGAATATGCATTTTCCAGTTAATTGAAACCATTAAAATTAAAGTTAATTATGCCTCTGATTAAGAACAGCTATTATCAGAGTTTATCGATACTATTGTAGTGAAAAATAATTTCATTATATGATTGACCTTCGAGTAATTTCGATAATATAATTTATGTGTCAGTTCAGTCAGAAAGGAAACTTTACTATTATGTCTTACATTCTTGTAAGTATTCTATAATTCACTTATTTCATACGAATTCTCTGCTTACTGTTTAAAAATTGAATATTGTAGATATTATGTACATAATAGAATATTTTGTTACAGCGTTTTCCAGTACTTCTTGTCTTGATTTTACTGATAATGAATGAACTGTTTCAAGACGAAATGCTAAGTAAGTAAGGAAGAATGAAGAAAACCGAAATCTGGCTCTTCATGCCTGTTAAAATTTCTACTTGACACAAACCAATTCAAGGCTAGTAGTCATGTTAATTACATATTGGTTTCCTATGACGACTAGTGCTAATTCGCAAATGCCACCCTAAGCAAAATTTAGTATGTGCCTTACTAAACATTTTCAGGACAGAACTTCTCGAAAAAGATTTATAAACTAACACTTGAAGTATCATTAGAGTTCCTTTCAGAATCTCCAAATAATTTTCACAAATGCATAGTTCATATTAGGGTAAGCAAAATATAATTTCAAAGTCCCTAAATCTATTCTCAATAATCGAATTAAAGATGAGTAAAAAGCTTTGTGAAGGCTTGTGAAGTATATTTACCCAATAATAATTCATACAACAGTACTTTTAACCCTTTCAGTCCCAGTTTATTATTTAATTCCAACTGACTTGGTTTTTTCGTTATTTTGAACATAGTGAACCTAAAACTACCCTCAATACAAAATAGGGAGGACCTTGGGGGGATTGGGATATATGTGTCCTACTGGCGTCTATTGATGGGATATATATGCCCCACTGGTAATCAGTGTTGAAGTATAATAAAGACAAAAGACAATCCGTTTTCATATTTTATTTACTTATGTATGGTAAACAGAACTTACAGAGTGCTACATTGCAAGCTGCACATATAGTTTTTGTTCTACGTTCCTGTTTTTTTATAACAGCTGTGACACCTTCTCCTTGTTTGTCCTTCGATGGGTAAGTGATCTCCGATATTATACAGCGTAGAGCTAAGAGATGACGGTCTGCCATACTATCTTCGTCGTACTACTTTCGCATGTTGTCGACCATACTGGATCAAAATAGTCTGAAAAACTCTTTCTATTGCTTTCGCCTCTCTTTAATTCAGTAAACAGGGTCCATGCGTTGACCGTAGCTTTCATAAGCAGCCGATTGAAAATTTTTTTCCACCATTTGCTACTTTTCTGATCCGTGTCATAGAGTCCAACAAGGAGATCTGAGAGATCCACTCCCCCCATGTACTTGTTATAGAACTCGATCATCTTCGGACAAGGAATTTCTGTTTCTATACCATCCTTTGTTTTTCTGTTCGCTACGGTCTTTAATTGATGTGACAATTTGAAAGAACGTTGACATCTTTGGTGTCCAGGAGGTTGCGCAGGTGCCATTCTGATTCCACAAAAACTCAGCTGCCCCTCTTTCACGTTTCTTGTCGATTTCAAATTTTGGCATATTTTTTCTTGCCGCAATCGACGTTCCCACTGCAGCAAAAGGAAGCTTGTTCATCAGTTGAGTACTTGTGAAAATCGATCAAAGCATAGGGTGGTTTCTGGATCTCGTATCGTCGCGGCTAATTTCTCAACAACATCTTCTCCTAAAGTTGATTTTTCATTTCTGTCTTCCCCCTCCCTGAGTATATATTCAATTCATATGTGTAGCCAGTTTTCGAATTACATCTAACCCATAGCTTTACACCTCTTTTTATGGGTTTCAGAGGAAGGTATTGCTTGAGGCAGCTTCTCCCCTTGAACTTCGCCATCGCCTCATCGATACTCTGGAAAGTACTTTCACTTCTCGATTGAACGAAAGTTTGTTTCAAACATAAAAGAACTTCTTCCATATGAAAAATTTTATGTTCACCTTCTGGTTTTTGTGGCGAGTTGAAATAGAGTTTGGAAGACAATAGCTGAAATCGATTCCTAGAAATAGTTTGTTTGATCCTTGTGTTGCCAAGTGAAGAATTAGTAGACCAATAATGACGTTGTGCTGGCACTTTATTGTGGGACATGATGAGAAACCAACCAATAACAATAATTATTTCATACTGATAGTATCCTGTATTGTTGTTTTTTTTTCTGACTGAAGTATCTTTAGTCTTTCGTTCGTTTTTTGGGCTATACAAATGAAGAGACTCTTGGGAAATAGCTTGAAGAAAATATCAACTTCAGTTCAGTTCTGTTCAGCGTTGCAATAACTGGACAGGGTTTTTCATTCGGCATCTTCATTCTTGGCACAAAATTGTTACCAACAGGTTTCCATATGTCCAAAACTACTCTTTTTACTTGTTGTCGGTCCAGAAAATTCGTCACTCGAAGATTCTGATGATCATCCCGAAGATTGCTCATACTCTGAACAACTTTCCATAAATGGCTCCTCATCCTCCTCCTCAATATCAAAACATTTTTCTGCGTACT
Source organism: Cryptolaemus montrouzieri (assembly GCA_013387265.2). NCBI lineage: Eukaryota > Metazoa > Arthropoda > Insecta > Coleoptera > Coccinellidae > Cryptolaemus > Cryptolaemus montrouzieri. The sequence goes on from JABFTP020000185.1 coordinate 74,769,947, forward strand.
CGATCAACTGTCTCTCTATCAGCCGTTTATTTCTGAATTGAAAAAAAAAGAATTAATAGTAATTGTTATACCACTGGGATAAATAAAATCCAAGGCAAAATACCAATGGGACATATACATCCCAACGAGAAGTTTTTTGAGAAAAACTCTTCACAATCTTGCGTGCAAAAACAAAGGACTATCTGAAAGTGATAATGAACTATTAATACACTTACCTGGACATTTTTGTGAAAGAATTGCGAGAAAAATGAAAATCACATGTAAACAAACAGCACGTGCTCCAACCAAAGCTGTAATGTCTAGTAAACATCAACAGAAAATACGCGCGAACTATTTTTTGGTGGGGAAAGGTGCGATACGATGTATAGTACCAGAGGGACATCGATCGGTTTGAATTATTAGAGCACGTTTTCCACTGGAATTTTTTTTAATCTTCTGGCACCTATATATACCATTGGGACTGAAAGGGTTAATATTATCTTTAATTGTATGGATTAAGTAATACGGACTTCGATAAATAATTTATATTACCAATAATTGTCCGACATTTTTTCATTTCATCAAAGAATTATGTTTCTCGTACAAATTACTTCTTGTTTACTACACTTATTTGCAATAGTGTTAATAGTATAGTAGGATTTTAATCAGTACAAATTGGTGTTTTTTCTATTCTTTTCTTATTGTTTATTGAAATCTTATTTAAATTTAATGATAGATAACACGTGAAAACATACATCTAAATTACATCTTGAAATTCCAAATCTGTAGATACGAGATGTGATGGTTTTATTTTCCGTGAAGTATAACGTAAAATTATACAGGTTGGAATAGTGTTAATCTTTTAATGAAGTGTCTTAATAAAGGTCTATCTATTTATTGTATGTAGTAGTATATTATGCCGAATCTATATAATCGTTCGGTTTATCAATTAGGCTAAACATTGCTTAGTACGAATTCGATATACAATCGATCTACCAATACGTGAGATAATGCATAAATAACATACTGGACGAAATAGATTTCTCAAATTGATATGGGATGTAGCAAGAACACTATACTCTGGACTTCCAACAATTGTAATCGAAAGTTTAAGTCATGTTCAGACCCTTCGCACACTTACTGAATGATAACGTGCTATGCTACCCTGCTATGCTGTTGGTAAAGCTGCCGTCTCCTCTATCAATAGATATGTTCAAACAACGTATACATCTTTCTTCATTGGTTGCAAAAACTAAGATGCGCATTGGTTAACTCCCATATTCTGAGTCTCGGCTTCAATCAAGAAAGCCTTTGCTCAAGAGCCCTATCTCCCTAGATTAGGGCTCAGTTGGAGTCTCTTAGTATAGTTTCTTAGTCCTTAGATTACGAATCTTAGGTTAGGTTAGATTTTACCTAAGCTAGCTTAATTCTTTGTGTTTCTATACATATTTTTATTTCATTTCAATGTTCATTCATTCAATTTGTTGAGCAAAATAGATATAGAAATGCAAAAAGTTGGGTTAGGTTGTGATAGTGAACGAAACGTTGGGCATGTGTGGTTTCAAATGATTAAATTTCTCAAATCCTTGTTGCCTATTTAGCGTAATAGGTACACAAACTTTCTAACTCATGTATTTGGAGATTTTTAACTCTCTTTTACTTTTCCAGCAAACGCTGAAGAAATGAGCAAGAGCGAATCGGCCACATACAGAGGTAAGTAACGAAAATGGAACGGTTTGGAAATGTCATTCCAATATAATAAGAAGTTCATTCATTCTCAATGTGTATTACTCAAAACTTTTGTGTTTAATCTTCCGTTTCTTCAGTCCGTTAACTTAGAATTATTCCATGATATTTATCTCGATTTTCCCCTTCAATATCAACTATAATAAGTTATTTGTCTCAATAATGATAATATGCAGAATTTATCGCTATATGTGGCATGATATGTGATATTAAGATTTTTATGTGGGGAACAATATTCAACCTTCCGTAGAATATGAGCAACAGAATGCAGTTTCGTTCTCGTTTGAGCTCGTCAGTACTGCACACCCATTCACAATATTAACCCAGACTGCCACCTACTTGTCTCCATTAGAGCGAGTCGACAAACTGCATCCAGCAGGCACAATGCGCAGCGTTGCGTTAGTTAGTCGAACTAGTCTGGCTCTTTAAAAATTTATGTTTGATCTACTTTTAGTTTTCAACGTACGTACACAACAAGGGAGCCAATTGTATATGTATAGATATACATGTACTGGAACTGATCTATTGGATTGAGATGAATAGGTGGCAGTCTGGCTTCGTGGTGTGAATAGGTTTGCTATACTAGCGAGATCAAACTGCAGTCTGTTGCTCCTATTCATGACGACCGACCAGATTGTATCACTATTTTGTAGTCTTGGTTGACGATGATTATGAAGAGAGGAACGGAAAACCAGACAATCGAAGTATGCGTCGGTAACTACAGAGTTCAAACGCCTCCAAGTAATTCATGGATCTTGTTAAATTCTATGCTTCTACACCATAATAAAGTAGCAACAGCGGAGTTTATTTGAATTTCCTGTTCCGAGATAAAATACATTTTTCAGGAGTTCAAAAGAATTTCTTGCCACTTCTATTCGGCGTTTTACCTCTCTTGAATGATTGATGCACGGAATCATTTTTATGTCGTTTGCTAATGATCATAATTTCGGTTTTCTTTGTATTCAGTTCTAACGCATGTTTTTTGCTGACTTGGTCGATCAGCGTTTTCAGATTCTCAACCTTTTGCCAGCAGTGGGGAGTCATTGGCGTACCCGATGTTTAAATATTTATTTCCTTTACATATAATTCTACATTGAATACTTCTAATGGTTTCTCGAAGAGCATTTTGGTTGGTCCGTGAATTGCGTGTACAACGTTATATCACAGATTTTTCAACTCGAAATAAGTCGATTTAGGCCAATTTACCTATATGAAAAGTTTCTTCGTTTGGCCGATAGAGTTCGCCAAATCCAAAGATTTTTTTTCTTATTTTTCAAATAATCGAGAACGACTCGATCGATAGAAACCATATTTGGTATGTGTAATCGGGTGCGTTATTCACGTTTTTTGGTGATCCACTCAATGACCTTAACGTTTTATAATTGTCCCTAAAAACTCGAACGTGTTCTTAATCAACCATAATTTTTCAACTGTCTGCGTTTGAGCAAAACTGTTTTATACATTGAGTAGCTAGGTTAATTATCAAACTTTTTTGTCTCTTGAGAAATTTTGATATGATTTTTAATTTCATGATTTCATTTCTTTAACCACCTGGCAAGTCAAAAATATTACATTTGACCATGTTGGCTTTGGATTTATTTCTATGGTCTGACAGATTGTCATTTTATTAGCCTTGACAGCCAATTGTTGACACAACAGTGTTCCTTAAGTTCTTAACTAGGTATTTTGGTGATCACTATTAGGCACGGAGATGTACCTACAGTAACTCTGAAATGGCTGATATGGTTATGGTGTACGGATTTTGTCAAGGCAATGGACGTGAAAGCGCGAGGGTATATGCTGAAAGATTCCAGATCGCATAGTGCCGAACCACCAAACGTTTGGAAATCTGGAAAGGCACCTCCGCAAGAAAGGTTGCTTCAAGCCCAGGAATTTGGATCGAGGACGACAACAACGACGGTAGAACGCGAAGAACAAATTTTGGACAAGATTGAGGAAAACCCACAATTAAGCACGCGGCGTTTAGGTTTGCAGTTGGTCATTCCTAAAACATTGTTCATGATGTCTTGGAGGAACAATTATTTCATCCTTATCACATTCAGAAAGTTCAGGAAATACTTCCCAACGATCCAGAGAATTGCCTAACTTTCTGCCGATTTATCCAGGAGGACAGAACTCAGGATCTCCACTTAAGTAGGAAAATTCTATCTACTGACGAATGCATTTTTACTAGGTTTGGCATCACTAACCTTCACAATGAACACGTGTACAGTGTAGAAAATCCACATGCTTTCATAAGTACACATCAGAATCAATTCAAAATTAACGTTTGGATTACAGTAATTGACAATTTCATTTTTGATCCGGTAGTGATTCCAGGTCGATTAAACAGAGGCATATTTGAATTTTTTGCAAGAAACTTTGCCGGATTTGTTGGACGATATTTCAGTATTTCTGCGTGCAGAAATGTGGTTTATGCAAGACGGTGCACCTCCTCACTTCGCTTTAGCGGTACGCGAGTCCTTACATGCACAGTATGCGAATCGTTGGATCGGAAGGGGAGCTGATGCTCCTGCAAGCTAGCCAGCACGATCTCCCGACTTGACACTGTGCGACTTCTTTCTTTGGGGTGCTTTAAAATCTAGAGTTTACCCTTCTCCTATTGACACCCGAGAAGAGTTACACATGAGAATTTCAAATGCAGCCTACTCCTTCAAAAATGACCCCGAAATAATGACAAGGGTCCAATTTAATTCCAGAGGAGGTTCTCCAATAATGACTTTTCTTGGAAACATTGTTGATTGCGTCTTGTTCGCGTTAAAATTAAAAATTTCACCGGCCCCAATCTGATAACTTCTCCAGTCTGAATTCAGTGACATGCTATGTTAGTATCTTTGTCGGTGTGTCCCCTCAGAAGTTAGTGGACACTGACTAGAGAATGAGGACACCAGGGTACAGTCGTCCGCAAACCCAAGTATTCTGTTTTCAGTGGAGTGGAGCAAATCATTAATCTGCAACAGATAAAGAGTTGGCGAGGGTATGGAACCCTGCATTAACCTGAAAATATTCACTCGTTACATCATGAACCACCACCTGAGTCGATGTACATAAGAGAATAATCTGACCACGCAATTTTTCGGAAGCCCATATGCGATTAGTTGCGTGCTAAACCCTATCGAAGGCTATTGATTCGCTATGCTTTTCAATCGTTGATGTCAACAAATACATAACGTATGCAAGGAGGTCACCAGTTGATCGTTGTCTACGGAAACCGTATTGTCGATCACTGATAACGCAACTTATTTTATGAGCTGATTTTTTATTACTTTTTCCATGACGTTTAACATATTGGGCAACAATGCTATTGGACAGTAATTTTGGGCTAGGTATTTCTTCCCTTTCTTCGGAATCGGTTACTTTCTTGCAAATTTTCCATACTCCGGGAATGTCTGGCTTTCATACGAAATCAGAAACAGCCGTTTCAAAATAGGCGCTGACTCTGAAGCACATTTATCAAAACAGTTTGTGGTATTTCATCTAGACCCACTGCTTTCTTACAACTTAGCTGTCAACACACGCGCTTATCGGTACGCACTGTGAACTTCACTTCAGACAAATTCGGTTGAACATGTGCATTTGATGTATCGCGATGATGCGATAGAACCATCATCTCTAATTATAGGTGGGAAGGATGACTTGCAAAAGTTGCTGCTGACTACCTTCGCCATAGACCAAAACTGGCGAGTTCCACTGGTCTGCTCCAAGAGTCTATTCTTAACTCTTTCATTAGAGTAGATTTTCGCTTTAACTTCTTATGATATTCATAAAAACATAAAGGTATTTTACCCACTGAACATAAAAATATGTGTATTCGTTTTTGTTCTTATGCACATCATAGCAGTCGGAACCTCTTTATCGTTTCTGCCATTCTTTTGATAATCGAATCAACTGGTGTTCGAGTTCGGGTCGATTCGTTTTCTTAGATCGTTTCCTTTCACGTGTCCCATTATGTGAATCACGCATCTCTTAATAATTAGGCTTTTATTTTCCAGAATTGCATAACACACTTTTTCTGTGAAATATTGAAGTACCATTTTTTCACTGATACAATTTTCATATACCACTCTTGCGTTCAATTCTGTTTTCTGTATCATATACACTCCTAGTATTTTAATCCAACTCTCATTTTTTCTTGATCCACGATATCAACAGCGCTCATATTCATATTATAGTCCTCTATATTCGCAGGTTTTTCAAAACAAATTGTGGATTTTTCGTCGTTCCTCCTCCATTATTAGTTCGTTTAGTTGTCAACACATTAACGTTACGTTTATCGCAAAATCATATGTTCGATTAGCACATCTCTGTTTGGAATGAATCTGTGCTTAAAGGAAGTCCAGAAACGCCCCTCTTTACATTTATGGCACTCGTAACGAAAGACTTTTTGTTAGTAAAAATTGGACTCAACGTACGCAAACACCAGTTATCTAGAATCACTGCGAGACCTTTTTCTAATAAATTCTCCATTAGGTACACTATGATTCAGAGATAATGACTCTGTGTTCGGTATGAACGAAGCGTCATAAATATCCGTACCAATATACCGTCCAAAATTTTATGTATAACCTTCCGCCTCAGGGTTACTCGGACACAAACAGATTTGATGAACTGTTTAGAGTGACGGCGTCCTTTGTACAACATCAAACATTCATCTATTGCTCATGTTTCTCCTACATCGACTAGCAGCGTCTTATTATCATGCCAGAGCTCGAAAAAACATATATTCTAGGGTCAAAGGTTTTTTATTTGCACAACGTGGCGAGTTGAAAATATGAAAACTCAAAATAGAGAAGAACCTGAAAACAAAACACCTAGATGTAATCATAAGATCCTAAAATTCACGACAAATTAGCTGTCTCTACTCATTATTTTTTGAGACAACACCGAAGGTCCTCCAGAAAAATAATTTCTTTCAAAAGTCGTGCATTTTGGATAGGTGGGTCATTCCATGAGCAATGTATGCGATAATAATAAACATTTTCTCTTCAAGAACATCCCTCCAAACTGAACCATAAACTTTCTTTGTCAAATTTCATTTGTCTTGGGATAGTATCAATGAACGATCGAAATTCTACTATTCCTGGAGAAATAAAAGGTTCAAACCACTTCATACTCGATTTGGGAGAACTTGTATCTAAATCAGGATGGAAATCCCATTGAAAAGTGAAAACCGGGTTTTGGGAATGCCGACGATCATCAAAAGGACTAGACATCAGCTTCCAATTCTCGATAGAACTGATTAGTTCTCTTCGTTTTCATCAGTTGAGGAATAATCATTCTCACTGATGGAATCATCGGATTCTGCATAATTATAATAATCCGAATCCGAATCGGATCGGGAGCTTTCATCATCGGACCTAAGCATAGTGTTAGGAACTAATTTATAAATCTACTTAACAGACCACCTCATAACTTGTTGCAAATCAAAACATAACCGCCACTTCTCATATGTAGGCGGGGTTTCTATAATTTTATTATCTAAAAAAATGCGGATGTGCAAATGCATAAGATTTGATTAGCATATATTTCGATATGAATAGCATGATACAAATGAGTGCATCACCGTACTCAGAGGACACTTTTATATGATGCACATAGGTGCATCATCGGCATAAGGGGTTAATTAAAATCTAACCTAACCTAAGACATTAGGGAGGAAATGCAATTTCCTTTGTTTTGTATCATAATTTTATGAAAATACTGAAATGTATATATATTCTAACGATATCCAATCGTCCCTGGAGCCGACCCTGTCACTGCCCAGCAGAATGACGAATTACTATACACTTTCGAGAGAATTCGAGAAAGATCCAAAACTACCAGTGTTACCGTTCAGAGAAGACTCTTGAACGAAGATCTGGAACAAAGCGGAAATTACGAGAAGGTTCTCGAACCCCCGTGCTTGTATATAAAAAGAGAAGCGAAGAACAAGGTAAGAGACGAAATGGAAGGAAATTTGAATTTCGTTAAGGAAAATCTGAAGGAAATGAGACAGAATAGAGGAAGAAATAGAGGAAAAGATCAACGGAAAATTGAGTGGCTTATTCGAACATCTAAATGAAAAGGAAGCAAAACTAAAAAGGTTGGAGCAATCATATAGAGTGACAATGAATGATAAGTCAATTTTGTCGAAAGTGGAACATTATGGTGGAGCTTAAAAAATGAAAATAAAACCTCCTACTTTCGACGAGAAAATTCCTTGGTCGACGTACCAAAAACAATTTGAGGCGGCAGCCACAGCCAATGGATGGAATGAGAAGGACAAAACAACGTCTTTTATTGTAGTTCTGCGTGGAACATTTTGCAGACAATACCAGCAAGCCAGCAGATATGCTACGGTTACATCTAAGTTACAAATAAGGTACGGGCATACTCATTTACAACAAGTATACCATGCTCAAATCAAGCATCGTAGCCAGAAATCTACTGAGAGCTTGAAATAATTTGAAGCTGGTATAGCGAGATTAGTAAAATTAGCCTACCCTACTGCTCCTGATACCTTCGTGGAGCAACAAGCTGTTCCGACGTTCGTAGATGGCATCAGAGATGGTGAAACTCAGCAGGCCTTGAGGTTGGCTAGGCCAAAAACAATTGATAATTCTCTGGCCCAAGCACTTGAGTTTGACGCTGCAAAACAGGCATCGAATAGATGAGGTAGCCACGCTATAAGAAACATCACTAAGGAGGAAGAAACTATAGAACAGGTGATTCTTCTGCTCCTGGATCAAAGGAAGAAGGAATAAATCAGATGCTGGAACTGCGATGAGACTTGTCATATATTAAGGCAATGCAAAGAGACTCGTGAGGAGCAGAGATAGGAAAACTGAATGGGGTTGATGACAAGGGGCATAAATCAGCCCATCCCACTCTCGCATGCCCCAGAAATAGTTATCCGTGGAGCAACTCCTAGTGTAGCATTCAACCTATATATTTTTGGTTATGTTGATGATAAACCTGTACACTAACTCGTAGATACTGATGCAAGAAAAACAATTATAAGACCAGATGTTATGTTGTGTGAGAAACCAACTGAGAGAAAGGTGTCAGTGAAACTGCGAACAGTAACTGGACAAGGAATACCTACGCATGGAATTATGAGAGTGAATTTAGAAATTGGTAGTCGAGTCTTCAGACATGAAATTATTGCTGCTGATATCATCGAAGAGGTTATCCTTGGAATAGATGCTATCAGAAGAAACAGTTTCAATCTTTATCTAAAGAAGGATGTTCTAAGGATAGATAACGAAGAGAGTCCGTCTAGTGATACAGTGAATGATGTGCTGAAGGTACATCTCTGCGAGGATGTTACGCTACCAAGTTTGTCCGAAACTGTGATGATGGCAGGGCACGATGAAGATGTGGAAAAAGTTTCTACTTACATGATGGAACCATTCGTAGATAGTCCCCTCGGAAAAGGGTTAGCAATTGTAAAGATAATGGTGAAAATAAAGAAAAGCGTACCGGTAAGAATCTTAAACGTGAATTCATTCCCAGTTACGCTGAAATGAGGTACTGTGATTGTAGAGAGTAGGCCTGTTAGTGAAGTTATCGGAACAGTAACATCTCCAAGCAGTTCAAGTAGAAATAAATGTCCACAGCAATTGTTAGACCTCCTTACTTCCTCTTGCCATGATCTTGACAATCAGCAAACGATAAGAGTATGACAATTGATTGAGGAATACCATTACGTATTTGCTACAGATGACAACAAAACTGGAAAAAATTATATCGTACGTCATAGGATCAATACTGGAGATTTGCAGCCTATTCAACAACATCCCAGAAGACTGCCTTTGGCCAAAATAGAAGAAGCCGAGAAGATATCCACGGACATGGAAAGACAAGGTGAAATTGAGCCTTCAAATAGTCTTTGGGCTTCTAGCGTGATATTGGTGAAAAAGAAGGATGGATCCATGAGATTCTGTGTCGACTATAGACAGCTCAACCAGATTACGAAAAAGGATAGCTACCCTCTACCAAGAATCAATGACACTTTGGATACCTTGGCTGGTTCGCATTGGTTCTCAACTTCAGACTTGAAAAGTGGCTATTGGCAAGTCCGTTTGGATCCTAAAGACAAGGACAAGAATGCATTCACAATTGAATCAGGTTTATGGCAATTCAATGCTATGCCATGTGACTTGTGCAATGATCCTGCCCCCTTTGAGCGATTGATGGAAACAATATTGATAGGGTTATCCTGGAAAACCTGTTTGGTGCATTTGGTCGATGTCATTGTTATTGGAAAATCTTTCGAAGAACATCTGAAAAATTTATCAGAAGTTTTCCGAAGGCTACGTGACGCCAATGTTGAAATTAAGTCCTAAGAAATGTAATCTCTTCAAGAGAGAAGTGAGGTACTTGGATCACGTCGCAACAAGGAAAGGCATCATAATGACAAGAGCGCAGCCGTCCGAGACTGGCCTGTCCCACAGACAAAAAAAACATTAAGTCAAAAGTTTTCTGGGCTTATGCATCTACTATAAACGGCTCGATCCCGAGTTTGCCACCATCGCAAAGCCTTTGACCAAACTGACAGAAATGGAACGCAATTCTTATGGACAGGGAAATGTGAAAATACTTTTGTGCAGCTCAAGAACACTCTGGTCACTGCCCCAATATTGAGATAACCTAGATCGGATGGAAAATTCGTGCTAGACACGGATGCAAGTAATAATGTTATTGGCGGTGTTCTTTCACAAGTACAAGATGGCCCGGAAAGAGTTATAGGATATTTCAGTAAAGTACTATCTAAACTAGAGCGAAACTATTGTGTGAATCGCAGAGAGCTGTTATCAGTGATCAAATCTATTGAGCATTTTTACAAGTACTTGTATGGAGTAAGTTCCTCAGAACAGATCATGCTGCTCTGAAATGGTTATTACGATTCAAGAATCCTGAAGGTCAGATGGCAAGATGGATTGAGCGGCTGGAAGAATATGACTCTGATAATGAACTTCGAACAGGAACTAGCCACAAGAACGCAGATGCCCTATCGCGAAGGCCCTGTCCAGTAAACTGCAGTCACTGCTCTCGGTTAGATGGAACAAGAAACAGACCCTGAATTGTGTGTAGTTCTGCAATGGAAAATAGATAATGAACGACCGAAATGGGAAGCTGTCTCCAGGATGAATAGAAACATCAAGGCTTATTGGGCGCAACGGGAAACACTGTTAATGGAAGATGGTCCTACTGAAGCGACGCTTGGAAAACGAATCTGGAGATGATAGGGCTTCAGTTAGTAGTGCCAAGAAGCAGAGTGAAGGCAGTTTTGGAGAAGTTAGATAATGAACCTTCAGGAGGACATTTCGGCATCAAGAAGACTCTCGAGAAGATCTAAGCTAGATTTTATTCGAAGGCAGGTGTCCGAGAGTAGTGCAGGAAGTGTACGACTTGCGCTTCGGTAAAAGGACTTATTGGAAAAGAGGTTGCCATGTGATCTGGAATTCGAGTATTAGCCTGGAGAAGATATTGCTGGAGAAGATTATGTCACTAATCTGGATTATATCCATAATAAGGTCAGACAGCACATGCAGTTTGCCAGTGACAGAATGAAAAACCGCTGAGACCTCAAAGCTTCTGAAGGCGGATTTTCTGTAGAAGATCTCGTATAGCTTTATAACCCACAGAGAAAACGAGGCTCGTCACCAAAGCTATAGCGACATTGGGACGGTCCGTATGAAGTCGTGAAAAGGATCAACGACATCGTGCATCGTATAAGAAAGTTGCCGAGGGGAAAGCCTAGAGTAGTCCATTTCAATCAATTGGCTCCTTTTGCAGAAGAAAGCAAAATAACGAGGAGACACGTGAAGTGAATGAAGCTAGGAACTACGATCGTTTTATGGCTAACTATAGCGGCACTGGAAAAGCTAGATTTGGAGTCGCTCGAGATCTTCAAATGGATAAATGGATAACGGTATCGCGAGAGTTTTCAAGGCTAAATATGGAAGAACTTTTGAACTGAGGCAGCAACTGTCTACAGTAGTTAATCGTTTAGTTTAGTGTTCAGATTGTTCAGTTTACGTGAAAATAAACTAGTTAGAGTTTTTGTAATGTTGAAGTGTTTAATTTGAACCCACCAATAATTTCAAGAACTAAGAAACGTTACAATATATTCGTTTTTTTTCACATCAAATATAACAATGACTATCAAATTCTTACTATAAATAGTCACTACTTATCTAATGAAGCCTCAGTCTGATGAAACGCATCATAATTTTGTGAATATAGTGAAATTTTGAAAATAATTGTTTTATTAAATTGATGAATGCATATCAAGTTTCATCAAGTAACAACATCGTCAATCAAATTAAATTCTTTTTTCAGAACATACTATACGTTTGTGGTTTTTGTGTATTCACGTGTCTCAACATCCAGTATATACCGGTCATACACGCGTTTATAACCCATTTGTACACAGTTTTACCGCCAGCAAACAGCGATTTGGCATTGTTGCACGCATACACGGAGCGTGTGAGCACCATCAAAATACTCTATACGAGAATTCAGTGCCTTCCTGTGCATGCGTTTTTGCATGTGCCGGCACTGTTACGGTCATAGTATGATACAGTCTATATATATATAGTATATATATATATATATATATATATATATATATATATATATATATATATATATATATATATATATACAATAAGTGCTTATTTCTATAATTTTGCTGTGTTTCAGAAAAACACAAGTGTGTGCTCAGGAAATGTAACAGGGGAACCATACTATCTTGTATATGATTCAATAAACGAGTGAAAAAACCTGAAGAAAAAACTCGTTTCCCTGTCGCTATTACACTAGCAATAGCTTGTCTGTTTATGATGTGTAAGTGTCGTGTGTACATAAAGAGTACCAAAGATTTTTCTGCTTAGCCGCTTCATTCTCTCTTGCATTCAATGATTTCCAAAAACAAGGGTGAAAGGAAGGGGGTTTGGGACAGGAATCTGTAACAATGGAAAAAGAAAACCAGCAGAAAAATATTTCAACAATCAAACTTCTTATATGTCTAAGCAAATCTAAGAAAAGATTTCACATAGCAAGCAAGGTCATGAAAGGGACTAAGGAGATAATAAAAAAATACATAACCTGCGATATTTCCTCAAATTTCATCTCTGTTTGACCGAGAGAGCCCCGATGGCCAGGTTCAGTCTTCCAAGTGATGCCGATTATGATCTATAGATGTTTTAGAATCATTATGGACCCAATAATCTGGGTTGACATCGCCCATATAATATTTCTTCGTGGATCTTGTTTAATATAAAAAAAATATTGCGAAAAATTTTGACAGTCGTTCGAAAAATATGACAAATGTCATATATATGTCTAGTGGACGACGACCATAAAGACCAAATTGTGAATATCGCCAATTTCAGGCGGCTAATCGCCAGCGATTTCCGTACCCTCAACACTACGCGCGATAAACCGTACTAGATAGAAGTAGTCGGAAAGACAAGGATTTACGACAAAAAACCGACCGATCACACAGATAATGATACAGACTTTAAAATATTTGATTAGCCGTCTAAGCAGTACTAATTAAAGTATCAGTATGAAATCTTTTGTATATGCTTTGAAAGCATTGTACTGTCCTAACTTGTTATAACTTGTGTACTAGTATCACTGCTTCATTCAAATTTAATCTGACATATCAATTCGTCCTCATAAATGTGAAAATTTGTATATTTAGGTGTTTGTGACTTAATCACAGAAGAACGGATTAGGATATAATTTGGCACCCAGATAACCTATTTTCTTAATTAATACATAAGAAGTTTTTACGAAGGAAAAATGTTTTATTTTGTTGAATCGTCATAAAACAAATCACAAAACGTGTATACTTGTTGATATAGATGAATGGATATTGGTGAAATTTAGTATAGAGCAACCTTGGATTTCAGGGAAGAATTTTTTTTTTTAAATTCAGCCCAAAAAGGTGCAAAATTAATTGAAATTAAACTTAAGTTATAGTTGAATACAATTTAATGCGCAACTTTCATTTCCAAAGCACACCTCAAATTGAATCAACAATTATGTGCCAATATTTTTGGAGGCTAAGTTATAAGAATTTGGATTTCGAAAAGACCTTTAATCTGATAGACTATCTTGTTCCTATTCTAAATATCCCTTAAGAATAGCCCCAAAATATGTTTGAATGATAAACTCTTATTAAGTATCGAAACATCAACGGTTTCCATTTCCATTTGTTTATCTGTTCTAGGTCCTCGAACTGTTCGAAGCCCAAAAGCCGAGCCAAGATATTATAATGATTATAATTATAATAATGGTTATTATAGTGGTTTTGATGATGGTTATTATGGTGGTTACAACGGTGGTTATAACGGTGGTTATTACGGAGGTTATAACGGTGGATATAACGGTGGTTATAACGGTGGTTATAATGGTGGTTATGATAATGGCTTCAATTATGGTTATTTCAGTGGTTCTGATAGGTTCCCCCCTATGCCTGGGAATATGGTCATTCATGTGAACAAATAATTAACATATTATAATTCTGAAAATCAATTCATTGATTCATTTGAAAAATAAATTGTATGTCGTAATTTAACTTTAAAAAAATACTTTTATTTGCCTAAAATGCTACAACACATTCTTAAAACAGTCGGAATGAACAATTCAAGAGAATTAACCTTTCTAGAATTCATGAAAATTATTTCTTTCACATTAAGTGTATCTTTATCGCAAAATCATGGAGCACTTAAAAATGACCTGCGCAATCTAGGTTACCATTTGAAAATTTAAACGCTTCTTTCTCGAAATAACGAATTCCAAGTCTGCAACAATTTATGTTCAGTGGACTTGAACTTCAAAAGAAACTTAAATATGGTAGTAGTTCTGCGTCAAAAAAACCTCCGCTTTTTCGTGGATAAAAAAGGTGATATTGATCCATGAGTTGCTGAAAAACCTAGAGTTGGTAAATGTTATGTTATCAATGATTTTTACAATCCAGACGCATATAAGATCACAACGGACTATACGGTTACTATGTGATGGTAAACATTTTTCTATTAATGTTGGAATTGAGGTCATTGCCATCAACAGACGTAGGTGATTATCACAGTTTGTTCACTTTCCGTAAGCTTTACCAGTTGAAATGTGTTATGAACAAAGGTTGTCTGAAATATGATTGATGCCAAAAAGATTAGACCAACGTCCAGTACCTAAAGAACTTGCAAGCGTTAAGAAACTACTTCCTGAATGCGCATTTTGACTAAGATTTTGACTTATATTAGGAAGGAAAAGATCGCATGGAAGAATATCTTGCTGATACAGATAGCGTTCGATATTCAATCTGAAGTAGTAGCAGCAGTGAGGATCCTAACATAATAAAGACCACAAACCGAAAAACAAAACACTCTAAATGAATGCCATAATAATAGCGGGCATACGCTGAGTTGAAATTAGAAAACGAAGTTTACATGTGTTACAACATGTGAAAGGGCATGTACTCTACTTTCCCGTATAACCGCCTCCCTGTACAATAATTTTGACAGTTGAACGTTACAGCCGTTTGTAAAATTTCAATGACGAATTTTAATTGGCTGCCAAAACATATTACGTTTGTAACTGAGCCAAATTTTTCATGTTTTCATAAAAAAACGTACAGGGTGTCCCAAATTCAATGGTCGTTTTGTGGAGCAGCTATTTGAAACATTTCAGATGGAAAAAAATGACCTCCCTTTCTCGGTTTCGATTTTCGAGAAAAGCTTATTAATGAAAACCAATGTTTGTTTACGAATTATTCCAGAACCGAAAATAAATAATATAATAATAATATTATTATGGCGTATTTTTCAAAAATTGAAATGTCATAAAGTCATTTCCAACTGAATCTTGTTATGAGATGGAAATCTTGCTATTCGCAAAATAATTCTTTATGACAATATCAGTAAAATTAATCTGTGAACATTGAAAGATCACACAGAAGAACATCGATACTGAACAAGGTGTATTTGTGTTTGGTGAAACCATAGAGAATGCCTCTTCATTGTCAAAATAATTAATTATCATCTCCCTATTCTTAGAATTTTCAGAACAAAAACGCTCTCGTGACATTTTTTTGTACGTCGCCCAGTTTTTGAGTGAAATAATTTTGAAAAGTTTTCTAGGAATCCTTCCATTGATAATACCTGTTCTATGCTCAGTCATAGATGTGTTAAAAAATAATAAAACTATCATTTGAGTGTATCTGTTTTTCAATAATTCTGAATCTATTGAATTCAAATTTGAAATCATTATACGAATGCTGAGATAACCGACATGCACTTCATGTCAGGACGTGCTGACGGAAATGCATTATAAGCTCGGCGGTTGTACATTGAAAGATTTCCAAATCATATTGCTCCCGATAGAGAAACTTTCGAAAGCATTCGTCGACGTCTATATGAAGGAGACACATTAAGACGATATGAATGAGCAGGAAGGAAAAGGAAGTAAGAACGGTAGAGCTAGAAAATGAGGTTCTTGTAATAATTCAAGACGATCCTGGTACCTCCTCTCGAAAAATTGAAAGTTTGTTGTATTCATTCCACCTACAACGCGTAAAACGACTTCTTCTTGCCAAATTTCCTGCCCGTATTGCGTATGTCAATGGTTTCTGCGTAAGTTGATTCAAGTTCTTAAACTGATCCTATTCACTAATAAATCAAGTTTTTCAAGAAATTCCATGAGGAATTTTTATAAAAATCATGTGGTGTGAAGAAAATTCATATCAAGCATATGAAGATCGATTTCAACATCAGTTCTCGTTGAACGTTTGGAAAGGCATTGTGGGTAGCCTAATAGGACCAGTATTTATACCAAGGAGACTTACGGGGGAGGTCAACCGCCACCTTTTAGAACACATGTTTTCAGAATTTTTGGACCTTTGGCAATAAGACAAACGATGTAGTTTATGCATGATGCGCACCTGCTCATTTTAATCATCTTGCTCGTGACTTCCTAACTCACGATATGAAAATCGCTGGATTGGTCGAGATGGACCTTAATTATGGCCTACACGCTCCACAAACTTATAATTTCTTCCTGTGGGGTCATTTGAAGTCTTTAGTTTACACTACCCCGTGGCAAATGTTGAGGACTTAAGAAATAGAATCATCGCTGGGTGCAACTCGATAAGAACAGAGCCTGGTGTTTTTGAAAGAATTCGGCAATCAATGAAGAAATTACTGGAATCTTGCATCTGAGCTGATGGAGGTCACTTTAAACAGCTTTTGTAATTTTATAAGAGTTTTGGTGATACTCAAAAGTCTTTGTTTTGACCTTGAATCAAACTTTTGATTTTCAAACATAGGTTAGGTTAGGTTAGAAAGAAATACACTACGATGGTTCTTTTAATCGAAGACTACGTGTCGTACAATGAAATGCGTGGACTTTGTTTTTTTATTCTTTACAACATTTTTTCCTCAAAAACTTGGCATCGTACAAAAAGATGTCAAGAGATTTTTTCCTGAAAAATAATTGAAAATTAAAAAATATTTTTTACTTTTAAGAAAATTAGTAGCGTCCCAGTTTTTTCTTTGAGAATAACCTACGTTGTGTTCCTACACACGTCACTGGTGAGTCCAAAAATTGTATCGTATTGAAATTTATACATATTTCAAAGCTTTCAACACCCCCAAGATTTACCTCAATATCTCAAGGGATTTACAAAAAATTCAAATTTAACTACATCTTCCGATTAAACTTTAACACCTTGTAAATCGGTAACAAAGTATTTGCGGACCTGTGTTTAAATGAACTTTTTTCATGAATTGACTTCAGCAATCACTTCCTTAAATACTGCCGTGTCTTTGTTGAACACCCTGTAGAAATGACTAGAAGTATAATTTGATTTATTGTTTCATTGAAAACGAATATATTAGTGAAGCTCTTGATTATCTTTATCAAGAGCAGTTCCAGGAGAAACATTAGCCTGACAAACTCATTTTCAAAAGGTTGGAAATTAATCCGCGAATCTACGGATCTTTCAAAAATCTGGGGGTCATAGAATATGCTAAAGAAAATAATGAAGAAACTGAAATGAACTTAATTGTAGCAGTAATTGAAAATCTTGAAACATCGACAAGAGAAACAGCCTAATATATTTCGAAAAGTTGCAATCAAAGAATATCAAAAAAAATATAAGTGTGAACCATATAGGATGAGATTGAATCACCAGCATTTTCTGGTTATTCCGAGCCTCGAAAATGCAGATTTTTCAAGAAACGTGGCTTGGAGCGATGGTAATAAGATACGCAGCGATGGGCTCTTCAATAGAAATGGTCGACATCATTGGTGATGAGAATCACTATTTTTTCCAAGAGCGAAATCCTCAAAGTCGCTTGGACTTCAATGCGTGATTGGCAATTGTTAGACCACCAATGATATAATCTGAGAAATCCGTAAACAGTAACACATCTATGAATATTTTGTCTTCATATTTGAAAAATGTTCCGCTTGCAAACCTGGAACGTGAAAGTGGTTTCAACGGGACTGCACAACTGTATATAATGTAGACACTTCTATCCGAAACTTTTCCATATGGAGTTTTGTCAAGAACAAAAAACACCTCACCGGAAAGTAGGGAGGATTTAGTTAACCGATTCCAGGATTCCATTGGCAAAATTCGTGGAATTCAGCTACCGTGAAATGAATTTGGGTTTTCATGTTATTACGAGAATATGTCTGGCAAAAATTCAAATTCATGACTGAATACATATGGCTACATTGTTCCCATATGCATCAGGACATATGAAAATATCGAAAAATTTTCACTTTTCGAATAAAAAATTTATTTTTGTGGCACAATTTCACCCCAAAATCTGGGGTGACAATGTGCCACATACACAGTTTTCTATTCATTATTCATAGAGAGAGCCCCGTGGCACATTCTCGCCCTCATCTTTCAGTAAAACTTTTTAGATGGTATGAAAAAAAAATTATTTTTGAAAAAACTCATTACAAAAATGGTGAATTCATATTTCACAAGGTTTGGAGTTAATTGGGCATGAAATAGGTAATGATGGAATTAATTAAGATAATAACGGAACTTTGAAGATATCCCTTTTTGATATACTAACTACTGGTTCATCAATTTTTTTTCATATCCTCATAGCTATATCAAATTGATTCTGCTTTTTCTGGACACTTCCAAATTCCTTCGTACTTCACCATTGCTGGTACCTAAACTGCATCATCTGCTATTTCTATCACCTGGCCGGGGTACAAGTGGTTTTCGTTTGTGACGACAACGTAATCACCAGAACTCACTTCATTTTTTTGTACATTAGTCTCGATAGGTTGCATATCTGTGTCAGAGGCGTCGCTTGGTTGGGGAAAATGATAAGGATAGTCATCGCTTTCTGCATAAGAGATATGCCCTATGCTTTCATCGTCGCTATCAGATTCGCCTATCCGGTTAATATTAGGTGCTTCATCATAAGTCTGTCCGGAAGAAGTTGAGGGTTGATGCATGCTCATAAGAGTTTCATTGTCATTTTGAAGATTGATGTCGGACGCTGCGATACTCTTTCTTGGGGGAACGTTAATTTTTCTTCTTCTCTTGTTAGTTCTCGTTGATGTGATGAGCTGCCTCTTTGCGTTTAGGTTTTCTATAAAGCTTTCACTAATAAGAGTTTTCACTTAGGGTAGAGCTTCAATAATATGCATAGGTAATCTATTCAAAACTTCCTGCCTGTTTGAAGGAACTATACCACTTTTGCGAAAACCAGCCTTGAGATTGTCTGCTGCATTTTTCACCAGAGCAAACAAGAGTTTTTTCTAAGGTCCTGGAAATTCATCCTTAGGGACTGTCATTCAGCGACTATTGCGAATATTTTCTTTCCATTCGTTTAGTACCTTACGCCAAGTAATTTTCACAGGTCTAAAAAATGCAACGTCTAATGGTTGTAACAGGTGGGTGGCGTTAGGCGACAGAGCAATGAAGAAAATGTTATTTTCATGGCAAAGATCAATAACTTTACTATTAATATGAGAACTTAAGTTATCACCAATCAGAATTTTTTCCTTCTTGTTTCTTCAAAATTGGCAGTATTTGGCTGATAAACCAATCTTCGAAACATTGAAAGTCGAACCATCCTGATTTTGTTCGGTTGTAGCGGCATTTTTCTGAACCGTTTTTGGTCCAACTTAACCACATCTTCTCAGCTTTATAGACGACGTAGACTGGTGTCTATTCACCTCCTGCACTTCCACACATCATTATAGACATACTGGATTTAGAAGAACTCTTTATATTTTCAGGGTACTTACAGCATCGTTTGACGAGTACTTTGGAAATTCCTGGGTCATCACAAGGCAAGTTTCGTCGTAATTCCATATGTTCGATGGTGGAACACCTTCGAGTTCTTTTTCTAAGTTATCGAAAAACTGATTTACATTTTCCGCATCAATTGAAGCCCTGTTGTAAGTTATGTTTCTCACGGTTCGATTTGGAATTTCTTGTGCATGTCTCGTAACGAAAGAATCGGCCCCTTCCTTTTCAGGAAGATTATTTTTGAATTTTCCAACTGTTTTGCCTTTTTTATCAAAGATACTCCTAACAATGAGTCGCAATTCGGTTTTATCCACTGGAAACCCATAACTGGAAAGGCTTCCTCATCAGAAAAAACAGCCTGCCCTCCAACTTTTTTTGGAGCTTTTACTTCAATTTATTACTGATAGTGTTTCGGTGGGTGCAGTATTTTTTTAATTGCGCTTCGGATGGGAATTTTTTTTTGTCTTATCTCATCTAAGATTAGCTCAAGTGTCTCAGGGCGATAATTTTTATAAGACCTTGTTCCTGGTTTTCCCACGTATCGTCGCGGCATTCTGGAAATAATGGAAATATCTCGATATCTCGAATTGGTAGAAGTTTGTTTATAGAATATGGGGTGACAATGTGCCACCAATTGGTACAAAGTCCCCTCGCAAGTTTGAGTTTTTAACAAAAAATGTTCAGAACTCATGAAAAAAAATTAAGATTGAATCGCTATTGAGGTATGATGAACGTAAATGAATATGTAGTTCATAGTACTAACCTGTATTACTCTCTCATTACACCAGACTTGTCGGGACCTGAAATTTCACGGACTTCGCAATAACTGTGGTCTTTTAATTTTGACGAGATACGGAAAAATTTTTTCTTTCGCCTCTTCGTCTTTATTTTGCCTTATTTCTACTGTTTTCTTTTTATTGCCTCATTTTCAGAAGCTTTACTCTCACCTACTTATGGTCTTGGGTCACCAGCCTCTCTTTGAGATCTCGGATCGAGTGAAGATAATTCTGTTATCCTCCTTCTTTTGTTTTGTTTTTCTTCGTCCTCCTGTCCTCTCTTCCACTGTAGCAGTGAAATGTGCTTGTCAGTTTTTCTTATTTTTGTTTGAATAATCTTTCTTATTTGTTCGTTTTCGTGATTTTCTATTTTTTCTAAGAAGTTTTCTTTCTTCTTGATTATCGTTTCTTCTATCGTCTGAATATTGACTTCTCGTCTTATTTATTCATTTGATATGTACCAGGGACTCCCAATTGCTGTCCTGACTATCTTATTTATTGTCTCTTGTAATTTTCTTTTCCTGTTGGATTTTATTGTCGTGAACCATATTTCTCCGGCGTATGTTATACTTGGTATTATAATTGTTTCTATTATTTTCATTTTGTTCTCTAATGACAGTTTGCTGCTCCTGTTTAGGAGGGAATATAAATATCCTTGCAGCTGCCTAGCTTTCTTTGCGTTTTCTTCCATTTGGCTGTGGAATTTCAAGTTTTTGTCTATTTATACTCCTAGGTATTTTGCGTCGTTTTTCCATTTCACTTTCTGGTTGGCTATCTTTATTTCTTCCGGTTTTTCTGTGTCTTTTCTCCTGTTTTTATAATCAAAGTAAACTGCAACTGACTTGTTGGCGTTGATTTTGATTCTCCATTTTTCAGAGTATTCTACTAGTTTATTGGTGTCTTCTTGTAGTCTTTTTGTTATACATTTCTTGTTTCTATGTGATGTGTAGATTGCTGTGTCGTCAGCAAACTGTGCTATCTTTGAGTGTTTTAATTCAGGTATGTCCGAGATATATATGTTTTACAATAGTGGTCCCAGGATCGATCCTTGTGGGACTTCTGCCTCTATTGGTGTTTCTTCAGATTTGGCATTTTCTATTCGTACTATGAACTTCCTGTCTTTTAAGTACGATGCCGTTATGTTCACAAGTTTGTTGGAAACTTTGTTCTTTTCATTTTATATATCATTGCTTCGTGCCAGACTTTGTCGAAGGCCTTTTCTATATCCATGAACGTTGCCGCCGTTGGTTTTGATATGTTCATATTTTCTTTTATGTTTTCCGTCAGCCTTTCCAGTTGATGTGTAGTTGCGTGTTCGCTTCTGAATCCAAACTGGTGGCTCAGTATGATATTATTCTGTTCTGCAAAGTTTCTCAGTCTTCTAATGATGAGTTTTTCTATCACTTTGCTCATTGATGACAGCAGGCTAATTGGTCTATAGCTGCTAGGGTCGTTCTTTGGTTTCCCTGTTTTTGGTATCATTATTGCTTCTGCTGTTTTCCAATTGCTTGGGTAATGTTCTGTTTTCATCACTCCTTCCGCAATTTCTGTTATTTCTTCTATTGCTTATTCTGATAGGTTTTTCAAAGCCTGGTTTTTGATTCCATCATAGCCAGGTGCTTTCCTACTTTGAAGCTGTGCTATTATTTCTTGTACTTCTCCTTTTGTTATTTCCATAATTTCTTCTTCTTCCTATATTTTCTATATTTCTATTGAAAGTCACGTCTTGGTTTGGACTGTTGGTCTTGAATTGTTCTCCCAGAGAATCTGCGAATGTATCCGCCTTCTCTTTGTTGGTTGTTGCTACCTTATCGTCTCTTTTTAGGTATGGTATGCTGGTTCTTTTCTTTTTTCCTGTTAGTGCTCCTGCCATTTTCCAGAGAGATTGGTCATCTGTTGTTAGAGCCTCTATGTTCTCGTACCACTTTTCGTTGAACATCTGTCTTATTTCCTCTTTTACTTTGTTATTTAGATTATTTAATGTCTGCTTGTCATCGGGATGCATCGTTCTCATTTTTTTTTTTTGCTCGTTTCTTTTCTGCAATTAGGGAATGTATATGTGTCGGTAGTGGTCTCTTTTGACCTGCTGCCAGCATTTTTGTCGCTTTTCTTTCCGCCTCCTTGATTCTGTTTTCCAAATCTTGGATTACTTGTTCAAGTTCATTTGCGTCTCCTATTGTGATCTTTTTTGTTTGCATGTTTTCTTTAAACATTTTCCAATTTGTTCTTTTTCTTTCGTTTTCTATGTTTTCCGCCTCTATGTGTACTTCTAGTATCACTGGCGAGTGGTTCGAGTTAAAGCCCATGACTGCTCTTATTTCTGTCTGCCAGGGCACGTTCTTTAGGATTACTATGTCAAGTACGTCGACAGTTCCTATGCTTGTGAATATATGCGTTGGCTCTTCTGGCGCAACTATCATTATGCTGTGTTTTCTGCTATCTGCCTCAGCTTTTTACCATTTGTATTTGCTGTTCGACAGTTTCAATCTTCATGGTTTGAGTTCAGGTCTCCTGCAACTATTGTTGCTGTTTGTTCTTGAAAAAATAATTTTACTTCCTCTTCTTCTAGAGTTTTTGTTGGTGATTTATATACTGAGTATATGAGTATACTTTCAGTTCTCCTCTTTTGGTTTTATCTTGATTCCTGTTTCTTCTATGTTTTTTGTTCCTGTTTCTGGTAGTTCGTCTTGTTCTAGGCCTCTCCTTACCAGTATTGCTGTTCCTCTTCCTTTTCCTTCTTCTTTATCTCTTCGATAGACTGTGTAATTTCTTATTTTGAATTCCTTCACTTCATTCAAGAGCAACTGCCGATTCAACGATGGGGGTTGCGTAGTTCAAATCAGCGCCACCAGATAGCTCAACAAGTATGCTCATCATGAAGATATGTAGTTGGTGTGGCGGAAATTCATGGGAGGCTAAATTCAAATAACCTTAAAAAAACACAGTGGCACAATCTCACCTCTGCAGGCACAAAGTCACCCCGTTTTACGGTACTGAATGCTGTGCATTCGGTCAGAAGATGATGCAAATTATATATATAGAAAATTTCGGAGGACAATTCGAGCATCTCTTTTGAAACTGGCATTGCTTTTTCAACAATCTTCATCTTTATTCAATAACTCATCACAGAAGAAGCGTATATTTGGAAGAGCTGAATTCCTTATTCGATAAGATTTCTGTTGGTTATGTTTTCGGATTACAATGTTATCTCGAAATTGTGTTCGTAACTTTCAACGTTTTTGAACATTTTCGAAAACGAAATTTCAAGAATGTTTCAGTTTTTCGCAATAAATAGTGAATGTTCTCGAAACTGGTATTTAGTATTCCGCGGTTCTCGCAAAAATCGTGAACACATCTCTCATGATATAAAGATCACCAGCAGCTCAACCATTGCCTCCACTTTCAATTGATTAAGAAATAATCTCATATTATATTATATTTTTTATCGTTCTAATACTACGGAATTCCTTTTTTGATATCACGAAATGTTTCTAACAAAACGAAAAAGCTCTCTGTGGTTCTCATCTTATTTCACCTATTCAGCATCAATAGTTCATCGAAATTATTTAGTGATCTCTCCATGTTCATAGATATACAAATTTTGACATAGAGAATTATTTTGCGAATGGCAAGATTTCCATCTCATAACGAGATTCGGTTGGAAATGACTTTCCATTTTTTGAAAAATACGAAATAATAATATTATTATCATATTATATTTTCTCGAAAAGGATAAAAAATATTATACTCAACGCGAGCAATTTCGCTTATGGTTTGTATTGAAAAATC
The DNA here is from genome assembly GCA_013387265.2 of Cryptolaemus montrouzieri. Taxonomy (NCBI): domain Eukaryota; kingdom Metazoa; phylum Arthropoda; class Insecta; order Coleoptera; family Coccinellidae; genus Cryptolaemus; species Cryptolaemus montrouzieri. Next base: position 74,794,541 of record JABFTP020000185.1, read on the forward strand.
TCAAGTTTATCTTAAAGCTCGCAAACTGTTGGATAAAATTTTTTTTCGAAAGCATCCATGTATTCTATGCAAAAACAGCGCCTAAAGAATATGCAAATATTTTTTACGTAACTTAATTAGTGGTCATTTGCTGCAAATCTGGGATATAATCCAGTGGCAAGAAGAGAGGGGATGGACTCGATCACCTAAGCTATTCCTTGGGGACCCTGACAATAAAATGATCTAATTTTGGGTCTAACGCGACCACAATAAGGAGTCAGAAGTTAATGGACAATATAATGCTACGCCGTCAGGAGACTGAAATATCACTTTTGTTGTTAGATTTGGAGGGGGCGTGACGAGAAATTTAGGAGACTCATTTCCGAGATAATAACGATTTCCAAAGGTTCTTTCGCTAAAAATTGCCCAAGTAGTCCCCCAATTCACTCTATTAATACTATCTCAAGTATTCCTTTAGTCACAATATACAAATCACAATGTCTACTTACACTTCAAATGGATCTGACAATTTTTAAATTTGGTGGAGAAACAAGACATTGCTCGTCTTTACCTATCTCCAAGGAAAGGAATTCAAAAAGAATAAACCTGTAGAACGTGATGCCTATGCTCAGCGTAGGTTTGCCTTGTATGTCATAGACCAACACCTGACTGTTCATTATACCATCACACATTAAAGCCTTATATACCCTATTGTTGCGCTCCGAATCTCTGTTTAAAAATTATGTCAAACCACCATTATTCCAAACGGCGATTGTATATTCTTTCAGCGGTTATTCGAACTTTGTTGGGCCGAATTACAAGGTGATGAGATCACAATATTCTTCTCTTTTACCTTTCGTAGAAACCTAGACAAGACTCAACAATGGATAACATTTCTATTTGAAACACATCGCTTAATAAACTCTTAGCCTAACCTTTTCTGTATTTCAATTTGTATGTGCTTTCAATATACGGTTCCCCCTCGGCAATCACTCCATAATTGGATCAAAATTTCTTTCCTTGTAGAATTTCTTGATGTCTACAAACCAGTTGTCAATGAGTGCCTACCGGTTCTAGAGAATATGATGGTTAGTCAAGCTATCGGAAACGCAATTCATTGAGTTGATCATTGTTTTCATCGATTTACGATATGGTTTATTGTCTTGGTTTAACAGCACTTTTTTTTGGATGTGAGAACGGTTTTTCTACATTTCTTCAATCGTCCAATAATGTTTTGAAATATTCACTGCTGATTTTACCTTCATCGAATGATACTTCGAATTCCAAAATAGGAATACATTAGCTTTGCCAGCTGATTTTTCAGTTTCAAACGATTTGGCCAACTTTCACTAGCTCCTAACGTTTTTTTCAATTCATATATGCAAAAATAGACTCAGGTTTCATACATTAATTCATTCCTCTCAAATTGCTGCAAACAACGCTCTGATTCCTCTGTTGTCAACGCTGTTGTTTTTGATCAGCTACAAATAAGCGCGGCATCCATTGGGCAGAGTTTGTCTTGATCATATGTTCATAAATAATAGTGAATACACTGTTTTCTCATATCTTCAACCTCTACAGGTATCTCACGCAACGCTACTTCAATTTACGATCGGCCAAAATCATTTTATGTACTTTGTTTATATATTCTGGGCAACTGCCGAATTTGGTCGACCAATGCGTTCAGTATTGTCGGTGGTAGTTCAACTACGTTCAAAGTCACCATGTCACTTTTTAACCGTTGCTGTCGATGAAAGTGTCTGAGAAACAAATACTATACTTTGAACAGTATTTTTTTCGCCATCATAAAACAGTGTTTGATTAACACAAGAAACTAGCTTTCATCTCTTATGCAAGCAAAACTTAATATACCTTTACTGAAATTTCTATATCTGAACAACGACCATTCCGAATGGCTTCCTGAAATTCGTACACGTAGCGGTATGGCATCGGCGGTTATGGTTAAGAGCCACATTTTAAGAGCCGTCAAGACTCACCACGCTATAGTACTTAGATTTATATACTCTAATGTTATCGTAATATGATTGAGAGTTGTATTCATAAATATAAAAACATCATAGATTCCATTTGCAATTTGCTCTAGGTTATGATCCACATTACTGGAATATGTTGTACAGGTAACATATTTTTTCCAGGTTCTCGCACCATTAGAAGCCCAAAAGCTGAACCGGATCCTAATCCTAACCCCTTTTTTTTTGATTGGTGGTGGACTACTACTCCTTCGGTTGTCATACAGATAGAATCAGACTAATTCATTTTTAAATGATCTTGTTTATTCATTTTAAAAATAAATTTAGACGAAATTTATGATTCTGTAACATCATTCATCCCAAGTTTCGAAAGTATCAACAGGGTGGCGCATGGCAATTAACCACAGTTCTACGAGGGACACCACCTTTTTCCGATGTTTACAGCTCCCCAACTCAAATCCCTTCGACTGGTGGCTGTCACCCTTATAATCTTAATAATGAACGCAGGTTCATTATTAAGATTATCATTTATTCTTTGTGCAAAAACAGTGAGATATAGTGCGTTCAAAAACATACAATTCAGTAAGAAAATATGTAGTTCTACCTATTGAATGAAAGACTTTCGGCTGAACTATAGCGATTGCTATTCATAGACGCTTCATAGTTCTATCTCCAAAATACATCACAGTAAGTAATTCATATAAATAAGTATATTTATTATGATTTTTTCATTAGAAAATGAATGAGTGATAAGGGATGAAAAAATGATACAAATCAGTTAATAACTTATGTGATTATTTCCTTTTACGAAGAACTTACCCGGCTTTTTCAAGTGTATTCAATTATTATTATTATATTTGGAATAAGAAACAGAAGGTCTGAAACCTATCTATGCTTCAAATTAGAAATTCCAAAACTGAAATCGCCAAAGCAACAGCGAGAAACGAGACTATAGAAAATCAATTGAATATGCAAGTCTAACAATATTTAAAATTGATTAGTCATTAGTGATAAAGCTAGAACAATATATGCACTTTTAGAAAAGAACCTTATAAGAAGTTACAAATAGATTTATATAGAAATATACAAGTAAAAAATGAAATATTTCACTCTTACACTAGCTGTGAAGAAGATCAGAGATTAAATCTTTTTCTGAACCGATTGACAGATGACACGTCAATAATGTCTCAAGGCAATTTATTCCACAACTCAAAAATCCTATTTGGTAAGAAATGCTGTATTGAGGATGTCTGGAAATTCTCTCTATTTAATTTAAGCATGTGACCGCGAAGTTGTCTTTTTGATTTAGATCAAATAAGCCAAAGAGGCCACAAAAGAACACGTGGAGAATTTTGTAGCTGACTATCAGGTCTCCTTGCGAACCTCTGGGGGAGAAGTAGGGCAACTCGAAAATATTGAGTCGTTCTTCATACGGAGGACGTGAGGTGCCATAGAGGATCCTTGTTGCCTTACGCTGTATCGACCCCAAAAGATCCATGTCGCGTTTCAGGGTAAGATGCCACACTGGATCCGTGAATTCTATGATTGGCCTGACATATTTTTCGTATATCAGACTGCAAGTCCTAGGATGACAGTTATTAAACGTTCTCCTGAGCATGGATACGCCTTTTGATGTTTTATTCACCACTTCTTGGATGTTATCGGGCCACATTAAATCTTTGGTAATCAAGACGATGGTCGCGATGAGAAGTAGTACTAGTTATAGTCTTGCCATCGAAAGTATACTGAGTGAGAGGGTTACTCTTACCCATGTGAAGAACCCTATATTCATCTAAATTCAAAGGCATAGATCAGTCAATACACCCCTGCCTGATAGAGTCAATATCCCGTTGGAGAGTGTCATCATTATCGAAAGGGGTATTGTAAATCGGCAGAATATAGAAGAAAGGGCAGGGGAACTAGAACAGACCCCTGTGGAACACCACTACTGACAGGTCGCTGTGAAGATCGTAAATTTCGACTCGAACATACAATTGCCTTTCAGATAAAAAACTTTCTATCCACTTTAAGAGGATACCTCTGATACCAATATTCTCTATTTTAGCCAATAAGCGTTTTATAGGTACACGATCAAAAGCACTGGAAAAGTCCAAATAAATTATGTCAACTGGAATACCGAGATCAAACACTGTTGTCCCACACAGAGGAGACGATTCTTGAGTACCGATCGCCCTGGTAGAATTGCATGTTTTGTTTCAGGAATCAGTTCATTCGTGAGAGCAAATTTCATTACAGTTTCAAAAATGATTTTTTACATACTTTTCCTGCTATGGGAACCAAACTTGCTTGGAAGGCAGTGATTCAAAAAAGATGATAGAAAAAGGATGAGATAGACTATTATTATTATTATTAAATTATAATGAGGACCGAGGACAAAGTCCTATAAAGGCCCAATATGAAATAAAGATTACAGAGTGAAAATTGATAAAGAAAACAACGAAATTGTAGCATGTAGCATGCCAATAGAAAGAAAAACATCAACAAAAAATCAAGTCCAGTCCAATCTATATATTAAACAAAAACATCAGAATCATCTAACCTATTTTTGAAAATGTTAAACGAAGGGGCTTCAACAATCTTATCACTTAGGTTGTTCCAAACGTCAAAAATCTCTTACTCAGAAATTGTTGACGCTAAGTCGTCATGATTACTTCCTTTTTAAACTTCATACAGTGACCTCGCGGACGGATATCCGTATTTGATGTAAACAGATAGCTCAAATTTGCATAATTAAACTAAAGTATGCGAAAAGTGAAAATAAGATCGCCCCTGAGCCTGCGCTGGTTGAATGAGAGAAGTGAAGCGGCACGAAGTCGTTCAGGATATGACGGTCTTATCCGACCGCACGAGAATCGCGTTGCCCGGTGTTGCAGTTTTTATAAAAGGTCTTTATCGCGCACCAAGACAGGACATCAAGCTGGACCGGCGTACTCCAGCAACGGACGGACATAGGTTTCATAAAGTTTGATGGAGGCACTGAATTAAATCTTTGTGAATGATCAACTGATGAGGAAAAGCAATTGAGTTGGCGCGTTTACACACAACATTTATATGGTCCGACCAACACAAATCAGTAGTGACGATCACTCCTAGATCAACGTGCGGAGATACCGTTTGCATAAGCATGTCATATAACTTATAAACAAGCTCAGGGTTGTTTCTACCCATATGCAACACAACACATTTGGAAGTGTTTAATGGAAGCAGCCCTTCATCGCACCAGCGGCCTACAGAGTTCAAGTCTGATTGGAGAACGGCATGTTGATTCAACGGGTTGGCGTACAGCTTTGTGTCATCGGCATAAAATGCTTTATTACTCTGTATAAGGTATTTCAGATCGCTCACATATAAAACAAAAAGGAGGGGGCCAAGCACTGAGCCCTGCGGCACACCACTGGTTATCTCCCTCTCCTCAGAAAATGTACTTCCAAACCTCACAACAAATCTTCTGTTGATCATTTTATCTTCAATCCACAAACAGAAGCTTACCTCTGACGCCACAAAGGTCAATTTTATGAAGAAGTCTGCGTGGCGGTGTGCTATCGAAAGCTCTGACAAAGTCTAGATAAATCACGTCGTTAGGTGCTTTCGAGTCGAGAGTCTTTGACCAATCATTAATACATGAGATTAGATTGGTTGAGGTAGATTTCCCCTTGACGAACCCATGCTGTTCTTCGGGTATTACACGGTGATGATTGAGAAAAAGAGTTATTTCGTCCGCAATGATAGATTCCATTATCTTTGATGTTATAGAGAAGAGACTTATTGGACGGTAATTGAGGGGATTCAATTTATCTCCCTTTTCAAAAACAGATGTAACTGAAGTGGTTTTCCATGAAGTCGGTGAACAGGAATTTTCGGAGGAAGAGGTCATTATCTCAGACAGCAGGTAACACAAGACATCAGCATTCTTCTTGAGGAGAATTGTTGTTATTCCATGCAGGCCATATTGTTTGGCAAAATGACGGCCATAATATGGAATCATAGATTCGTCTATCGGTATATTTTCCAGTAATTCACCATGTTCTCGAAAACTCTCATTCAAAGATGTTATGAGAGGTCTGAGTTTATACAAACGATCGTCCTTGTCAATAGCTGAATTATCATTCAAGTAAAAATGCCTAAGGATCAGTTCGAAACGATTTAGTCTCATGTTTTTCTGTAAAATTTGAGGCACGTCATCCGGTGTGGACCAATACAATCTTTTGTTGGGATATTTGGCATATCCTGAAAATAAAAGACCACCAATGAACACAAGCAACTCCTCCATGAATACATTCAAAGGATTGTTTTTTTGGCTTGAGTAAGCATTTGTTTGTCTCAAAATTTGTGATAGTAGCTCACTGTTGAAGAAAAGGCTGAAAACATCTAAGGCAGATGTTGAATGTTTCGCATTTTCTGATGATTGCTTTTCCACACAAGCTACATTCGCATCGAATTCGAGGTATTGATTCCTCCATTTCAGCGTTTCCGGTTTGAATCTTTTAGTGCTATATCTACCTTTTTGATTTTCGATACGTAGGTATTTTGCTGAAGGTTCGTCATCACTCGAGTCATATTCATAATTAGTGGAGGTACTAGCAACTGGTTCAAGCGATTGTGATGGAAGTTCGTTTTCATTCGAATCATTTTCTTTATTTTTCATAGAATAGTCGCATTGAGCTCTCAGCATTTTCGGTCCTAGGTGGTTCAAATTTCCATCAGGCTGATCACTGCTATCTGAATCACAGTCAGTATCTTCCCCATCTTCATGTGGAACAGCATATACATCCATTTTATTACAAAAATCATCATTTTCTACGATATCCAACAATTCAGCAAGAGAGAGTCTGAAAACGAAAACATTTCTTGGTACCGACTTGTGCATAGCATCCGATATATCGGATCTCAAGTTTAAACCCATATATTTTCGAAAGATTATATATCTAAGGCTAGTATTTGCAAGAAATATATACTCTCAACTCTTACATATCTGAATTGGTGATCCAAGGGTTTTGGAAAACACAGAAAAAGAAATCAGAATATACTCACCCTCCCGCACTTTTTCGGTAAAGGGCTCGATCCATCTCTGTTCAAACTTTATTTTCTCTTTTTACGTTCACTCAGTCACTTCAAAAAGTCCCAAAACTATTGTGATTGTATGGACTAATGGGTTAATTGATTCAAAAGCTCAAAAAATACATTAGATTGAATTGAATATTCAAAATTATTTAGACAATAATTCTACAATATGTTTTCATCAAAAACGTATAGATTCAATGTTTCACAATTTAAATAGAGTATGACTTATTTCTTACTAAAAATGCCGATGAAATTATAATCAACGAACGTAAAAATTTCATGGTATAATGTTTTTCTGTCTCCCCTTCTAACAAACCAGTTATGCTAGCGGTGAGAGGTACTCATGTCAAACTATGATGTTAAGGCTTTATGTAGTACGTAGTACAACTATTATATGGTTTTGAGATGATAAAGCGCAGAATTATCCGATGCAGGATATTATCCAACCCTTTCCTAATGATCAGTACCTAGTCTATTGCGTTCATAAGGTAAGCATCTTCTATAGAACCCAATAAGAAGGAAAAATTGATACTGACATTTTCTAATCGAAAATCCCTGAAATTAATCTTTGCTAGACGGTTTGGAAAAATAAATTTCCGGAAAACAAGACTTCAACTCGTTTATACGAGAATTTGTCAATCGAATGACTAACAAAGTGATACTCTGTTAGAAATAGTTTAATTTGACTGAATAAATAGTTGTTTGATTTTATTCCTCTTTTTTAATCGTTTTTTCCATATGTGTAAAATCAAGAAGATACCATAAAAATCTTGCCTAAGGCAGCAGTAGTACTAAAAAAATGAGTTAACAATTGTGGTCTCGACAAACACATGATAATCAACAAGAACACATTATAAGGAGAAAAACTGTCAATTCAAAATTTTAACCTGGAACACTACAATGTAAGAAAAACTGTCCGATGCTTTGTTGATGACAATCTAAAGTATAGATTACTCTGTTACTCTGTTAAAAAATGTGCACCAGGATTCACAAGAACTCCCAATTTCAAAAATAACAAGACAATATTATTACAATTTGGAGATCTGAATGTTAATCTACACTGCGCCAAGCAATTGACACACAATTTCAATAATTTTCGATGTCTTTTCTTAACGAAAATGTTTCTTTCATGAGGAATAAAATGAAAGAAATGAATTGCCACCGCATATTGATAACAGCAGATCTTATTTTTGCTAGTAACGTACATTTTTCTTGAACATTTGAATTATTTCAATTTCCGGTAACGGGAATCAAGAAATTTGACCCCGACAGAATGTGCTGAAGCAGTGTTACTAGATGACGTAGGTTGAACAAATTACAAGAACAGGCCAAAGGCTGGGAATGTCCTATTCAACAGGACGAACAACAACGATCCAAGACTGTTATTTAAGAATTTCTTCCTAGAGACAACGGTTTGCTACTGCTAGGCAACTTCGAATGCTACTTCGACAGAACAGTGGAGTGGTAATCAACACTGAAACATTACGACAACGGCTCAGGGAATTTGGTTTGAGGCCTCGTGTCGCAACTCTAGGCCCAACTCTAACCGCAGCACATCGAAGGGCCCGATAGAATTTTACCAGAGAACATGTCAATTGGCTAGAAGATGACTGGGACAGAGATTTGTTTACAGACGAGTCGAGATTTTGTCTTCTTCATTGAGATCGACGTTTTCTAGTGTACAGATATCGAAATGAGAGATATGCCCAGTGTAACTTTTTATCTACTTATGGTTTTGGTGGAGGTTCAATAATTGTGTTGAAAGAATTTCTTTGAACGCCCGCACTGATCTGGTCATAGTAAATTATGAGACCCCAATCTCTCAGGTACGTTACATACAGTGCAGAAGAACATGTTGCACCATTTGCGGCAAGCATGGGTGTAAACTTTTTCTTTATGCATGATAACGCCAGAGCTCACCAAGCTAATATCGTTAGGAACTACCTTCAAGAACACGAAATCACTTCAATCAGACCCCAATCCCATCACACATGTCTAGGACATTCTCAATAGAAGATTAACAAACCAGCAAAACCAGGCAGCTACCGTGAATGAGGTTCGGAACGTACTGATCGAAATTTGGAACGAAATAAAACAGAATTGCTATAAGATCATTGATTCATAGTATGACTCGCAGATGTCATGCAGTAATTCATGCCATGGTTGGAAATATCCAAAATTAACAGGTTTTTGAGGAAAGAATGACAGACTTTCAAAATTTATAAATTTAACATTTTGAGGTTATTCTGACCTAAATAATGTGGTTCAAACGGAATGTTATAATAAAAAGAAGTTAAGGAGACATACAATAATATTTTAAAGATAAGTGAATATAATTCGAGGATTATTTATTTATTTTAATGCATATTTTTTCCAGCATGCTCAAGAGCTTACATGTTTCATATTTTTATTTATGGTTATTCTACTCTCTATGCGTTCAAAGAGTTTCTGGAATTACTAGGATTCTTTAACGAATCAATTGACACTATCTTACAAAATTATGAGATATCCTTCAAGTTGCTATTAATAGGTATCAAGCTCTTTTGTATAATAATATTTTATCTGAAAGGAACTTGATTGAGTTTAAGTTAGGTCATTAAGAGCATTTATGATATGAATATTGAAAGCTATTCACCATACCATCTATGTATTAACATATTTTAAACTGAATGTCAGTAAGACTGTGTCCATCTCAAATTAAATTTTCGTTTCAGTTTATTAAAGAGGAAGCACGCTTCTACTTTACAATCATCCAAACGTGAAAGTAAAAGAGATTCAATGTGTTTGACAATTTATTTGTTTATTTGTTTCTATGGACCTACAGTTTATAGAGAAATCCGAACCACACACCTAGACCGTGCAATGTTAACTGCCACCTCTAAGGATTACAAGTTATGTGGCCTTCAGAGGTTTATGGACTCAAACTTTGATTATGTATCCAGGCTCTCTAATGTGAATTTCATATATATATACGTGGGACAAACACACCAACATTATTACTACACCATATCTTACCTGGGATTCGAACCTGGGCCCTCGGGGTGGAAGTCAGTATCTCTACTGACTTACCCACGGAAGGAGATGATGTGTTTGACAATGTTCAAGTTTTAATCAAAGAAAGAAAGATCAAATAACTCTGTAGTTGTGTGTCTTTGAAAGCTTACCTACAAATGTATTTGGAAAATATGAAAGAAATACATAAAAAGTGTGATTCATGTATCTTTCAGTTGAATGATTATTTTATCAGTGGTTTGAAGGTGAGCTGTTATTTTCAATATAAATTTAGTAGTTCATATTTCTGAAATACTTATTTTTATGTTACAATCCACCTGATAAAGAGGAAGTATAAAATAGATTCACTATAAAGAGGTTGGGAAAAAATGTAATGACAGGAAAGTTACATGTAAATGTTATACATCTCCGAAGGAAGGAGATGGAGTAGAGGGCTTGAAATTTACCTACGATTCTTACCATCAAAACTTATTTTTGGAGCTATTCTTTTTACAGTTGGCATCAGAACTTGATTGACTTATGAACTCTCAGATATTCTTTTATGTCATCTCAATTTGCAAAAAGGTAATTATTGTTCCTACTATTCATAACACATTGTTACTGTTTCTCAGGAAATTTTATTGAGGCTGTTGAATGATTAACAGGTATTCCTAATTGATTTGAAGTTGAAAATTTCTCATTTATTGATGCTACTGGGAATCATGATGTTCAAATCTGTAGAAGTTACATACAAAGTTTCATTTTGTACAACCACAACTTTCAATATAAGATTTATGAAAGCCACAAGAAACATGCTGCTACTTATGTGAATCATATTGTGGAGATAATTCAACTACTAATTGGGGAATGCTATGTATATTTTACAATTTTGTTATAGGTAATTTATGATTTCATAATGTAGTTGTACTCTGGATATTTTATATAATTGTGTAAAATGTGTAGGTTCATCACGAAATATGAAAATATAAAGTTGTTTTGATGCAATTTCTTTCTTTGATTTTCATTTCACAGTATATTATAAAGTTTCAAAATATGAATTGAAGAGAAGTAAAATTAAAGAATCTCAAATATGAGAGCATGTTTACACATTTTTTATATACTCAGTCTAGACATTTTCAATATTTATGAATATGAAAATTGGAGAGAGAGGCGAAGAATTAGAAGATAAGATGTGGAAGGTATATCACTAGAATTCAAAGGAAAGTAGTGAGCACAGTGGAAGAGATGTGTGAAACATTAGTAAGAGATAGTACTAGCAAAGTGAAATGATATTATTTAATATACTTAAAACCATAAGAAAAGACATTAAGCATATTTCAATGAGTTACTGAAAAAGGTGAAAGCAACTAATAAGGAAACAACAGTATTCATGATGACCAAGATTACTTAACAGTAACGGTAGAGAAATTAATGATATAAGAGACACATTGTAGGAGAAGGAATCTGAAAAACTTGAATGGGTAAATCAGCAGGATACGACAATATAACACAGATAATAAAATGCATGGGGAAATAGAGGAAGAAGAATTCAGAGAACAATATTCAGATGGGCTTGGAAAAACGAAACAGCTCCTAATGATTGGAAAACTGGCATTATAGTTATTATTATGAGACAACAGCATTTGGCAAATTACAGAAAACTCTATAGCCATTGCAAAAATAGAGAAGAACAGAGTAGCACAAGAAAACATTTATGGGAAAATCATATAAGAACCAGACATTCGATATTGGACTCATTTTCAGTAAATGAACAGTACTTATTTGGGCAAAGTATAGATAACTCTATAGAGAGTCATTGCAAAATTATTTCAAAGAATTCTAAGAACTAAATTGATAAAAATAAAGAAAAAACAACTTGATAATCACTTCTAGCGAGGGAGAAGTGTTCACATTTTCACTATTAACTATCTTATAGAGAAAAACAGACTAAAGCACAAGGAAACATTTATGGAAAATTCATATAAGGACCAGGCATATGATATTGGACTTATTTTCAGTAAATGAAGAGCTCAGCAAGGTAGTGTGTTGAGTAAATTGTTATTTATCACAGTTGTAGATGTTATACTAAAAGTAGTCTGGAAACATCTCACAGGATAAAGAAGCCTGCACTTAATTGGAATTTCGTAGTATATTTGCTGATGATGTGATGGTACATACTGAGAACCCAACGAAGCTTCAAGATAATTTGCAAGTATGGACAATCGTGTAGGAAAAAAGAAAGAAAAATTATTCGAAGAAAACAAAAGTAATGGTTGTGAAAAGGTATTGCAAATAAGTATATGGAAATAGTTGAACCGAAGCTGGAATAAGTACTAAATTCAAGTATTAGTAGTAATATTACAAGAAGATGGTGATACGGAATATGAGAGGTTACAACACTCATTTTTGAGAATGAGGAAGATAAATAGTAGAAGGAAAATATCCCCATTTAAGGCATTAATGAGACCTGTCCTCACATGGGGTAGCAAAAGCTAGCTTCTGAGTTTAGCAGAGAAGAGCAAAATACAGACTATGAAAATGAAGTACCTCGAAAGAGTGAAGGGAGTCACGTCGTAAAGAGACTGATCAAAAAAATTAGATACAAGAAATGAACTGGAAGAGAATCTGTCGTTTGGTTTGGAAAATACTGGCGGAAAGGAAGGCAAGAATTCCTTAAAATTTTCAGTTTTGGTATGTAATTCCTGTCCTAAAAGAAATTGGCTGCTCGAAATCAACTGCCAACTCGACAGTTAAGGATCTAGGAAATTAATAGTTACAAGAAACAGTTGTCCCAAGACTGATATATAGTTAACATCATTGTGTTGTATATGAAGGTTCATAACGTAATTTACAAATTTATGGATGTTTGAATCTCATTTCTGCTTTTCACAAGAACACTTCAATTCAGAAGGTGTTTGTTTTTTCTGGTAAGCAAATTGTGTGAATTTTGGTCAATTTGAATTAATAGGAAATAGTTATATAGGGCAATCACATAAGGCGAAATTTCTATGTTTTCAGTAGTGTTCCTTTATTTCATTACTAATTTCTCACCTTTGTCTTGGATACTCTCAATAAATGTTAATTTGAGAAGAACTTACATTTTCTATTTCATTAATATTCTTGAGAAGTATATGTTTCTGTTTTAAGCTCATATCTGTTGTTTTTATAATTCATGAATCTTATTCGATTCTTATCCGATCTTATTCGAATGAGAACAGTAAAAATCAAAATTTGAAACTATAGATCTGTATATCTCAATCTTTCTGAAGTATATATTATATATTTTGGAACTAAAATTTGGGATATTGTGAATTAATATTTTAAGTTGTTGATGATTGAATTTCTATGCCTATAAGGTGATCGAACAATTTGTTTTTTGAATCAATGTTGGAACTTTTTCAATTTTATCTTATGCTAGCTCAATTAGAGAAAGGTGAGATTTTCAAATTGAATGTATCTCTTTGAATTGGGGTAGTAGTGAATAGTGTTGAAATTTGTATGGTTGATGAGGCAATATCCATAAAACAATACTGAAGATATGTTTCAAGCTCGCATTTTCCTCAAGTAGCCACAATCGTCTCTACAGCTTGCAACAAATCTCCGTGAAAGGATGGCTTCTCTCTTTGTGGATGATTTAATGTTAAATTTCTTTCTAGATTAAATAGAGAAAGAACTTTTTGTATTTTTTTCGCTCAAAGTAAATATCTGTTCAATCAATTAATGACCAGAAGGCATCAGAATAATATTCTGTTTACTCTGGACCTATTGGCGCCAAAATTGTCACAATGAAATGTACTTATTTCGAACTATCGAATCTGTTTCAATTCAACGTCTACATGATCATTCTGTTAATTAGGTAGATGAGTATCCGTTTTATTTCAAGTGACTCCTCGTTATTGCGTATCTGGATATATATCCAATCACGATTCACTTTAACGGAAAAGAAAGTGACACAACTTTCTGTATCATTACACATATTTCTATCCCTAGATTCCTTGTTTGGACTTCCATTGAAAACAACCAGACTTGTCATAAACGCAGGGCCTTCTGTATCTCCTAGGTTACGTTCACATTTATATCGAAGCCACTATCAGTTAGTACGATAGATCCCGAAAGGTGAGTCAACAAATATTCAAAGAACATTGCCACTTTTTGTAAGTGCAATCATTGTTAAAATTTATTATATTTAAACATGAATGTTTATAGTAGAATTAGTTTTCAGATTATTGGAATATTGAAATCGTTAATAAAAAAATCGCGATTTATTTCTACCTTTAAGACTTCTAGAAAGCATTTAGTTTTTAGTACGCAGCTTGTCAGTGAACATGATTTGTTATTCGAAATTTCTCGACAACAATGTTTTGTTATTGAAATGTTATAATCAATCAATTCAACTTACATTCAGATTCAACATACAAATATAATACTTAAATTCCTTCGTATATCTCGAAGTTTCTCTATGATGAACATTCTCCATAAAGAAAATTCAAATATTCAAACCACATGCAATCGAACAGTATCACTGCATTATCTCGAAGCGATATTCCCTTTAAAACCAAGGAAGTGAGTGCACAAGTACAGGTTTTCAAAGAATTAATTATTTTACAGGTCCACAGTTTTCAATATTTCAATTGGTAGGTATATATCGAAGTCATATCTCTAAGCTTAACCTTATGCATAGCAGTGCCGTATTTATAGTTTTCTTCAGTATAGGCCCCTTCACTTTGTGCCGACTCTTTCTCGTGGTATCTTACCACTTACGACCGTATTAGTGGGATAGGTGGTATTCTATTACATCGTCATGATCTATGGTGTTCATTATGGCGGTCTCTATATATAGAAGAGCCAAAGAATTTAGTCTTTCTTGAGATTATGAAGACCTCTAATAATTCTTTACTCATTTCAATCAATAAAAACTCCTTGCTCCAAAAGAATTTGTGGCCGGAGTGCAGAGTGCCATACGGAAAGCTATTTCCAAGTTTGGGTAAACATTGCCCAGAGACTGGTTCTTTAAAAATGTAGAGAGACTTATTAAAGATGTTGACTCAGGTTTATTTGCAGTCTGGTTAGAGGAAAACTGACTGTGAAAATATATACATTTCTGAACCAGATTGTCCTATAAATCATTACAATAATGTTGCACGAGAAACTGAGCTTTTCCGTAGTTTCGTGTACTGAAAATTTACACATTCTAGTCAAAAATTAAAATTTTTCTTTGAAGTTTTACGTATGCATCATGCCTTTTCTCAAATTCAACTTGCAGCCGATCAATGATGACAAGGTATTTACCCTGAAAGACTCCAGAGGTTTTTTGCAGTCTTGTTAATTGATGTTTCATCTACAAAAGTTTTTTCTTCTTAGGTTGCTTCTTAGTCTTAACATCGCCCTGATATTGTTTAATTGAGCTCATATTAATTGCACGTTTTTCGAAAAAATCAATCTGAATTTGGCTACTTACTTTATTGAGTCTTTCTAAAAAATCATTCCAAATTACGACTCTTTGCTTCATTTCGTGGAACAGGTTTCTCGACTGTGTCATTTTTAATCATCGTCAAAACATTAAGTACTTCATTCGAGAAATCCCTTCGACTTTTACAGGCGTCCGCTCTTGTCGACCAACGTGTGAGGTTCACTCGCTTGAGTATCTTACCTTTTCCTATTTCATAAATTAAATTTTTCCAACGTTCTGTTGACTTTACAAAGAAAGCATATACCTCTTCCAACAACATGAAGAAGTGATAAGCGGCGGCGGA
Organism: Cryptolaemus montrouzieri; assembly: GCA_013387265.2. Taxonomy (NCBI): domain Eukaryota; kingdom Metazoa; phylum Arthropoda; class Insecta; order Coleoptera; family Coccinellidae; genus Cryptolaemus; species Cryptolaemus montrouzieri. The sequence goes on from JABFTP020000185.1 coordinate 74,810,337, forward strand.
AGTTCCCCACAAATTTAATGAATCACTGCACAACGGACGAACATAGCAAGTGGTGCCTATTCTTGAGTTTTGGCTTATAAACCTTTGTAAATTCTGGTTATCTTCGGGGCATTATCATACGACTGACCAGGATAATGTTTTCAATTTATATATAACATTTCTAACTCTAGAGTAATGGCAGGCAAGAATGTAAGAAATCTCTCACATGGCAGTCCATTATCTAAAACATACTGAAACAACCCATACCCCGGTCTTTGAAACACGATGCACAATACATCTCTTTTATGTAAATTGCAATACCTGAATTATCTTATTTTCTTTCCCGCATTAATTACACCTGAGACCGAATGAGATCAGTCGAATGAAAGCCATGTCTAGTACCTGTACTTGCCTTGAAGTTCTTTTTATGAAATAGGACCGCTTTCTTTTATAGTATTGTGTATTTGTAGTAACCTATTCAAGTTCTTTTATGTGAGGTTTGATGTGATACGACCAATTCTTCGTCGCTGAAACCATAGAAAATTAGAAAATCACAAAAACAGATTCGGTAAGAATGTCTATTTGATCTTAGCAACATTAGAATAAAATTCTTATCCTTGCATTCTTTGGCGTCTTGAAATAAATTTAATGAAATATCAGATCATTTAGATACAGCCCTAATTTGCCCCCACCCGTATTTTGAGTGGAAGTTGGGACATTATATCATTATAAACAGTCCTAATCGGCCCTCATCCATATTACGAGTGGAAGTTGGAATATTTGATTATTATAGCCAGGTTTAATCGGCCCTCACCCATATTTTGGGTGGAATTTTGGACATGAGATTATTATAGATAGGCCTGCTCGGCCCTCACCCTCATTATGAGTGGTAACTGACCATCTATAAGGGCTTTGGTAATATATGATATCATACTTAATGAATAGGTCATTGCCCACATACTCTGAGATTTGATTTTTAAAATTCTAAGGAACATGTTCAACAGCTGACAACTTGAAAGCTATAATTCGCTCGCTTATTTTCAATCGAGTTCAATAATTCGTATAGTATTACACGTTATATATGGAACTAGATGTAAGCCCGAAAAGCCGTACGTGCTCTTTTTGCTCAATTGAGCGCCAATGGGCCAATTTATGTCACTGACTCCGAAACATACTCTATTCCCATATTCGCGGATTTGCCAACCAGGAAATCATGCCCTCTAATCACACACCTGTATGTACCACAAACATCACAAACATGCCACCAACTCAGACATTCTTCGAAACCTTCATACCGACTGAACATACAAGCCTCAATGTCTGTGGGTTCATACTTGCGTATCGTCCCTAAAGCAATTTCTTTATACTAATGGAACAATTTATGATTCGAGGGCGATTATTGCACCTAAATGCAGGGAAGTTTCCCTTATTGAGCTTAGGAGTATCGGACATCAAATAAATATTTTGAAAGTAAGACCTTCCCCATATTTGGACAGTTTACCACCCGATTACAATGAATAATATAAATAAATATCTTCGTTACAGTTCAAGTGAACGTTCATATATATATATATATATATATATATATATATATATATATATATATATATATATATAGGACAAATCTTCCGCGATAAACTTCGCGAAAGATCTGACAAATCTTCATATATAAACTTGAGATTTCAAGAAGAATTAAGAAGAATTAAAAATCCGCAGATCAATGAATAATCCTTCCTGACAAGAGCTAGTTCTCAAACCTGCCTGCCATGCACGCAACCCCCAAGAGCCACAATAGTGCAACTAAGCAGGATATATATAAACGATAAGACTGCAGTTTATATATCATATATATATATATATATATATATATGTATATATATATATATATATATATATATATATATATATATATATATATATATATATATATATATATATATATATATATATATATATATATATATATATATATATATATATATATATATATATGCAATCAAATGATTTATATATATATAATTAATATAGGCAATATTATATCAAACATATATATATTATATATTATCGCATATCGCATATCAACGATGTATCAAGATATTGTAACACATATATATATATATATATTATATATATATATATATATATATATATATATATATATATATATATATATATATATATATATATATATATATATATATATATATATATATATATATATATATATATATATATATATATATATATATATATATATATATATATATATATATATATATATATATATATATATATATATATATATATATATATATATATATATATATATATATATATATATATATATATATATATGTAGACAAGATGAATGCGATATGCAAGATGACATTGATGAGGCAGAAACTGCAGTCTGCCGCTTGTTTCTCGGCATCCTGCTTAGTTGCACTATTGTGGCTCTTTGCGTGCATATATATATATATATATATATATATATATATATATATATATATATATATATATATATATATATATATATATATATATATATATATATATGTAAACTTGAGACAAGATATATATATATATATATATATATATATATATATATATATATCTTAACAGAATAACATAACACTCATTTATTAGTTGCTTATTTAGAATTATTGATAACTGAATGCTCATTAACTTTGTTAAGAGTTGAATGAATGAATACTGAATTGAATGTAACTGTGACCTATATATACCACTGACTGATTTGACATGGACAAAGTATCTTATGAAAAACATATGGTTCTCTCAAATTTTGGGATCACTGCTGCCATGATAATTCATGGCAACCGCTGACAAAGTATCTTATGAAATACATATGGTTCTCGCAAAGTTTGGGGTCACAGGCGCCATATAATTCATGGTTGACAAGTATTCCCTTTTTTTTTTGAAAGTTTTAGTTTTTCTCTGATTTTTGTTTTTCCTTATTCCAAGAAATGAACGATTGAAACATTTTGAAGGGCTCGATTTCACATGTTGTGCCATGTAACATGATAACCCGGACAAATTCAATGAAAGAAAGATTCCTTTTCATTATATAGTGGATAGTTGGTCCAAGTCAGAAGTGATAATGTAAGTTTGTCCTTTGTTCAATTCCTATAGCAAATCATAGACGTAACATGGAGTACTGGGTAGGTACATTACATTAACAAGATGTTGTTTGAATGAAACGGTAATCAAAGTCGCAACAAAAGTGAGGTCGAAGCCAGTTTTACGTCTACCCGTCAAACACTCTCTACCGGTTGTTTTCCTAATAATTATTGTAGCTTTGATATAAAAAAACCGCCGAATGCGAGTGGGCCTCGCTCACCTATGGTTCCTCAAAAACTTGTAGATATATGATTAGTTCGTTCTAGTTTTTTCCAATATATTCTTTTCTATTTTCTGAAAAAAGGTCGATATTGAATGATTCTTTCTGTCATGTCACTACAAATTATCGATTTTTGGATTTTTTCCTCTACTCGAACTATGAGACATTACTTTTTGTACAATTTCATGATTTTGCGACAACAGGAATAATTAATTTCAACTTAAGATGCTGACGCTTCCTGAGAAAATGCTAATAAGTTTATCATTTCAAAATTTTTTGTGATGTTGCTACAAATCTACAGATTTCTTTTTTTTTTCTTTTTACATGGAATTCTCTTGCCAAATTTCGCAATCCTAAGTAAACGCGAAATACCATATACCTTTCGAATTCCTTTGCGAATGTCAGGACGGTGCCGAATACGACATAAATGCCTTATTTTCCACTTCCATGGATACAAATGTTTTATTTTTTGATAGATCCAAGGTATTGTAGACATGAATATCTGTTATCAATCTCAAGTCGATACGGGCCACTAGAAAAGGCGAATAATTTCGTTACAGAAAAAAAAGCAGGTTTGGGATTCTTTGCTGTACCCGCGCTAAAAGCTTTTCGACAAATTTCATGATTTCAAGTCAATGTTAAGTATAAGCTAATATTTGTGGCGCGCTACCTTTGCACCACCTCGTGTTCAATTTTTTTAAATCGATAAAGCTAGTAGTAATACGAGATAGTAATGTAGAGAGAATATTTGATTTTCAATAAAAAGTAATTTTTACTAACAATGTCAGTCAAACAATTAATGTGTGGCTTCGGAGAGGTACAATTGGGTATTTCTAGAAAAAAAATGTCTCAAAAGTTACAAAATTATGTACAAGCTTACATGTTTCAACCGTATACGAAGAGATTGATCTCAATAATTCTTGAAGGAATTTTTGAAGAGTTTTAGGCGAACTAATACTTGACGTTTATGCTGTCATTATCAAATCAACATAAAATTTATAAGTTAACGGTGGATTAATTGTAAACCAAGATATTCAACTAGCCTCTATCATTACATTATGATAATTTATATCATTATGAGTGCTTGATTGACCAGGTGTTTCGCGTAAAACTCATAAAACATATCCGTCAAGAATTATTGAGATCAATCTCTTCGTATATCTTTGAAACATGAAAGCTTGTACATAATTTTTACCTCTTGAGATACTTTCCTAGCATGGTTCATAAAACCATAAGTTCATAAAATTTATAAATATAATCTTTTTTCTGAGGTAACTGTAAATTTACAGTTTTCGGATTTTTTCCTGTATCCGTGCAATTGCTTCTCACCCAATTTCATGTTTGTATTCTATATTAACAGGAAATACCGTGGTGGGTTTGAATCTCCTGCGAGTATCAAAATATACATCAAAATACAACATAAACGGCCGTATTTTCTGGTTGCGTTGACTTAGAATTTTGATTTCTTTACAGTTCCGAGAGATTGCCGACATGAATAATCGGTTCCAATTTCAAATTTACATCTACAACTATTCCAGAGAAATAAGTCTTTACAGATAGACATACGGATAACGTAGTGATCCCATAAGGTTTCCGTTTTTTCCTTTGTGATACGGAACCCTAAAAAAGGTTATCGTATATGAAAACATGATTCCAACAAATTAATTTTTATTTTTTCTTAATATCATGAATACCACAGTGCATTAAATTGATCAACATGATTTTGACAAATGGGAAAATATTTTATAATAGTCATTCTATAGAGTCATCTTAAATTCTAAATTGCAAAGTTTATCACAATATGGAAAAGAATATCACAATGCCAATCTTAAACATTATATGGAAGTGAATGCAATACTACATGTTGAAGAAAATATTAGTTTGTTAGTTGCTTTATTGCGGTTAGTATGATTAATTTTGCTAGAATACAACATTGAGAAGAGGAAATGATTTGGAAATTGAATATCTTGATCAAGAGAAATCCTATTTTCTTTTCACTGATGTATTATCATTTCACAATTACTTCATAGATTCTGCAGTTTTACCATGTATAAATTATCAATTAATACAAGAACACAATTCTCCAACATTTACCGGTAAAATAAAGTAGAGTATACAATTCCATATAATATCAACATTATAATCAAATCGTTGTAATATTTACCATAAATTATTACATAATATAAACCTTCATGTCAGGCGTTATTCAAGTATTAAGTAGAACCAACTGGACTAGGAAGGTCTTTGCTTTCCTTATTTTTGATTACACATATAAATAGGATGGTTCAAATGGCAGTTGCACCAGCAATATTTTTGTAGTTTTCCAGACTTCTGCAACTTTTAATAGATACAGATTTGAACATATATGACAACCATGTTTACCTATACTCCTAATGCAAAAAGGGATTAATATTGCTTACTTGCTCTCACCCGCTGTTTTAGAGTGAAGTTATAAAGAAGCAAAGCAAAGAACAGCTGAGTGCTATTCATTTATTCATTACCACTATTGAGAAGGTTTGAAGTATCATTTAAGATAGGCGAATTCAAATATCGAAAGAAAATGAAAATGAGCATCATCAAGCATCAAACATCAAACACAGGAGTCATTCGAAACATGAATTCAAGTGTCATGTACTAAAGACAATCAATTTGAATTTATCAAATATTTTAATACAACAAAATTAATAGATATTATTTATTTGATAATATAATATTTGAATACGATAATAATTTGCTTCAATAAATATTAAGTCTTCCTTTATATATATAACATAAATAACAAGAAGAAACCTTCACAGATTTAAAAATTCAATATCAATGTTTTGCGTAAGCATAAGAAGGATAAAGGCTTTACTTACTTTTTCTGACAAAAATTCGAAAATTTTACTTACGTAATACTTGAATAGCAACTAATGAAAAATCAAGACATGTTCAGAATTTTTTCGTTGGGTTTCAAGTCATTTCTTTATACAATAAAATTGTCACATTTATAAAGTTTGTTTACAGTATGTAATGAAATATGTTCCTATGATTAGTAAGATTAACAATAGGAATATCCTTGATTATAATGAATTTTAGATGTTTTTGTACTTAATTAGGTAAACATATAATTTGAACAATCAAAGATTACTTCAAATGGGCCTATTCAGTAATAAAAATATATAGATGCCACATCATTAGATATTCTTTCTTTTTATAGTCTTCAAAGGCTGAAATGAAAACTTGTACCACAGAAGACTGAAGCGCATTGATTTATTCAGAATATAATTTGTTTTGTATTCGAAACATTCTCATTTCTTCAAAATTGCATGAAAAGTAATGTTTATTTCAAAAGTGAATTGTAAGTAACAAATTCATTCATCAAATTATTCTTTACATAAAAAATAAGATAATTTCTTGAAACTATGAGTAGTGGAGGAATCCTAGCGATTTTTTCAAGCATCTTATCAATAAATTAGTACTTTGGATATCTACATTTCGATTGAACAGGTTATCTCATAAAATGTGATGTATGTTATGAAAATATTTCATCATCCTTTTGAAACATGAAAACATCAAACATTCCCAATTATACTTATAAAATTATGAATTACTGCACTCATTTCACTTCAAATATTTTTCAATAAATAAAAGTTCATTAAGTTTTTCCTTCCTGGTACTCATATCAGAAAATGCAACATTCTTTTCATCATATAAATAAGAAAAATTAATCCGGAAAGTTATATGACAACAACAATAAAAATCAAATATCAATTGAAAATTGTGCAATGAGTTTGACAGTTAAATTAGAATAAATTTTAAAATAGAAATGAAAGGAAAGCTTGACATTAATATAGAGAAAATACCTATTATATCGAGTATTTCATCTTAATTTCTACCAATCAATCCCTACAACCGAAAACAAATTTCTATGGAATAAATAACATCGACAGTTAAGAGGGAAAAAAGACAACGCTTTCAATTTAAAATTTTGAACTGCAAACACTACAATGTAAAAAACTAGACTGGTGCATTGTTCTTGAAATGTGAAATTTATGTAACTTCATTAGAAAATCTAGACCACAAGTCCCAAGAACTATCAATTCAAGAAAAGTAATACAAAAATATTGCCACTTGGAGATCCAAATTTTAATCCAGAATTATATTCCAGTTTTCATAATATAAAAATGAGTTCATGAGAAGCACCAATTTCAAAAAGAAATGAATTAATCTGTCCCAATGTTCTCTAATACCTCAATATGAAAAAGAAAACATTCAGTCTAAAGTAACCCTAAATGGATTTAATAGTTGTGAAAATTAAATATGCGTACTCTGTATCTAAACTCTATAAAAATATTCGTGTAATACTTGTAAAACACGAAGTCCTAAAATAGCTAAGAAGTACCATATTTCCCATTTTCAAATACACCTTTCTTGAAAAATGGTGAAAAAGTTATCAAGGCATTCTTGGTGATTGGACCGCCGTACGCTAGAGGGCATGCTGGATTCGTTTTACAGGTTTCCAGCAATCTCTGCAGATATGTTTCGAGCTGGCGTTTTCTAGACCTAGCAACTGATTCACTATTAGCGAAAAGTTGTTTGGAGGGAAAAGGAATGGAAGCCACCTGAAAAACAAATTCATATCAAAGCTTGATAAATGTATGTATATAATATATAGTTCTTTTTTGATTGAGGAGATCGTTACTTGATGAAAATCGATATACATATTTACAATGAAATAAAACTAAAGTATTTAGATTTTCAATATAGTGAATAAGTATTTAGATTTTCACTATATTTAATAAATATAGTGAAAATCTAAATACTTTAGTTTTATTTCATTGTAAATATGTATATCGATTTTCATCAAGTAACGACCTCCTCAATCAAATTATTGAAAGAAGCTGAGACAAGCTTTTTGGTCATTTGGTATTTCAAGCTAAGAACGAAGTATTACCGAAATGTATAAAACTGAAGACCCATAATACAATATAGTGAAAATCTAAATACTTCAGTTTTATTTCATTGTAAATATATATAGTTCTGATCATATCTTACCATTTCTCCATATCTAGCTTTCATAGCAATATGAAGATCTCTAAAGCGGGAATACCTCCTAAGGATATTCCACCGTTCATCAACTGTAGCTATTCTCACTTCATATTCATAATGTGTTTTACTTCCAGCACCTCGTAAACAGTAACTACTAATACAAATTACAGAATCTGTATCCGAATCGGCAATCGACGGCATTGAACGGTAAAAACTTTGGTTATATGGGCTCATACTACGGTTCTGCATCTAAAACATTAACCAACCTCAAATTCAGACACTTTTCCTTTATATGTGATGCGAATAGATGAAATTATCAATATTGCACAGAAACACACCAACTCTACTGGTTGCATTACAGCCCAGTATGCTAAAAGTTTTATTAGACATCACACAGAAGACTTATCCTTTTTGTTCTAGACAATTCTTGAACTGATAAGAATCAAAAGTAAGCTTGATGAAAATCCAGTGTGGAAAAAGATATCTTGAATTTCTCTCAAACTAGACAACCAGTGATAGTTTTTACTATATTCTGGCTTATCCAGATGGTTTAAAATATTGATAACATTCATCATGGTTATTGAATTTGATTGAAAATTAGAACATCTGTTTCTTTAATCTTTATTGCTATGATTGCTGTTTTTCTTTTCGAAATAATTTATTTTGAAATGCTTTTTCTGGAAACACAATCTGATAAACAAAGTCCATTATAAGGTTGACTTACCTGCATGTGAGGTGAATACAGTGTTGAAGTTGACCCAGTATGAAGAGGTTTCAATGGACTAGGACTATCTAAATCTTGTAAAGGGTGTTCATCTGCAGGTGACAATAAACATGTGGATCCAGATTTAAGGGCCATATACTGCTTCTGCAAATCTTGGAGTATCTAGGAGAGAGAGGTAAAGATTATAATAGGTGCTGCAAAGAAATGGCTAGTTTGACCAATATCCTTTTTGACATTAATTCTACCAACAGAGCTTACCTACTACAGTTATCAAAAACACTGAAATATCAAGAACAACTTAATACTAAAAGATTTCATCCACTGACTGTGATTTAGACTATATGTAAACTTGAGACAAAAGAATTATATATATATATATATATATATATATATATATATATATATATATATATATATATATATATATATATATATATATATATATATATATATATATATATATATATATATATATATATATATATATATATATATATATATATATATATATATATATATATATATATATATATATATATATATATATATATCAAATATCAATCATGCAGAAAATGTTGAAATATCTAAATGTTAACGTAACTGTATTTTCCTCGAACATTTCAAAATGTGAATAATAATCGACTAAAGGAAGCAGAATATTCAAAGAGGAAATGTATTAAAAAAATTGCATTCAATCCATTATTTAGACTTCTGACTGAATGCATTCTGTACGGTAGGTTTTGACACGTCCCCAATTTTCTAGGATAAAAAATTTTTCAATGAATACTTTTATTTTTTGATTCTTCTCCTATCACTTCTACCGAATGAAATCGAACGGGAAATATTTTAATTTACCTAAGTTTTCCGACTATATTTCAGAGTTCTTCATCTGGATATATTTTTGCCATGTGAAGGTATGTAGAATCTTAACATGCTCCTTATATTCTAGTGATCTGAAGATGAGAGTATTCACAAAGGAAACAGATTAATTCATGTTTCTTACCCGACATAATACTGAATTCAAAATCAAAACTGATAGTTAGATTAAGCACAATAAAAATAGATTCTAATCTCTTTTTCTCGGAGGTCTATGCAAATTGTTGTTTATGGAGTCTTATACGAGTAGAGCTTATATTAGTTAGCATTTAGGCAGCCACTTCTTAAATATACCAACCCCATACCTGTTATACCACATTAACAAAGCTTTTCAGGAATTCTTCATGGTTCTATTAAAATTTGTTTACTTTCATGATTTTCTTTCGGTAAGAATGATGAAATGAAAATGTGTTCACATAACTCAAAGATTGCTACTGATATTGTAATATTTTCACGCATTCATGAAAAGTTCCTGCGAATTCTCATCAAGAACAAATAGCTAAATGGAAATGATATTTTAAGAATTTCGCAAATTTCCCCAACAGTCGCCGAGTGTCATTCGCAAAAACAGCATCCATTATATGCAGTTGCAAAATTATTTCAAGAAATCTATTCTAAACTTTTTTGAACAGCTTAAATTTCTAAGAAGAACGTGTCAATTAGAGAATCATGCAGTCATCTTTCAGTTTTCTAAACTGGGGCTACTTAGGCATAAGGGATAACTTTTGTAGAGGACATATTCCAAAGAAAACTTTTTCGTACTTGCATTTCCCTCAAAATTTTCACCTTAAAGAGTTCATCATAATGATGCAAATCAATGCGTGAATCAAATATTTTATTAGACATTAGATACCCTGATTTCGAGGAATTCCTTTTTTTATTTTCCGAAAAAAATTTAGAGGTAGGTATAAGAAACCCACCTCGTTCTACTTTTCGATATTGAAAAAGAAATGAAATACGACACGCGTCGTATTTCATTATCATCCCCACTAACTAATATTTCTAACGATATTTTGTGATTCGTTTTCAGTTCTACAGAGACCCCTTGATCATCAGTTCATTTGATACTTTTCACCTTTTCATTACCTATGTTGCTCCTTGCAGTGCCTTTTTTTATTTATAAATTTTTGGGCATATAGATTAAAAAAGACCGGTGACATAAGCATCCTTGTCTCGCGCTTCGTTCTATTATTCTGTTATATTGTTTCTTTCCAATTTAACTCAATAGCTTCCAGAAATGTTGTTCTATTGCAGTCAACACGGTCAAACGCTCTCTCCTAGTCAATAAGACAGACATATATTTTTATTCATATCTATCAATATTTCGCTGATATTCGGAAACCTTCCTCTTCTAAAACCAACATAGTGTTCCCCCAATTTTGTGCGATTTCATTCTCTATTTTTTTCATTAATATTGTTCTTGTTAGAAGGTGAATAGAATTTATAATACTCTCTGCATTAAATGACTTTCGGTTTTTAGGATAACATGGAATCATATTCCTGAGTCATAAATTTTGTTTATAAGATTAGCACAAAAACCATGAGCTATATAACTTTATTTCATTTGGAGTGTTATTAACTCTGTTATCATACAATTCTTCAAAATATTTCACCCCTAAGTCAGGATATCTTTTTGACTGCTTTAGCTTGCTTTTTGTTGAGGATTTTTCAATTCTCTATAATTCTTGTTTTACTATATTTTTCCAGTTCCTCTATTTTCCACATTATTCGTCCATCCATTTGTCTTCATCTTTATCAGTAGATATTCAATCATCTTTTCTAAATTCAGCTTTACTTTTTATTCGTTTTATCTTTCTTCCATTCCAATCTTCCTTCTATTTTGTTCAGAATATTGTCTGTTATCCATTCCTTCTTAGTCTTTTAAGAGCATCAATTTCAATCAATTTCCTCTATTCAGCCAAGTACTTGCAATTATCAATATAATATATTAGGCACATCATCCTTTTAAATATACTACTTATCTGATGAAGCCAGTGTGGTGAAACGCGTCATAAGTTTGTCAATATAGTGAAAATTTGAACATCATCGGTGTATTAAATTAAAAAGAAGTATAAACTCCAATAATGTTTTCAATTATGCCGTAACTCATTACCATTCAGCTGATAAACAGAAAAATGAAAGAGAACTCTTAAATTTTCACCGTACCACTTGAAAAATTAAAACTCGCATGAAATATTTTCGGATAAGTCGTATTTCTAACAAGCTGAAGGTGAAACCATTCCATCTGATATAATTAAACAGAAGCTGAAATACTTACAGCAATCTGTGAATCTAATTGGAATTTTCCACAATGAGAATCTAAACTTCTCAGTATCAGTTGCTTCTGCTGAGATATTCTATAGGCTAATTTCCGCAAAGCCTCAGTTTCTTTCTTCTTTTTCCTAGTAATGGGACGCTGATTTTCAATCGAACTAGTAGATCGTGAATCACTCGCATGAATCTAAAAAATCGTTACATTGTCTATTAAATATATTATGGTCAGAAAAATAGCACAGAAACAATTCTATATCAAAATTCATTGCAATTCAATAGAATTATTAAGCTCCTTCTATTTAAGTTATTGGAAAGAAATAATTATAATGACAACTATGCATCTGAGCAACATATCAAAAGTATAAGTGTTGATGATAAAAAGATTAGATAAGAATAGATAGAGGTTAATATAAATAGGATATTACCTGCATTCAAATTTCTACGTAAAACCACTCAGATTTCTATTTAAAACCACTCTGATTTTTATAAAATTTGTAGTAAAAGTAAAATTTCTATAATTTTTGCATCATACCCACCTTGCAATCATCAGTACTTGATAAATCACTCTCATCATGAGGTTTACAAGATAATCGAAGCTCAACTCCACTATCACTCATCATATTGTTCTTATGGAGACTCTCTGCTGGCGAACAACCACTTGCTGCAGTGTGGTAAGTATCACTGCTAAGGGTGCCCTTCTCAGCACTACTAGTGTCAGGACTCATCGCTGAATTTATGTTTTTCAAATTCAGTGTGAGACTGAAAAAGAAATTATTTCAAAATTCAATCGAGAAAACAAACTCAATCGCTGCTGATAGTGGTTTGAACATTAAAGAACTGCTTAAAATAGGGTTAGTTAAAAAACTATATTTGAATCAACGTTTTCAGTTTATACGCAATTTATTTCAGCGACACTAAATACATATGGGACATTTCACGTCAACCGAATCACCTCTGTACCTGATATTGGGTCGTTGGAGTTTCATGTTTCAGGTGTCGAAATATACATATTGATAAGAGCTTTCAAAGCTACCGTGGTGTTTTTAAAAGTCAAGCATGACGGTCGAAATTCTCCACTATAAGGCTTATCTACATTTAAACACTTTGTAACATTAAATATTGTAACCTGTTTGGTCGGATTTCAGCTTAAATTGTAGTTTAAGGACTACCCTCGAAGGTCTGAGTGGGAAGTAGTCAAAATTCGGAATGGCGGACCTAAGATGGCGGAAAAACTGTCTTTATTGTTTACATTTCGAAAAAACAAACTTTTTTTAGCCAAATAAGGGGGCTTTTGAGGTAACTGACTACGAATCTGAAATCAAATTTGTCAAATTCAAACTGGCAAACTCAAGATGGCGGACAAAAACCAGTTCTTATTGTTAATATTTCGAAAAATCAATTTTTTGTAGTCAAATTTGGTATAAAGGGGCTTCTGAGGTCTTTGATTACTAATCTAAGGTATGCAAAATTCAAAATGTCAGATCCAATATAGCCGACAACAACCATGTTTCATTGTCATCATTTCAACAACTCAACTTATTCTCAACAAATTTAGTAAGTGGGAGTTTTTTGAATCGCTAATTCCAAATTTGTCTTTAGATTTGCCAAATTTGAAATAGCAAATATCCTCTAAGCAAATGTTATGAAGAAATAATTAATGGAGCACGTATTTTTTTGGATTTATATTCTTTTTTATATGAAGATTTGTTGCTTCTTGTTTGTCGTATTATTTCGGACGATAAATTGCGATCATCGATGTCGTCATGGAATATTGCTAGTGCTTTTTTTTGCATTAAAATAGTCTAATAAAGCTAATGTTCTATCACTTCGAGGGATGAATGCATGTGATGATGAAAATTTTGTCACCTTTGGGCGGTTACCGAATCTTTTTATTTTCAAATTAACAAGCATTTGATCAGTATAAACAATCAATCTGAAAAAGCAAAGAAATGAGAATAAAGTAAGAAAATAAACTAATGAAAGGAGCTGGAAAGGGAAGTTTTATGGAAAAAGGAATATATGAATAGGTAACCTGAAAGAAAACCCAATCGTTATGGAAGCACTGATGGCTAGGAATTATTACCAAAGTAAACCTTGTTGGATGGACTTATTACCACTATCCTAAAAAGGACAGTGGGTTAAGAACCACCGTTGAATATTAGTATAGAGTTTCAAGTTAAACTATTTCAATGCACACTTTGCTTCAACAAAATCGGAAAATTAATTCAGAAAATGAAAATTGAAGATACGAATATACGACTCCCCGTTGACAACTTGGAGTACTAATATTTTTCGGGTCTAAACGATTCACCCCAAATTTGGATAGGGTTTTTTGAGGTCGTCGATTACGAATTCGAGGCAAGATTTGCAAAATTCAAGATGGCGGCTCAAAGAAGGCGGAAGAATTATTTGAAAATCAACCAATTCAAACCCAACTTGGTACACGGGGGACTTTAAGGTCGAATCCGAGGTCAGCTTTTCAAAATTCAAAATGACGGATTCAAGATAGAGGCTGACTTTTTTTAAATGAACGGATTTACATTAAACTTGGTATGAGAAGACTACGAAGCCTAAGATAGATTTGCAACATTCAAGTTTGCTGTAAATTTTCAGAAAATTCGTATACCGAATTTGACTGAAAAAAGGTGGTTTTTCGAAATGTTAGCAATATAATCTGGATTTTGTCCGCCACCTTGAGGCGGTCATTTTACAAATTTTATCTCAGATTCGTTATCAGCTAGCTCGAACGCGCGCGGATACTTAATTTGGCGGCAAAAGTTTTTTCGAAATGTTAACAATAAAAACGGTTCTTTTCTGCCATTTTGAATGGTGACTATTTCCCACTCTGACCTTCGAGGGTCCCTCTTAAACTACAATTCAAGATGGAATCCGTCCACTCGAGTACGATTTTTTAATTTTACAAAAATTATATATGTTATTATAAGATCGCAGATGATTTCGGCCGCCATATTTGATCCACCATGTTGGGTTTTTAACAACATCGCCGTTGCTTTGACAGCTCTGGTCAAGACACCTCAAACACGAAATTCCGTCGACCCAAATATTGGAAACAGATGTGATCCGGTTGAAGTGAAACGTCCCATATGGAAATTAAACCGAAAATACCATAAATATCGCTATGCAAAACCAAATTTTAAAAATGGGTAACGAGATAGTTTCAGTACCAAGAACAAATTGTTGAGTTAGATTTGGTTTTTTTTCGTTTAAACAATGCGCACATCTGCGAAAGAATAAAGAAGAAAGGATGCATAGTCGTGTTAGTTTATAAGTAATAAAGCCTCATCAAAGATAACTACTTTCATTTCTGTGAAATTCATGTAAAAACTACAACAAATTTTTTGGTTGAATAAGATTGGAGATGCTCATTCAACAGTTTAGAACCTGGATGAGCTCATCATGAATATCAATACTAAAATATTAGTTTTAATTTGACATTTTCTTCTTGAAATATATCTAGTACATATCACAATATATACATATCAGAAACAGAACTATATTTGACAATTATACTTGATAATGTAACACTAATTTTTCTTCTTTACCTCTTTCAAGTGTTGTTACTTTCTAGATACATTTTCCATAAGCTGCATGAAGAAGTGATCAAAGATGTTGTGATTTTTAAAAGCTTCAATAGTCTGTGTTAAGAATCAGACTAAATAATTAATTATATTCAATTTATATTCACAATTACCTAAAAATTTTGGATCACAATCAGTGTAAAATTTCAATTTTACCCTAACCTCACAGATAGCTCCTCAATTTCACAAACTTTCTCTGTCCATCTTTTTCCTGAACTTCTATTCTATTCTAATTATGGATACTCTGGCTACAACTCATAATTCCACGGCATAGATGTAGCAAATAAAATTTATCTTTGAAATGTCTCAATCTAATGATATAGCACATTTTCATCAATCTTTATGATTTTGTGAAAACACTTCTATTTTCAGCTCTCTATTCTTATTCAAAACTTCAAATACATATAAATTTACAAACACAACAACTGAATGAAAACATTTTAAAGGCAATGGTAATAAAAGTATTTACTTCACTAATCATCTCCTACCTCTGCTTTCTTTCCTCAATTTTCTCTAATTCCTCTTTTGTTCGACACGCCAAAGATTTTTTTAAAGTTAGAAGTTTATTATCCTGATCCTCAATATCTAACGCAACTTGTTTCTCCACTAAATCAATGAGTTTTTTATCTAACATTTCTATAGCTTTTTTCCTTTCTGTCAAAGCTTCAACCCGTCGATTTAATTCAACCTGTAATTCTGACAATTCTTTTCTCTAAAAATTGAAATTCATAAATAAATAAACGACGCTATAATATAATGTTAGAACTCACATGTTTGAAAACAATATCATTAAGAGCACCATTTCCTTTCACTGAATTCAATACCTCAACCAAGCAATCAGTTTCTGATTCATTCAAAGAGGTTTGTAAAGATTTCGATAATATTTCCTGAAAAATTGACTATAAAAAATTCCATATTCTCAGGTTGAAAGAGAATAACATTTGAAAATAAAATAAATATTATAAAATAAAAAAAGTTGAAATACCTGGAACAAAAGTGTAATAGAAGAACTGGGAAAACTAAAATTATTGGTGTGGGACGAGATAAATCGTGAAGCATTGAGTAATTTTACCATAAAGTCACTCTTTCTAACTTGTGAAACTTCACAATCATTATAGATCTATAGAAAACAAAAAATAAATTTGAAGAAGTGAAATAATATAAACAAGAATATAAATTTAATCAATGAAATAACAAGCATACTTCTCCAAGTAATTGCTGTCTTTCTCGTTCCAGATCTTCTCTCTGCAAAATCAGATGTTTTTCCTTATCCTTCAGCAATAATTCTTTTTGTTTTTGTTGAGCTGTTAACGATCGCCAATTCTGTTCTAATTGCCGGCTCTATAATCAAGAGAATTTGGGTATTAATTTAGAAATATAATTTGATAAACTTTCTCTTACCTGTTCGGAATGTTCCTTCAACATAATTTTTTTTTCTTCCTCCAACTTTGCCTGGGCTTCCTCTAAAGTCCTTCTTTTCCTCTCAAAAACTTCTTGTTCTTTCTCAAATTCTTCCTTATCTTTCTCCAAACTTAATCTTTGACTTTCTAATTCAATTTTATCATCATCAAGAGTACTGAAAGAAAAAAGCAATTATTCAAATTGTATAGTGAGTACATAATTTTTTTAATTGAAAATTATCAGGTCACTCCTGGGAAGCAATGAATTAGTGATTCTATAGGTAATAGAAGAAAATCCATAATTCGATTCAGCAGAAACCCTTCTTCTTGAGGATTTAGATTGATAAATATTTTTATGTAAGTAAAGTTTATGTTTCTATGAAAAAAAAATTACATACATGGGCTGAGTTGAAAAAACATCATAACAAGTGACTTTTTATGCATAATTCCTGAATTATGGGGCGTTCTAGAAAGAAAATTTGTGAGATTTTAACAGCATTCACAACATGAGCAGATCAGAGTTAAGTTTTCAATTATCGCATACATTGAAGTACTTTAAAGTTTGGTCCATTATTGTTGAAAGCACAAGAATAGAAATAAATAATAATGAGCTTTCATAACTTCACGTGGTACAGTTCAATTACAATACGAAGATATTAATGTTCAGAAATGATATCATTAAATTTTAGTTGAAATTATGATTTTCTTCAATTAAATTGTTCGCGTAATTGGAATTAGTATTTTTATTGATGAAACAACGATAATGATGTTCTTACTCTAATGCTGAATGATATTATATATATATATATATATATATATATATATATATATATATATATATATATATATATATATATATATATATATATAATGGAATTAGTATTTTTATTGATGAAACAACGATAATGATGTTCTTTGGCTCTAATGCTGAATATATATATATATATATATATATATATATATATATATATATATATATATATATATATATATATATATATATATATATATAAAGGGTTTAACCTCGACGAGTTGCCCATATATCATGCAATCAAACTGATTTCATGAAGAAATTATCGAGGTTCGAGTTGTCGAGGTTCTAGCCTCAGTTGACTGTACTTGGAAATAAGTTATTGACATCAAAAGAGGCTAAATTGGCGGTATTAGGAATATATAAATCGATAATATCGTTTTATCAAATCACTTAACAAATAAGATATCTTAACCACAGGAGCTGAAATATAAGAAACAACTGATCTATTAGGATATCCCAGCTAATGAAGTTTAGAAAGTTAATACAAATGCGGAAAGGATTTTTACTTATAGTTTGATTTTGATTGTGTTCAATAAATTTTCAATTTTACTTTGGAATTGATTAGTTGGATCAAAAAAATGGATGAGAGTTTTGACATTATTAATTGATAAAATCTGATTGAACTTACGGCTGAAGGTTTTCCATAGAAATCGCCAAGTCTGGAGTGGACCAACTTAATAAACTCAATCTTGACAAATTGTAAGTTTTTTCGCCTTTTCTGAGCTCTGCTGCTTCAGCTGGATCGTTGAATCTGTAGAAGGGTAGAAAGAAATTCATCCAATGAGTTTTTTCATATGAGCACGAATACAGTGTATCAACGTCTACAAAAAATAACTTGATGAGGGAAAAGAGTTTTTCATGAAATACATTCGTCCATTAATAGTAGATCTAGAATTAATTAAGTATTTGAAATTGGTGAAAATGTTATAATTATGGTTGAAAACTCGTTTTTTGGCACATTTGTTAAAGAACCTTGTATTCAAGTTCATGATGGAATCTCCCCATTACTTCTAAGAAAAAATACCAAATCAATAAATTTTAGATTAGCTGTCCTAAATAATTATTTTTATCAACATAGAAGAGATCTGGATATCCAAAAGAAGAGCTGTGTTAGTTCTCACCCACACATCTTATCCACAAGTATCCAACCACTGGTCTCATAACCTAAGTTCAGAAGTTCGTAAGGCCACGAAAAAATGGCAAAATAACATATGGAAAGTAAATCCTACGAACGCATGGAGCGTTAGAACATTAGAGGCTCAATAATGAGCCAATGCACGTTCCGATGGGTGGGATTAGTATGATACTTTCTTTACAAGACCGTTCTTGACCCCTAGGAAATTATAATTATTATTTTTGGTGAAGTTAGAGAATTGAAAAATTTTTTCTATAAATGAAAAACAGATGATCCTGTAAGTTTACAATGATCGAACGCGAGTACATTCCACATTGACCATAGAAGAGAACGTCAGAAATATTATGGCAGTAAGTAGTACCAGTATCTGCAATATTATAAAGGGGAATAAAAAGAATAACTCCTTGTCACAACCTGAATCGAATCTGTAAGGAAAAAAAATAATTTTATGACTGACTTGGAAAAGAACTTAAGACAATTCTTTTTAATGAATTGCCTATGATAGAAAAATATTGAAAGAATTGAATGGGGATGTTGATTCATCAAATTCCAAAAAATCAACATTCTGCAAGCTGTAGAAAAAATGCGACTTCAGATTTCAAAGAAAAGGAACATATAATTTGCTGCTGGAGAAAAAGAAAATTCTTAAGCTATGCAGTTGATACATTCTGAAAACTTATAACATAAAAAACATAATGGATGATCAATTCGATCCTCTTTTTATAGATCTTGAAGATGATTCGTCTTTCTCTGAATTGGATTAATTCATCTCAAACGATTGGTTTTTGAATACAAATTTTAATTTGTAAACAAACCAAACTTCCAAAGCTTATACTCCCTCATCTACATATTAGGAGTCAAAAACTTAAAAACTTTATCTGCTGCTATTAATTCAAAGAATATTTTTAGAGGGCATTAAATGCGAGTTTATAATTCGGTTTTAATCGGCCGAATCCTGTCATCTTATAACATTAGAAAATAGTAAACCAATACCAACACTATTATATAAAACATAGATTACGCTGTGATTGCCTGATTAACATTTTTAAATGAAGATATGAGTTTATTGATAAAATGAAATAGATCATACAAGAATCCAGCATCAGTTTCCAACTAAGTAACCAGTGTCATAAGCACATGAGAGGTGATTTTATTTTAGACAGTTACATTGTATTATAGCCATATACAGATAGGATGGAATTAATGTGATTTTTTATCTGTATAAGTATAAATATTTGACATATGTTCAATTGACATAGTTCTTTAGTTTAGTCCCCTGGATGGTAAGTTACCAATACAGTATTCCTGTGAAACGAATATGTACCACTCAAGTCAACGTCAATTTGACTATCATGGATGAAAGATGATAAATAAATATCCTAAAATCGATCACAATAAATGTTTCAAGTGGATCATATACTGATAATAAATTAATAACTTGCCTGAAAACATGAGCCTTTCCTAAAAATATAATACATCCTTGAGACAAACGGGATGGAGATTCAATGAGCGTATTGTTTAACATGATATGAGCACCAGGTTGAGGATGAAGTGTAGCTATTCCATTCTCAAAAGTTATCACACAATGCTGTGGCTCCATACCAGCACCTCTAAGTTCAATATCCTGTTTCACTTCAGAATCTTCAGTACCTATTGTAGTTTTTCCTTCCTGTTAAAAAGATTTAATAAATCGATGATAGAAGCATTACAGAATTTTGTCTTCCACCTTGAGATGATAAAGAGTAACTCCTGTAGTTAGTGGATCATCATCTATAGCCACCAAATGCGGTCTATCAGAATCTAAAACAACACCAGGTCCAGACTTCCTTAGTCCTAAAGCTCTTTGCTCTCTTAGGATAGCCTGCGCCTCTCTCCATTTTCCAGCCCATTCTTCTGTTAACTCCTGAAGATGAAAGAAATTTGGAGAAAAACCGAAACTGATTTGATACAAAGCAAATCTATATATGTCTTTTGAATGCATACACAGCTCTCCTTTAAACAGTCTTTTAGAAATGATATCGTTAAAAAATAATATATGATCACCATATATGATAACCACTTTCGCCCAGACAATACACAGGAATACATTAAATGATTTGATTTGACAGTGCGCCTTCATCAGACAAATATAAAACGAAAACGAAACTAAGGCCCAACAATTTGTATAAGATGTACATAATCGGATTAACACACAGAAGTATTATCTAAATCACTCAGCCGGAAACAAATCTACATATGTCTTTTGGATGCATATACAGCTCTTCTTTAAACAGTCATTTTCCAGCGTATAAAATGGGATCAACAATTTTTATTAAAGAGACAGTGTTAATTATTTCTGCTTGTCTCCTTGAAGTATTCAGTCAGAGAAACACCTAGTATAAGAACAAAGGACTGGATTATAATACACTCCCCACAAAAGTTGTCGCATCACCCTACTTTTACGACAATACTATATAAACTTTTAGGTTGGTCATTCAAGAGTCGCATGGTAACTTTCAGAAGTGCAAAATATGAAAATATCATTCAAAAGAGATGAGTTTATGATGGAAAATATCAACAATTTTCTAGTTAATGAAAAATAAAAAAATTCTAACATTTTCAAACATTCGCGAAGAGACCAATCAACTAGCATCGAATGGTTACTAATCATTTTCTGTTTCTGTTTCCTCCCCGTGCCCTAATTACTGCCAGTATACGTCTCGGAAGCCCCTCAAACAAATTTTGGATGTACTCTTCAGTCACTGAGTTCCAAATTTCAGGAAGCAGATTTTCTAGTTGTTGGAGTGTTTTACAAGGCATCCTACGTTGCTGAATTTGCCACCCCCTGTTGTCCCCAACATGTTCTATGGGATTCAAGTCGGAACTTCTGGCTGGCTATCTTAAAACATCAATTTCGGCATTTTGCAGAAATTCTGTAACTACTCTAGCTGCATGAGGCCCAGCATTATCATGTATATAAATGAAGTTTTCCCCAATCAATGGGTCAAAGGATACAACATGGGGTTCAAGGATATCTGCGATGTATCTGGCCGCTGTCACTCTTCCATCATTCACTAGGACTAACTCAGTTCGACCATGGAAAGAAATGCCTCCCCACACCATTACTGAGAACCCTCCGAAGTTTTCGGTTTGCCGGATATTGCATTGCTGATACCGTCCCCCAGGTCGTCTGTATACAGGCATACGTCTATCATTTGATACTAGACAGAACCTGGACTCGTCGGAAAAGAGAACATTCGACCATTCTAGAATACCCCAGTTTGCATGTTCCCTCGCAAACTGAGGTCTTGCAACTCGATGCTCTCTGGTGAGACGCGGGCTGGTAGAAGCCACCCTTGTTCTGATATCGTCTTTTCTGAGCATGTTCCTAACAGTTTGCAATGAAATATGCACATTTCTGGAAAGTGCAAGTTCATTCTGTAGCATTCTAGCCGTACAGTGCCGAACTCTTAGTGCAGTTAAACAAAGCCAACGATCATCAACTGGTGTTGTTATCCTATTTCTTCCCTGTCCGGCCCTTCTTCCATATTCCCCTGTTTCGTGGTACCGATTAATTGCTCTTGCAATAGTGCTTTCATTAACATTCAACAAGTTACCCACGTAACGTTGGCTTCGCCCCTCCTCTACAAAAGTTACAATTCTTACCACTTCATGATCACTCAAATAGCGTCCAGGACGTTCAGCAGCCATTACAATAAATTCAAAGATTCGAAAATCAACAAGAAACACAGAAAACTTGCATTAATTTAGCGGAAAACTGAAGAGAAATTGAATGAGTACTGATAGTCAAATAAACTCATTCTTGTTTCAGACGTGTTTGAGATCATATGGAAACAAATGTTACTACATAGATAAGATTTTTTCCCCCTATGTCCAAAAACATATGTTGACAAAGAAACTGCCAATGATCTGCTTAATTAATTGTGGAATTCAGAATACCAGGTGATGCGACAATTTTTGTGGTGTGTGTATTTAATATGTTCAAAATAACACCCTAACAGGGCAGTGATTTTTGAAAAATTGTGTCAGATATTGTGAAATATCTATAAGAGAGTAGTTACTGTTGTCATAATTATATAATAATAATAGTATATTATCTATATGTTCGTAATATATATATATATATATATATATATATATATATATATATATATATATATATATATATATATATATATATATATATATATATATATATATATATATATATATATATATATATATATATATATATATATATATATATATATATATATATATATATATATATATATATATATATATATATATATATATATATATATATATATATATATATATATATATATATGCTTTTACAGCCAAATTATAGCAGATCTAAATACAACCAAATCTAAATCATGTTTCTCAAACAAGATATTAAACCTGAAAAATACTATGTGGATTTTGATGTTTTAATGAATTCAAGGATTGACTTGAAATACAAATGATTTCATATGCGAAATTAGTCATGGTATCAATATTCAAATTCAAAAATGATACCCTGCCTAAAGGATGAGCCATTATAGTGAGGCAAGACCAATCTTTTTTTATTCACATTTTTCTCCATATAACTGAGCCAGTTGCAAGGATTGATGTGGGTATTCCTCCAAATTTCAAAAGAGAAGGAATATAAATAAAAACATTCAAACACACCTTTTCCCTAGCTTCTTTTTCATGAAGTTGTGCCAGCATGTCAGACCTATGTTCACTGAACATGAGCGCTTTCAATTTGCTTATTTCATCCCTGAGTTCTCTTATAAGTTTCACATTTGGATCTTCATTCACAGTTGGTTTATTGATAATATTCTTAGCTCGATTCGCATATCTTAATGTGCTTAAAGTCTCCCCATAATTACAATCTGAAAATAAGAATTCAAAACATTTTTGAATTGATAAAACTATAATTTGGTACAATCACATAAATTTAGAATAAGTCGGAAGAAACTTGTGAATAATAATGTTTTAATGAATTTACCCAATAATTTGAAATTTTGATAAGACTAAGTTTAGTAGAACAAGGATATATCTTAGTAATTTCCTTCTATATGTTGTTAAAACTCTTGAATAAAGAAATACAAGTCCAAGATTATATATTCTTTATAACAAAACTTATTCAATAATTCCTCAAAAAGAATTTTCAGAAAATTTCATACTTTTTGTTTTACTGTTCAAATTGCTATGGTTAGCAAGCAAGGCATCATCTTCATGTTAAGATAGGAAATATATGTTACAGCTTTCTATGTTCATTTAAATTTTCAATAATTTTTATTTCAAATATGATTTTCCGTTCATGTTCATGAATTAAATTAGCCCTAACTGTTGTAATACAAAGTAATTTGTGCTAAAAGTAAGATAACAATGTGATAATGTATATGTATACAAATACAAATATCAATCAAAGCAAATATTCAAACTGTTAAATTATTTTTAACTAAGAGAAAGAAATTTTTGTCTATATACTGAACAAATTATTTTATCATTTTATTCCAATAGAAATGGAAAGTCATTCATTACTTCCTCCTCATTATTTTCAATCTCCCACATCATTAATACTAGCTTAACTAAATAAGAAAATAGATTCTGCCAGTTCATAATTTATGCTGATCTACAATGCTAAGAATTCCTATAAGCAAGATAACTTTTAATTAGAGAGATGGAAATGTCTATAAGATTAGAAAGGCCTGCCAAAATCAATTTATTATTTGAAACATAAAAATATGACTGGGACATCAGTCAATCAATCTAGTAAACAATTTTATAGCCTCATAAATTAATTTCGAATCAGTGTAATCAAAATTGATAATTTTTTCATGTTTTTTTTAATTGAAAGGAAACAAATGAAAATTAGGTTGTAGGATGACTCGAAAGGTAATAATTATAAACATTCAAGTAACTAAAACATATAGGATACATGTATGTTTTCTTCAGGAAGGAGGAAAAGCAGACCCAATTACATGATAAACTTCATCAGTATTTTTCATATGTATTTTTCTACATTGTTATAAGAAAATCAATTACATTCTTTGTTTTATAAATTAGACCTTGTAGGTATTCGATAAGGTATATTTCTGAAATTTATAATTCGGAGTTCGTCTTTCCAGAAAGAAAATAAAATTCTGACAAAAATATTTTTATGCAAATATCAGTGCTCTACAAAAATAGACACCCTAATTCATCTTCTTCTAATATTCAGATTGAATTTCGAAGAAATAATCATGACAAGTCAATTTACTTGAATAAGTCGTTAGCCCAACAGCAGAGCACTTAGACAGAATTATTATCAAAGCCATCGCTGCTTTACAAAACTTTCGGCCTTTTGTGGTTTGAATTTGTGAAGCCTTGATGAACTAATTGAACCTTTGTAAATGTCAAAACTCCTACTGAATTCGTTAACATATTTTCTATGGTAGGCAATTTATTTAAAAAACTATGAGAGGCAATTGATTTGAAAAAAGTGAGGTACCTATCTGAATGTTAAGATCTAGTCGAAGTCAGTGAATCTTGTGACAAGTTATTATACTCTTTATTCCCTTTTATAATATTGTAGTATTGTATGGTAACTTTAAGCATTTATAATTAACATGCAAATACTTTCATGTGATAATTTATAAAGTTTATGAATGAGAAGAGCTCCAAAAAGTGAAAAATTTTCAAACCAATTAAACAAAAATTTTTTTCTGGTCTTCAATTGAGATGGAGTTCCGAAAACATTTCATTAATTTACAATTTCCAACGGGAATTGTTTCTTTCGAGTTTTCAAAAGGCACTATAATCCTTTCAATTTCTTGAATCGATATTTAATACTTTATTTTTAGAAGCTTTATCAAGAATAAACACCGATTTCAACTTGCGAACTAGACCAATAAAACGAAAGTATCTGATGCTGACAATATGGGAAGCTATAATCTCATTACCATAGACACAAAAGTACTAAAACATTTCTGCTCCTGGTGTATGAGCTCCCGAAGATGGTACTGTTTGCCTTCCTGCCTATTTCTATGCCATCTATGATTTGCCACCAGCATATTTGCTAAGCAATCCGTGTGCTTAAAAGTCTAGAGAGACATGTTACCTTTAGATACTAGATATTTTTACAAAAGACTAATTTCAACATGTGACCATGAAAATATTCAAATATTAACATACATGTTAATTTTCAATTTAATTCAATTTATAAATTATCAATACCACTGAAAATACCATACCTGCTGGACTTATAGCAGCAATCATTATAGTTTTGGAATTGCCTCCTAAACTATCTTTGAGCAACCAAGTGAGAACAGAATCTCTATAAGGAATGAAAAATGATTTCCGTTGTCCATTTTGATCAGAAGAAGATAATTCCGCCAATGCTGATATAACAGACCCTAATGTAACTAAGGATTTGTTTATGTGAGCACCTTCTTTTAAGCGTTGTCCTGTTGCACCTGTGGAATCTGCCCTTTCACTACCAGCCAAATCAACTAGGTGTATCTACAAGGTTAAAAGTATTTTAGTAAATCTACATTTTAAACAAATAGATCAAAAGTCACAACAGTTTCCTAACATTCACAGCAGTTGCTCTATAATGGACTTCATCTAGCTAGAGGGAATATTAAAGACTGCTGAATTGCCTTGACATCTCATCCCTAGTTTTTCAATTAGGCAAAAGTGTTGTCTAACATTCACAGTATTTGCTCTATAATGGCAGGACATGCATCATCATCGAATAAGACAGCCAACAGCACCACCAAAATGAATAATAATAATAATTAGTTTATTAACCATATTTTGACATTACAATACTCATTGTTACTTTTCGTAAAACAAATAATTCTGAGCTTCCACAAATTTAACTCCAGATACGAATAGATCCTTCACTAAAGCCTGTCACAGGTTCTCAAAATTGCTCTACATATTGCTGTCCTTTGTCTTTACATGAGCAACATGAAGACAAGTGATACAAATAGAATTTAGGCTCATCTGTCAAGAGATGTTTTCCATCTATCGATTCCACAGATCAAATATTCCATGCCACACTGCTTTCGAATTGCATGGTGCCCCCTGCTGAACTATAGAGGTCTAGCTGCTCTTAAATCAAGCACCTGCATTCATTCCTCTTACAGTTTTGTTATATTACTTCAACAGTAGAATTGAGTAAAGTGCTATTTAGAGGCTGGAAATGTGGTACTAATTATCTCTTTGGCATTATAAAAGATTATCTTTCCCGAAATAAAATTTGAAATAATGCATTGAAGATCTGATGAGTATTAGCAATGCAAAATGAATTTGATTTCTCATAATTTCAAATTCATGCAGAAGAACCAAAAAAACATATTATATTTACCTTGGAAACCGTTTCACTGGGAACACCATCACAGTATCCAGCTTGGACAAAAGTAATTGTGAATATAGCATGACTTCGACTACTTACATCATTCATATTTGTCGAAGCTGTAGTTCTATGTGAATTTCCTCTGTAAAATAATAATATATTGTAATGTATCTATATTTTCAATTTTATATATTTTACCTATTCATACATTCTTGAATATGACCATAATTGGTTACCAGACAAGTAGTCAAACCCTGGACATAAGGACCTTTTTTAGGATGCTCCCTTACCTTCAAAGAGCTATTATCTCTACCTCTAAGCAAATCTGCTACTCTTTCTTGATATATTTCAAGGTAACTCACTTGTACCCTATGGGTAATTCCCCTCTTTGAGTTTACTGACATTTTTTCAAATAAGGCCTTACATATCCTGGGGATTAAACCTTGATTCTCCTACAGGAAATAATATTATTTCAGGGTTGAATTCAATGAATTTCCCAACTAATAAAATGGAGATTACTTCTAATACAAATCCTCTCCTATAATGCCATTCAGCGTAATAGAAATACTCTAATATTAGTGTTTACAAGGGTACTGAACTTTCATCTATGAAAAATAACCTATATGGCTAAGTTTGAAGAAGAGAGATTGTTGTTTAGTAGACAGTGTATTTTTATTATGAGTAATCAAATCAAAAATGATTACACCTAACTGTTGAGCTGTAGAAATTTCTATATTTCTGCATAGACCATGATATCTAAGGACTATAACTATTTGAATAAACAATTTTGAAACCTCTCCCCATATAAATCAATGAAGACACTTTACATTCTTAATAAAAGAATCTAATGAAGTTGAAATAATCATATAATATAATGTTGATGAAAAGTCACATCACAGTTCAGCTAAAGTGTTAAAGTACTTGAATTACGAAACAAAAGCCATTCTAAATAATGTCCCAATTAGTGTGTTGACTAGACCGTGACTAGCACATTCAATTGTTACACTACAGTAACTAAATTATTTCACTTATTCAACATTTTCTAGTGAGATTCTTACTGGAGACCCCATCATGGTGAATGTTTTTCCACTTCCTGTTTGTCCATATGCAAAGACACAAGCGTTATATCCCTGAAATGCACAATCGACCACTTCAGTACCCAAATCATTATACACTTCTTCCTGAGAAGCATAATTTGAACATTTGTCATCATGAGACCAATAAGAATGATCAAAAGTAAATTCTTTGTAACGTATATTTTCATCTCTTGTATTGGCCTGAAAAATAGTTTAAAAAATCATTTCAAATAATAGTAGATTTTCATAGCAATACCTTATTGTTTACGATACCAGTCGTTTTTCCTTTCATCTGTATAATGAGTTCAGCCTGCATATCAATTTCCCTATAAAATATAATAAAATATTTTATCACTGGACCAAATTTGTTTAATCACTCACCTCTGGTTAAAGGGTCGAACCCTTACGGCTACCTTGACTGATGCCATTTTATATATTTGGTTCAAGAAAAATTAGGAATTATCATATTAAACAAAAAATATCAGAATGTAATTTATTTTATGAGTTTCAACTTTCTAGCAAGAAACAATAACATCGGCAGGATCCGACATATTGATGACATCTAATGTCATAAGTCATAACAAAAATCTCAGTGTTACCAATCTCATGGTACATATCTGCTCTACCTAGGGATGCGACATCCATATCGATGTCTTCACAAAATCGATGTTTTATCAATCGATTTATTGTAAACTATATTTGTTCAATATTCATGTTTCGAGTTTGGATGTTCGATTCCACTCATTAACATTTTCTGAATCAATGTAAATTCAAGATTCTATAAACTATTTGGAAATAACAGAAAGTAATAAAAGCTTATTGAATATGTAAATCCCTAGAAAATGTCATAAGGAGCAAATCCAAGATGTTTCATTATTACCTGTTATATGACTGTGGCCTTTCCTACAAGCGTAGTTTTTTAAGTGACTGATGAAACCCAGCTGAATTATCATTGTTAACAGGTTATGTAACCCTTCGTTTGTTTCTTTTACTGGCCGAAAAAGTAAAATTGAAGCAGCTAATGGACGGACATAAATTACAACCATCCCTCTCATCAAGAATCGTAACTCGGTAGACGTAGACGAAGATTATTTATTATCTAATGATAACTCTTGGCAAATCTCGAGGTTACCTATTTCTATAAGTACCATGATTAAAGCTTGGAATTGCTACTTCTTGAAAGACTTATAAATTTTCATTGAGTGGCGGGTGGTGGCCTTTCAACTATATAGCACAAATATTTTGTTCAAAAAGTAGTATCGATACACCAAAAACAGTAACCAAATATTTTTCATGAAAAGTACCATCTTTCTACAGGTTATCACTTTTTCTAGACCTCGATGCTTTTGATCGATGTATTTTTAACAACGAGGTTTAAATCTTGAACATCGATGGTTTAAAATATCGATATTTTTTGGTCGATGTCGCATCCCTGGCTCAACCCCAAGTTAAAATAACATATTTGATTTTCTACATCCACTATTTTAATTTCTATTTCACATTAAGAATTTCTCCCACTTTATTTGAATTATTTAAAATAAGAAATGATAAGATACGGTGAGATGAATATTTATATCCACGGCTTTGCTCAATGATCTCATCAGCATTCTTCTTTTATTTGCTATAAACTTTACTTGAAACTTGAACTTCAAAACATATTTATTCATAAAACTATGTACATTTCGAATTATGTATTGTTTAATCCCTACTTTAAAACATACTTCAAGGAAGAGAAAGCAGGAGAAAGAATCTAAAAATTTGGAAATACATAGATTTCTAGATCTAACATGTTCAATAAACTTTAACGTTACTACAGAAAAATAGACCCAAAGAAATTTCAAACGATAAATAGACCTCAAACTGATCAAGTTACCTAAATTTTAAAAGTTTTAAAAGCTTATTATGACAGAAACCATTAATTTTTTAAATATCTATGAATGTAGGAATTTGTATAAAATTAGATTACTCAGAGCTGTGGCAGTCGATAGCTTAAAACTTATTCAAGAAAATTTGTGGTGTAGTATGTAGTTTCTTAAGACAGATGAGATAACATAGAGCTCCTTTGAAAAACGGCCAAAACACCCCTAAACTAAAAATCCGTTTTTTCCAGAGTTTTTTTTTTCGTATTTATCAATAAGTAATCAAAAGAAGAAATAACTAAATATCATTTCACTCTCCTCTTGGTAGGTACCTAACTAGACAATAGTTTATTTGTCTCTTTTCTTTTATGTTCGGTCTTTTTTTAAAGCTAATATCTTTTGAACGATTTGCTCATATTTCAATTTTACAGAAGTTTTACAGAAGTATTCTCATAATAAAAAAATCATCTGCTGTATGGCCCTTGCTTAGGTTGAACGTTATCATCAATGGAGTTAAAAACAAAGAGGACAGAAGATTTATTATTATGTACTATGTTAATGTAATCCAATTTCATTGGTTATCAATGAATTAAAAAAGTCAAACAGCTGATCCTCTGTCATGCGTGTGAAGTCATTGTCATTATGGAATAACTTGCTATCAACTAATTATCTCTATCTTATAAACAACGTTGATTTCGAAGTAGTTTGTTTTGTTTTTTTTTTTGGTGGAAAAAGAGGATTTAATTTTTGTGTTATTCAGTTATTTTCAAATAACCTGTTATAGATGTGATTCTTTGTAGTTAATGTTCTCTTTTAGATACACAGCATAATGGACCTAGAGGATATAATTTTCCTTATAGATGAGTTATATTTTTCTACATTAGAAGAACAAGACCAAAAACTGCGAGTATTCTATAAAAACTTCGCCAGATTGAAACTATCCCAAGAACATCAACATGGATTCCTTAAAATAGTAATGCCAAAAATTCACAGTCTTTTAACAAAAAGTGTCATCAGGAAGGATCTTCTGTTATTATCCCTTTTATCAGAACAGAATTTTAATATTCTTGAGTTATTTTTGGAGTATGAAAAAGGATGTTTCGAATTGAATCTACAACAACCTTCCTCACTCTATGATTTCTGCATTTTCAAAAAGGAACATTGGATTCTAGAGATTATTCGAAATTTCAATCAGATTGACGAAGGTGTTTTTGGAAGTAATATATGTAATAAATTAATAGTTCTTAAATCTTTGGACTTAACAATAAACGAATTCAACCCAAGTAAGATATTAAAATCTCTAGAAGATTTTAAGGAACCACAAGAAAATGATGAATCTTTGATTCTAATAATTTCTGAAATAAAGAGGGCTATTGACATAATCTATTTCTGTAAAAGCATCAACTGCAATGTGGATGAAAAAGAAGTTTTAATGTGCTATGTAATAAAAATATTTTGGATACATTATCAATTTTTATAAATTTGGAGGATTCTACAAATTGGCCAAGAATAAGTCAAAAGCTTAAGGAATATGATACTAATTCTACAGAATTTGAACCCTATGTTCTCAAAGAATTTGATACATTTGAAGTATTTACAATATTCGCTACAATATTTAATATTGAGAACATCTCTAAGAAACACCCAAAGAAGGTTAATGATATATTAGAAGATTTGAAGAATAAATTATTAATTATAAAAACTCAACCTTACTTCTAGAATTATTGGAAGATATATTTGCTATTATATTCTTAACAGAAAGACATATTGATGAGAGTAATCCAGATATATTCAAAAACAATGAAGTTATTGTTAGATCCATATTACATCTTATAAAAGGTGTGTTTGATTCCTTAAAATTGAAGAATTTGTATGTTAAAGGAACTGAAGACTATGAGAGATTTATCAAACTGAGCAAATTTATACATGATGCGTTTTGGAGATTAGAATTAGTAACTCATATAAAAAAAAATCCTGATGTTAGTACTCCAAAAATGTTGTGTTACATGTTGGCTCCTCCGATGTCTCTGTTAGCTATGTGTCTGAGACATGGAGATTTCACTCGAGCTCATCAAGTTGTAGAGGTAAGATGAATTTTATAATGAATAAATATATAGAATTACACTGAAAAAGAATTCAGTGCCATCTTAATTGTATAAGGTATCATACTTACTCTACTCAGTTCGCTTAACTTTGAAATTTTCATCAGTTATATAAAATAACCAGAAAAAATTTTGAAATTTGGCTAAACAGATATTTCATATTATGTTCAGAGCTTTTAAACATTCTTTTTAATGCTTACAAATTTGAAATGATTTCACTTGTCAGGGTAATTCATAGAAATATGGATTAAACAAGTGTGTTGAGATAAAGGATTTATCCTTTTTTCTTTAATATTCAATAAAATACCAGTTTTGCCAAACAAAGAGTGAAATTCATTCAGTGCTTAGATCTATTATTTGAAAATAGGTGTAGAGCCTATTTTTTCAACCTATTCTTGAAATAAGCCTTATTGGATTTTCCTTACACCTAAGTACTTACTTTTACCCATTGAATAATGTTTTAGTAATAATATCAATATATAAGGCAAATATTCCTTCAAATATACTACTCCTCTGATAGTGCGGTAAAAGTCCAAGTTTGTGAATATAGTGAAAATTCAAACAGCATTGTTGCATTAGAAAATTTAAATCAATTTTCATCAGTAACCTTCTCTGTCAAAAAGTGTTATTATTTCACCTTTGTAATGTAGAAACATAGGATAAGATAATTAATGACTATCTAAAATAACTACTACATTACAAGAAATTCAAACTCACTAGTAGTGAGGATATCTTGCCCAAACATAATATATATATATATATATATATATATATATATATATATATATATATATATATATATATATATATATATATATATATATATATATGACAATCATTAACTAATTAATACAACACATTAGTAAATATGAAGTCGAATAGCGTCACATTAATCTGAAACTCTGGTATAACATTGCAAAATTTGGATGTGTTTGAGAAATCTATATACTTAGATTAATTACATCAATTAGCCACCATATCTATAAGTATGTGGAACTGTAATTTCCTCACAATTTATGATTATGTTCTATTCAGTAAAACTAGAATTCACTTTTGAATAAATGAAAATTGTACACATATATAAAACGCACATAGAGATGGAGGAAAATGTTTTGGTGAAGTTGTGATAATTCTATTCATTGATCAAAAGTTCCAAATTTTAATATAGCTAAACAATTATCATAGAAAAATCAGAGATTATTAACATCACTAGATATTGAGTTAAACCAGTTTTTGGGCTTCGAGTTTAATAGACTCATACCACGTAGTAATAAAGTAGTGGGTTCATTCTACAAATAATGTATCCACTATCTCCTGTAGAAGAAATAAAAAATGAAATTCATATATGGGTCTATTTGCAAAATTTTTGTTTTCTTACTTAAAAAACCATTGTACACCACTTCACCAAAACTTTATTTCCAAACTCGACGCGCATTTCGTGAACTAAGTTGGTGTCATCAGGAGATGGTAGTACACTGTGTACTATTTTCTCCTGATGATGCTAAATTAGTTGGCGAAACGCACATCAGGGTTTGGAATTAAATTTTGGTGAGGACGTGTACACTGATTTATGTGTGATACAATGCTAAAAGTTCCAGTCCCTAATTGGCTTTCAGTGTGATCCCGAATATTATTAATTAATGGTTTTTAAGTTTATATTGAGCAGTTGGAAGGCGAAAAGAATAAGTTAATACCCCTGAAATTGTTCAGCAGTTCCCAAGAATGCGAAAAAATAGTGTCACCTTATTTGAATTTGAGATAACATTTTAATATGTTTCATACGTGTCACTTCTTTTGTGAAACTTGTCTTCGGCTTTTTCATCAAGAAGATTCTTGGTTCATATTCAGCACACTTTTCATTTTGATGATTTTCTCTACTTGGGTTACATACACAAAGTGAACAGGTTACCTGCTTTCAGGTAAAAAGGGTTTATAAACGTTAATAAATAAGTTAGCTTTTAAATGGAAGTGCACACAAAAGGAATAGGTCTGTACTTGTTGCCAATGCATATCGGCGTCGCCTTTTTACCGGAATGAAGTTTTACTTCTCGTTAATTTTCCAAAAAAACGCATTGTGAGGCAAATGGCTCGAGTCTTAATGCAAAAGAAACATGTGAGGCGATCCGTAGAAAGAGCCATTAACGTCCAATACTCAGTTTTCTGATTACAAGCGTATTATATCAATTGAATATCGTTTTTTCAAAATCAGAAAAATTCTATATTTAATATTTTATGCGACATGAGCATGGTAAATTGGGGCTTGGCCAAACCTCTGAGTTCTCTATCGTTACCTACTCATTCATGATAACCGTGTCTGTCGGAGATGCTGGCTTGGGCTGCACTTTGCTGCGAATGTAGGGAGAGAGGAATCGTGCCGTTCTCTTCCTGTATGCGAGATAAACAGAATAGATATCGGAAGAGCCTTTCACTTTCTCTTCTAAGAAATTCACACTCTTACGCTAGGGGCCCTACCTTCAGAGTGCGTCACATTGAGTGTAGAATTTGTGGAACGAAGTTTCTAATGAAATGTGATTCACCGATATTTAATTTATTCCACTTTTAATTTTTTTTTTGCTCAATTGACCCACAATAGCAGAAAGATAAAAGAATATAAGAATAATATAACAGATAATGAGGTTTCCATTCAAGACCCAAATTTAGATTTAGGTATATTGTCAAATGGCGTCTCCATAATGGTGCACCAAGTTATGATAAAATTGAATTTCTTGAGCTCGACAACAAGAACTCTGCACAAATGACGAATATGCAGAAGACATTTATAAAACGAATACACCATATCAATGGAACTAAGAAATGAAAAAGATTGAGCAATTAAAATTACAATTCTTGCAGGAAATGGTAAATAAAAAATCACTCGAGTCAGACGAAGATGACCACGGCAGTTTTTTCACTAGTTACGTCGCATCCTCAGAAATGTATTTTCTATTAATAAGAACTCTTAGTGTGAAAATGAATTAGACATCTTTGTTGAGTGGAAGTTGTTTAGAACTGGCCGAAATCCGGCCTTCATTGTGTATTACTAAGACTACTTGTAAACGCTCCCTTTTGACGTCGGAAATAGGTACTAATTAACTTGGTTTGTTTATGTTCGAACCCTTATATTGTAAGCAATTATAACTAAGAACATTGAAGTTAGTTTTCTCCAATCAATTGCAATTTAATGATAATTTTACTTTCAATAGGAATATCAAAATATAATCTTAAAATCTTACCAAGTCTGCGACCACATTTTGGTATCAAATGATGATTTTCCGGTGCCACCAACTGTGCGACCACACATAACTATGGTAACGGAAGACTAATTGGAGAATTCTGCCCAGAAATACCTGCGAAAAGATATTGGATACATCCATGTAATAAAGGGAGGGAACGTACGAATAGATTTCTTAAATATTATAGTTGAGAAATTCAAAGATAAATTTTTTAGTTATTATCGCTTGTCCGTGATATCATTTGATGAGTTATTGGAAATCGTACGAGCCCACATTACCACGCAATATACACATTGGAGAAATCCATTATCTGCCAGAGAAGGGTCACCCATAAAAGTTTATTCATATATCCGGTAAAAAAATATGCGAACACCCCTATAGTGTGTCACTTGTCTGAAAATAATACTCAAAAATATAATTCTAAATATTACTCTTCTTGAAAAAAAGATTTGAAGGGTAGTGTATAGTACCGATAAATAGAAATGGAAAACTTGAATCTTATAACAAAATCTTAAATTCATGAATATCTGCTCACAATATTATATTTAATTGGTAAAGAATGTATCTGCCGGAAGTATTAATGCAGCCTTCCCTTTATGGGTCATAAATCTTATTTATAGACGTGACAAGAATAATGGATAGGGGATTAATTTAAATATGAAAAATTTGGGTAATGAAACAACAATAATTTCTATATTTGATACTGATGCGGTCGCTCCCATTTGATTCTATGTGTTATGCCTTCTCCGTTAACGGACGCAACCGCAACATGTTCTCTGAAAATTTCCAACGGACCTCTGATTTCACCGCAACGGATGATGTGTGGTCGTTCCCATAAGTTAACATTGATTGCAGTTCCTCTAGACCGATTCTCTGGTGGTGCCGCTGCAAAAACATCCGTTGATACCGGAATGTATGGTCGCAGACTAGGAAAGTAAGTAAATCTTTTTTCTCACTATCCAAAATTTATTGATTTTATTACACAAAATTTGAACTATGAACTTCATCAATACAACAAGAAATATTTTATCATTATCACATTTGCTTAAAAAGTTTATTATTTTCATTATTTATTTCGTTGCTTAATATCTGCAAATAATCCTTAATTCTTACAAAAATCAATAAGAAATTAATTTTCTCAATTCTTTCTCTAATTGCTTCTGATAATATGTTTCATAACTTGTTGGCTGATATTCAATTATATTATCGTAGTCATCATGAACAACTCCTGGTGGATTTTGTGTGAAGTATTCCTTGATACCATCAATTCTAGCTCTCGGTCTACAGAACTTACATCTGAAGCAGCAACAGCACCATCCTAAAAGGATAACTTATGATTTCATTAACATAAACGATATACTAGCAAGTCTTAAGTGCTGCCTCTAAGGAGAAAGCAAACTATGTTTTCTAGTTTTTAAAATTTGTTACTATCGTAGTGTTCATCAAAGCCAGAGCCTCTTTCGCTTTCTTCCAAATGAACGTGAGATTAGTTGTGATGAGTGCGGCTTACTTTGGAATAAATGGTGAAAAAAGAATTTGAACCGAAGGCAATACTCAACATGAATGAAATATAATTTAAAGAAGCGAGAATACAGGATTTTTTTTATAAGTACGCGTAGATAGTGGCTTGTTTAAAAACTTCACATGTCATCAGGATGTCAGATAAACTTTGGCGCTTTACTGCGAATGGCTTAGCCTGAAATAAAAGACGAAAAAGTCGTCGGAAAAGTACTTCCAGATGTGGCTTTCCGAACTGTACGGTTTAAGCAAAATGTCAACTGGAAATGATTTTTATTTCCTATTGACATCGCGCCCGCAAATCTCCCGTCGGTTGTTTGTCTCTAAATTTTTGAGGAACGACATGACAATATCATATTCATGAACAAATCGGTAACTTAACATGCGAATAAAACTTTCAGCTTTTCTGGAAATTCAACTTCTTTTTAACTCCTAATTTTCATAATTCGATAGTTCGGAGAAAAGTTATTTTTATGAATGTATAAAGATCATTAAAAAAATTTTGATTTCATTTATTTGTTTTGAAAATAGTAATATTGAAATGTTGCACAAAAGTGCTTTTTATATTTTGTTCACAAATTTATATGGAAATTTTTGTTTTGTTGGTTAAAATTTAATTTAAAACATACTTTAAGTAAATACACTTTATTGAACGTCGATATTATTAATTGTTTGGATTTGGAACTACAATATCTGGTATTTTTGTTTCATTATCCTAGGCTAACAACTTTTTAAAGTCAATACTTTCAGAATTCTGGTTGGCAATCAGACGTGGACGACAAAATAATATAAAAATGCACGAAATCTCCAACAGGAAATCGGTTGTCAACACTCAATGCCCTACGTCCAAGGGCCTCGTTTAATTCTGATACTACATGGATTCTTAAGAGGGCGCTAGTGTTCCGAATATACCAAAATAGCATAAGGGTATGAGGCGGTAGTTTCAAATTTTAAATAAAATAAACAACTCCAATTATTTCAAAATTAAATTATTTAAAGTAAACAAAAAATTATTTCGATTTTTCAGATATAAATAATATAATATAATACCTAATTATATTTATTAATTGAATATAATTCACATATTTACTTTACATTTAACAATTGGTTTAGTTATTATCACGCTAACATCACGTTTATTTATTTATCTACATTCACACCAGTACAAAAAGAAAATTAGCGACGCCAGTGGTGAAAAAAGCTTTATTTATATGATAAGCGCAGATATACTGTGGCAATTGCCACACTTGAGTGTGTGCTCCTCATGTAGTCTCCATGCCACACGCAATCACATGCTCATCGCTTGCGCTATGACGCATTACGCACATATAACACCTCTCGTTAATTCGGAACTCGAGGGACTCTTAAAATATTACGAAACATCAAGTGTTTGAAGTATCAAATGGTTCGTAATTCGTGAGAGAAAATAAATAAACTTCAAATTATTAAGTGTTGATCAACTATTAACTGCTGTTTTATAACAATGACGAAAATTTAGAGGTACATTCGTGTACATACATGTATTCATAACGTGAATTAATCTTTCGAAAGAATTCTGTTATACTGGTTTGCTTCAAAGCGCATTGCTGCTGCTCAGACTACTCAATAACTTTTTTTAACAGAAAAGTGCCTGAAATGCTTTTTCATCACTTTTGTTTTGTAAACATAAGCTTTGTAAGATATCGAATGAGGATCTTGCTTCCTTAACTGACACCTCTGCCAAAGGTTCTGATGAATCGTCCTCATTTTCATCGTTGCTTTTTTCATTCGTATCTATCGCAGATAAAATTTCGCCATCGGTTAGTGAACCTGAGACAACAACATCTTCATCCACTTGAACAAAGTCAGAAAAACTCACACCTCTGATGCCAACTAATTGTTCTATTACTGGTTCATCATCATCCATAAGTATTGGGAGATTTTCCTTATCTTCTTTCAAGAAACCGGATTTTTTGAGGCAATTGAGAATTGTTAGGGGTGTTACAGGTCCCCATGCCTTGTCAATCAGTAAAATAGCTGTCAGAACCGTGATATTCGTAGTTAGCTGCTTTTCGAGAGATTCTAAAACGAGCTCAACAATTTCTTTGCGATAGAACGTCTTGAAATTATGGATGATCCCTTGGTCCAACGGTTACAATTTGGCAGGTGTATTCGGCGGAAAGAAGTAGAGTTCCACGTTGGACAGTGTAGGAGGACTGTGCAATTGTCTAAAAATAGTAAAATTTTCCGCTTTTTCGTTTCATTAACTGTTAAAAGCCAATTGTTAAAAAGTTCTGTCGTCATCCAAGCTTTTTTGTTAGCACGATAATCAGGAAACGATTTCACTCCTTTGAAACATCGCGGTTTCATTGCTTTTCCTATCACTAAGGGCTTAAGTTTTTCCGATCCATCCATATTTACTGCAAGTGAAACTGTCAACCTCTCTTTACTGTTTTCCCCCATGACATTTTTCATCTTTGAGATTGAGCGGCTGGTCCGGTAAACATTTGAAAAATAGGCCAGTTTCATCAGTATTAAAAATGTCTCGGGCATCATGGTTTTCAATCAAGGTCTTCAATTTACCGTGCCAATCCAAGCAAACTGCATCATCAACACATCCACTTTCGCCACAAACTTTTTTAAACACAACTCCATTTCTCTTTTTGAAAATTGTAAGCCACCCTTCACTTGCCGCAAAGTTTTTGATGCTCAGAGTAGACGCGAACTCTTTTGCTTTTTTCCTCTACACTGTCTTAGCCAAATGACAAGGCTTTCTTCCAGACGAGGAAATTCACCTTTAGTAGTTCTTTTCCGTACTCTAGCAGTTTGAGCAGCATTAATTTTCTCCTTGCGTTTTATAATGGTTGAGAGAGTATTCAGAGCAATCTTAAATTCGCTTGCAACATCACTTTTCTTCTCACCTTCCTCTGTTTTTCGATTAACTTCTTCTTTTCAGCAATCGTCAAACATTTATACTTTCTAGGACTCATAACTAATACAAACTTTTAATCTGTATACCAACGAACGAGTAACAGTAACTAAAACATTGCCAAATAAACCAATTCGTGCAGAAGTGTGTGTCCAATAGACAAACTAATCATAACAAAAACAAATGCTCGTGTACGTTGATACATGTCGCAAAATGATCTTTCCGCCTCTTTTTCTCTGCAACTTTGAATTGTCGAGTGTTGGACGCCGATGAGTTCGAATTAACGCGTCGTTCTGTTATATAGCAATGATTTTTCCGTTGAATTACCAAGTGCATAAAAATGTATTGATTTAGTTCGAAATACAAAGAGATTTTGTAGGGAACTCGTGATCACTTTGAATTATAGAGAGGTTCGAATTATCGCAGGTTTGGATAAATGATAGTCGACTGTAACTATTTTCTACTATCTGAATATTCTAAACGTAAACGTCATAAGTAATTATTGACAGTAATAGTATATAATTTATGCCATTATTAAAGATAGGTTTCGAACAAAATATCAATTTTCTGACATCTTTTTAATTGAAAGAACCGAATAATCAAATTCGAAATTTGAGAGCTCACAAATTAGAAACTCCTTAATCTATAAGTGCCCACGCGCGTGCGGTCACAAAAGCTGAGCTAAAGTAAAATATCAGGGAATCATCGCCTTTCGTCTGCTCTGCTACAATCGGCATCGTAATGGACGATACTTTATCATCTATAAATAGGCGAAAAATTAATTTATAACAATCTCGCCCATCAAAGTCTGTCAGAATAGTAAAATTTTCAAATAAAGACCAAAGCGTTGTCTTCACGGCTGGAATGTAAAGGGTCTAATAACTCTCAAGCGATATGATGTCGATAACAACTGTGTATCAGATCAATTTGATGTGTTCTCCCATGCCGAAGTGTCAGACCTGGAAGACATCTATAAATAGAATGAATCATTTTAGGAGGACACTGATCCAATTTCTAATTATTAATCATGAAACTTTTAAATATGTATTTTTTGTTTATTAGAAATGAACATTTTATATTTTCAATTTCAATAATTACTTCTTTATTGATATTCAAGAAAAAGTGTAAGTTCTGTTGATTTGGTTAACCTTTTACCTTCGAGATGAGTTGGCGGGTCCGGCCCTGCACTGCTCCAGTCTCTTTTGCTCCGTCTTACCCCAACTGTGCACTTTTTTCTGCTCCTGTCTTTCTAGTGATCTCGTTTCCGAATCATTTTATTTCTTTTTATTTGTTTCTGACGCCCTACGAGTATACTCGTCCGGAGCAGTAGGGGCGGGTCCCGTCCCTGACGACTATACTCGTCTATAGCAGTTAAAGGGTTAAAATTTATTTCGATTTAAGTTTAATACATGATATCACTTATCATTGTTCCAACGAAAAGAAGTTTGACTTGTTAATGAAAAAGTAAACAAATCAATAATCTGCAGTTTTCGTTTGAAAGTTGTAAACACAAAAACCATTATTCTTCAGGTCTATATTCAAAACACTAACATGAATAGCGTTTTTTTTTCAACAAGAATGTTGAGTCAATATTAGCATTATAAAATTTGTGGCCGGCATTTAAACGATGAGTATAACAACTTTGACATATGATTGAAAGACAAATATTCATCTTTGATATGCACCAATCAGGCACAGTTTCTGCCTATGGTACAGTGAACATTCCGGATTTCCTAAATTTAAAAAATATTTGATAATGTTTCATTGAACCATCCATTCTTGATAAGTGTGAATACGAACATCTTAAATTATTGCAATAAGTTATAATAGTGTCTGTTCCATTCGAACAAAAAGTGTGACCTTGATATAGATTCTTTCACTGCTGAACTCATTGTCATTGAGTCTTGTCATTATTTCATCATAAAATTTAAGGGGAATGTATAAATCATGGTCCACTAACTCTTGTTCTAGATGTGTTGTTCATGGATGGTATTTTCATATTTGAGAAACTGATAAACTCCTGTGCGTTTTATTTAGTGCTATCAAGGTAACGAAAAAGTTGAAATGCAAGTTTAGTTGAATATAAATGTATATAGTTACCTCTGGTACACCACATTGGAACTGCCGCAATCAGATAAACTATAAACCAAAGAATACATATCTTTCCTAGCCTTGCAAAAAACTTCGAGGCCTTATTTTTATCAGGTTCTTTCAGAACACAAAGAAAGGCTCGAGCACCTAAAACAAAAATTCAGTGTACTGTAATAAAGTGAATACGAATGAAAGCTGATTTTCATCTTTTTCAAAGATTGAAGTCCTTTTTGTGTTTGCTTAATATCATTTGGCTACGCGTCTATGTTTTCACTTCGATCAATTTGCACACTTGTTCAAAATCTAAGGTTATTAAATATACCATCCCTCTAAAACTTTATATTCTACTTCCAAATCTAACGCTATTTCATTTCTCTAAAAATTTGTTTTCTACTCCGAAATGTGTTGAGCAGCGGGCCATGATATTTGCATATTTAGGTATTTATGTAAACATAAAAAAATGTTCTGAAAATATGTAAAACTCGCTGAATAGATTTACCTAATGATGAATTATCGTAGTGCCAAAGTATTTTAGGTCAAATCTAAACTTTAACTGATCATGAGATACTAAGAACAGTGGGAATGCGTGTAGCTGAAATTCTTGCAAGTTAATGCTACAAATGCAATAGGACCGGAGGAAGTGCACAAGACAGACATACCAATTACTGAAGGTTCATTGTCAATACCTTGGACGTGCCAGTATGAAATATTCGCGCCGCTTGATTAAGTTGGCTTCAAGAATATATTCACTGAGAAGTAGCAATGGAAGAATGTTTTACTCACCGATAAATATCGGTTTGGTATGTATCCATCAAATTAAATCTAACATAGCCAAGATGTTCACAGCTCCAGGGGAGGCAGAATCATGTTGTGGGCTGGAATTTTACTTGGCCTCTGAACTTAACTTATTTTTCTTCTAGATATGTTATTAATATTGAAGGACCCATTGTTATTCGGCAAATATTGCCGATCCACACTTAACTTTGATGCGTGATAATGTTGCCTCACATACAGCAAGTTACAAAGAATATCCTAATATCAGTTAATCCACGCTCTTCAATGGTGCTGAAACGAAAATTCTCAAAAAAATCTGAACAACTTATCCTGAGCATGAAAACACCTTAAATGCTTAGGGAGTTCACATTCCATATTTAAATGTTTTTCTGACATTTCCATTATATCTTCCTAATACTATGAATTATAAGAATACCTCAAGTTCCGATGGTCATGTAATCGTGAATTTGTTTGCGGATTTTTTTTCTGGGTTTACAGTGAGGATGTGGTTGTTCCGAACCAGATTGTTTATGAGCAAACACTGAATTTGAGCGATTGTCAATTTTCATCTGGAGAGGTGTTTGAGTTGATTCAGGGACTCAAATCGAATTTGTCAGCTGGTTATGATGGATTGCCAAGTTTTTTTATTGAAAAAATGTATATTCACCTTATCAACGCCTATAAGCAGACTTTTAACATTTCCCTCAAGAGTGGACAATTTCCATCTATGTGGAAATATAATTTCATAATTCCAATCAATGAGTTGGGATCTAAATCGGAAATCAGTAATTATAGAGGTTTTGTATCCAGTCTGTGATACCAAAAATGCTTGACAGCTTAGTATGTAATTTCTTATCATGGCACTGTTACTCAATTATATCTAATAAACAACATGGATTTCAGAGGGGTCGGTCCACTGTCACTAATTTGATGTTGTATCTGTCTGATATAATTGAATGCTTCGAGTCGGGTCATCAGATGGATACTATTTATACAGACTTTTCCAAAGCTTTTGATAATGTGAACCTTAATTTGCTAGTGACTAAGATTGAGGCTTTGGGAATTTCTGGATCACTCTTTTCATGGTTGAGCACTTTTGGTAGATTTCTACTCAAGAGAATTTTTGTCCCCATCTGGTGTTCCACAGGGCTCCATCTTGGCCCTGTACTGTTCAATATTCTCATCAATGATGTGGAAGAGGCCCTGTCAGTTGATTTTCTGTTGTTCGCGGATGACATGAAAATGTTTTCTTCAGTTAAAGAATTTTCAGATGCTAATCGGCTGCAGTCAAATGTTGACAAATTTTTTTTATGGTCCGAAAAGAATTACTTGAAATTGAATGTTGAGAAGTGTTGTGTTGTTATTTTCCACAGATCGGCGTCATCAATAC
Source organism: Cryptolaemus montrouzieri (assembly GCA_013387265.2). Classification (NCBI taxonomy): domain Eukaryota; kingdom Metazoa; phylum Arthropoda; class Insecta; order Coleoptera; family Coccinellidae; genus Cryptolaemus; species Cryptolaemus montrouzieri. Next base: position 74,854,813 of record JABFTP020000185.1, read on the forward strand.
TATATCAGTATTCTCTAAATAACCAGAGTCTTGGTCGGTCCTCTTCGGTTAAGGATCTAGGTGTCACCCTGGATAGTGGGTTGAGTTTTAGGGAACACCTTGGTAAGATTACTGCTAAGGTCTATAAGATGCTCGGTTTAATTCGAAGAAATGTCTCTGAATTCTCTACTAGGACAATCAAGATTCTGTACTGTTCATTGGTGAGATCAGGTCTTGAGTATGCCTCATCGATTAGGTCTTCCTTCTATAAATGCGACATCGATTGCCTGGAGAGGGTTCAGAAAAGGTGTTTGAAGTTTTTGGCTTTTAAATCTGGTGTGGTTGGTGACTCTCGGGGTCTAAAATTTGTACAGACGACGTTTGGCCTGGACTCTCTTGAGAGCCGTAGGAGGGTGTTAGGCCTGTGTTTTTTATTCAAGATTCTTAATAGCCATGTTGATTGTCCGAATCTATTGAGGCTGATAGATTTCAACCTTCCTGGGAGGTTAACGATGCGGACTCCTCGGTTCCGACTTGTGACATACCGTCAGAATTATACCACGTATTACTTCTTGAATAGATGTTCGTCATTGACAAACACTTAAAAATAACATAAAAATCGATATGTGGTTACACATATCGATTTTTCCATGGTTCTGCATACATTCAAGTTGAGGGCGAGACTATTGATGAATGTTGTAGAGTATATATATATATATATATATATATATATATATATATATATATATATATATATATATATATATATATATATATATATATATATATATATCTTTCGCAGTCTTTGTTGAACCATTGCTTTTGTGCTGAATGATTTCTGTAACAGATTCAGTGCGCACATTGATGTCAGGATCTGAAAGGCAAACATCACTGAATGGGAAGCACGAAAGGAATTCATGCAGCTCATCCCAATTAGCACGTTTATAGTGCCAAATGCGTCAAATCCAGTAGCAGATATAAGGTTGTGGTCTGAGTTGCCTAGCAGTGCTGAGACCTCCATTCTAAAATCATCTGGATCTGAAATCAAAAAAAAGATCCAAGGTGTTCGGGAAGTCAGTTAGGTGATCAGGTATTTTGTCAAAACTATATATAAGATAAGTCTTTTTTGTACATTACACAAATACCATGGTACACTGCCCAACACATTTTGCTGTGAGGAGTAAATTATTATAGACACGGAATATTTATGTGTGCATATTATTTTATAATGCATACCTATGCCCTTCATTTCTTCAATAGTGCAGTTAATTTCGTCTTTTTCTCGCCATATGGTTTTCAATGAATCTCGAGCTGTTTCTTCTTCTTTAACTTCTTTATAATTCAAAATATTTTCACTCGTTTTTTCTTTGGCCAAATCTTCATCGAATCGCGCTTTCATCTCGTCATAATTATATTCAACATCTTGTAAGCTACTCTCAGCGTATTGTCTCTTCATTTCAACATGCTTCGTATCGTAGATCGATTCATTTGCCGTATGGTTACGTTTTCTTATTGCATCATTCTGAAATTGAAGTTTTCTCTATATTTACTGGATATTCAAATTATAATAGAGTATACACCAAAGAAACAAAATTTGAAGTGGGTTATCATCGACAAACGCTTAAGCAGGTCGAAATCTGTTTCTACTACTTGCTCTCGCAGATTTTTATTCTAGATTTTAAGCAGGAGTTAAGTGAGATGGATAGTAAGTTTTTCAAATCTTCGAGTTTGAAGTTATTATATATATTCTAGTATTTCCGTAAAATTAATTTAAAAAATGTCAAATACTACAATTATAAAATTTTCGGGATTTGGAGAGTCAGCATCTCACCTTGAAACTGTAAATTGGAATTAGGTCTTCCAACGTACCATTTTCCCCAACGAATCCAATTTCTTTTGGTATCATTTCTTCTGAGTCCCAATTACTTTCGTGATATTTCATTGTATTAACTTGAAAAGTTTCAATATTTTCTCTTTTCCTAAAAGCTATCTGATGTAGTTTTGCAAATTTATTTGAATTTTCATTAAATTGAAGTTTCTCTAATTCATCATTCAGAATCATTTCATCTTCATCCTGAACAATTTTGTCGTCCTCGTCCTTTTGGTCTTCTGATATTACAAATGTTATGTTTTCATGCAAGTTAATATCGTAAGAAGGGGGCCAAAAACACTGAATCGACAAATAAAATGAACACAAAATGAGATATTCCATTCTCATTTTGAAATAGAGTAAACGTCAGTTCGTTAATTTAAGTTATCTTAGTATGCATATTTCAATTATTGAATGAAACATCTTTGAAAACTGAAATATGGAAAGTATTGGTCTTAGTAGACTAAATATAAAAAATAAAGCAAGTAAACTAAACCTAATAGATCGAAGACTAAACTAAAGCCATACTGCAATTGAAGTCTTTGAAAACTATAATATTAAAAATATAGGTCTCGGTAGAGTAAAACAAAGCAAGTAAACGAAACCTAAAAGTGCAAAGACTATACTAAAGACAGTTATTTAATTTATGTTATCTTAGTAGCCATACTTCAATTATTGAACGAATGGTCTTCGAAAACTATAATATCGAAAATATTGGTCTTGGTAGACTAAAATAAACAAAGCAAACTAAGTCTTAAGGTGCAAAGACTAAAGTGTTTGATAATTTATGTTATCTTAGTAGCCATATTTCAATTATCCAGCGAATGATTTTTGAGAATCGAAAACATTGGTTTAAGTAGACTAAGTTGAGAAAATGAAGCAAGTAAACTAAGTCTAGTTGACGCAAAGACTAAACAAAAGAGTCGCTCATAAAATTTATTTATATCGGCATATAAAATTGAGAATTGTACATTTTTTGATATTTTTCGAATTTTGAAAATCACCCGATTGATTGTTGAGAACATGCGGCTCAGTAAAACATGTAGATATTTTGTTCTTATTTCTGATACAGAAAATTCACCAATTTTTATGATGCCTCATCACCTTTTGCATAGTACTGTCGAATAATATGTTTATATCCTAAATAAGTAATATTTACAATATCAATCTCTTAAACATACTTATACTTTAAAAGCCATGCCTTTAGATCCTCCATGGTTGTTTTGCTCCTTACGAACACTCGTGTAAATACCCCACTTATTTAAATACTACCGGGTCTGTAGCCCGGATTCGATTTGTTTCACATGTGCCTTCTGTTTCTGGATGAAAGATTTTCATACTGCTGTTATATTGAATGCATCATCTTTTTTATTAACATTGTTGTATTTTTTTATTCAACTGCTTTCCTCAGTTTCTGTTATGTTCGCTGATTCTCTGCTTTTTTGCAACATTTAAGCGACTATAGTCGATAGTCCAAATTATCCTACAAAATCAAGGAACTTAAGAGATATCGTTCAATGATAGTAAAAAAAATATTCATAGGTCAAAGCCAGAGGAAAAAAAAAGTTGACATTATCTTCCATATACAAGCACAAAATTAAAACAGGTTACACAAATTAGAAAGCAGGCAAACAAATGGCCAACATATAACATATTTCAACACGGAAACGGAGGGACTATTTAATTTAAATAGAAAAACACCAATATAAATAAAAGAGATGATGCAATCGTACCAGCATACTATTATAGAAATCTATTATACAGAAACAGAAGGCACATGTGAAGCAAATTCAACGCGAACAATAGACACAGGATAGCATTAACTGGTATCATCCAATAAAAATGAAGAGCATAACGTTTAACTTTCGAAATTGAATTAGCGTGATTGCGCAGCAGATTCTTTCACTCACCTACCTACTATATTCTTATATACGTTTCGATAATGTCTCGTGCGATTGAGCCGAAACGTCACCAAAATTAATTAATAATAAAATAAAAATATCGTCCTATGAAGTGGATATACTTAATGTATGTCACGAAAGTTTTGGGAAAAAGTTTTTTCATGCAGTTTCCGCAATTCGTGGAAGATCTAGTTGCCGTGACCAACAGATGTCATTTATGATTTATATTGAGTATTCCTTCTGTCAAAAGTCTGAATAAGTTCGCTAAAATGGCTTACAAATTAGAACTTCGAAGAAGTATTTTCAATTCAGTTGGGCGAGTTCCTAAGCGTGAAATCATCAACATTTTTCGTGGTCAGAATATTTCTGAGACAACTATTTATCGGGTAATAAGTGAATGTGAGCAAGCAATACCATGCTTGAATTTGCCAAAAAGTGGTCGACTGAAGGCTCTGAATGAAATCCGTAGAAACAAGCTCTTAGAACGAGCAAGAGACAGTAGGAACATCATTACGAAAATTATCCAGAAGATTTCGTACTTCTCATGAGACAATAAGGCGAGAATTACTGAATTCGACATGTAAATATCGTAAAAGGCGTAAGTGTCCAACATACACCCAGAATCAATTGGAAAATATCCCTAGATGTTGCCGCGCCTTAAGAAGAATTCACTTCGCAAATGACAGAACCATAATTTTGGATGATGAAAAATATTTTACATTATCCCATTCTGAAATCAACTGTAATCCTGGTTTCTATACAAATAACATAGAAGACCGTCCAAACGAAGTAAAATTCAAAACAAAGAAAAAATTTGAAGACAAGGTTTTGGTTTGGTGTGCTATTTCTGAAGCTGGGATTTCAAGACCATATGTAGGGCATGTGAGAGGCGAAGCTGTTGATGCAAACCTATGTACTGGAAAATGTCTCCCAAAATTGTTAGACTTCATCAATACCTATCACGCTGATGACGAAATAATGTTTTGGCCAGACTTGGCGTCTTCTCATTATGCGCGAGTTACGAGAGATTGGTTAGAGGCTAATAACATCCCATTTGTACCTCGCGGAGATAACTCCCCAAACGTTCCACAAGCAAGACCAATCGAAGATTTTTGGGGTTACTGACAAGGAAAGTCTATGACAATGGATGGGAAGCCCAAAACGAGACATTATTATTTATTATTATTTCAGAAAATAGGAGAAATCGATGTGGATGTTGTCTAAAGACTGATGGGAGGTGTTCGGAGAAAATTGCGTGCCATTGGCCAGAACGGGCCCCTATCAATTCTTTAAATACGATTTTATAGAGTTTAGATATGAGGTAAAATCCTAATGATATAATCGATTCAATAAAGTTTTTTTTCAGTAATTAATTTATCTATTCGAATTTTTTCCAAGACTTGTGACATACGTTATTTGCAAGAGACATGTCGGGTTATTGTGGAAGTTAAAGTTTGAAACATGCCAATATATTAGACATAACGTTAATTGAAGAGCTGGACAAATTAGAAATTTCGAATTTTTCTCATCAGTATAACTTTTGTAGTCTTCATATTATCAAAATTAACAAATAAGTTAAGATTAAGAACACTTAATTAGTCATCAATATAATTATAATTATTTTCCAGATTTTTGATCTTCAAGACACTGAATTAGCCAAGGAGTTACTTTTCACTGAAAAACTTCGAGACTTACGAAACCACTGCAAGAGGTTCTGTAAAATTCAACTTATGAAGAAATTATCACCGAGCATTTCAGTACAGGGCAACGACGATAATCTTATTAAGACAATTCTTGATTTACCTTCAGTCAAAATACAAAGAGAATTTGAAGATATTGTTGAAAATTCTACCGATAAAAATTATTTATGCCATTATAAATCAGAAAATGAGAAATTCATGAATTTAATGGATTTATTATGTACACAGTCTTCTAATGAAGAAATGAGTACCATTTTTTAGAACTAGCTAAAGGAAATAACACCTTGAATTCAAATATGGTATCACCATATTCAAAATTTTGCGAAAATTTATTCAGCATTTCAGAGAAAGTTATGCCTATAAAGAATTTTTCCATTTGTGACATAATTTTATCACCAGATATTCCTTTCAGTGTTGAAGATTTTGAAGGAAATCAAGAATTTGAAGAAGAACTGAGCTCATTATGTGATCAGTTCAAGGCAGAATTGCTTAAAAAATCCGAAGGAAACTTAAACAATAATCATCCAGCTCATAAAACTTTCAGTAAGATAGAATCTCTTTGTAAAAATTACAAGAAAGATAAAACAGATTGTACCAAGAGTACTAACTATTTGGGAAAATTATACAACTATTTGAAAGCGTTTTCAAAAGTACTCTTCATAGAAGAAAATACATCGATTATCATTTCAAAAGGGATGAATACTTCTTTATTTGAATTGTTGGACTATAACAGATCTGAATTGATGGGTCAACTGTTGTTTGAAAAAAATTTAGATCCAACTGAATTTGAGGCATATTTCTATAAATTAAAATTGGATTTTCTTTATCATCTCATTGGCAACTGTTTTCCAACTATAAACTTACACACTGAAGAATTTGTTACCGAGGAAGAACTTTTTCCTGAAAATAACTTATACGTCCCAACAGCAAATATTATTCAGTACATAATGAAGCGAAACTGGTTATTGGCGTTAATCCTGAAAGAAATGTACAAAGTTCCAAATATCAAAATGGACATCAACGAATCTAGAATTCAAGCATTTTCGAATTATAAGGACCTTCCATCAACTCAAAATCTTAGATGTATTTTCGATAATAATGAGATAATAACTTCCCTGCAACATGAAATACCTATACAAAAAGTTAAAATTTATATGGATCAAAAAATGTTGGTGCATAATAATATGTTCTCATCGCAAATAAGTACTCATTCGAATCAGAGCTTAGAAACTGCAGAGGAAATCATTGAAGATTCTCTGAAAACAACTGATTGGAAAGAATTGTTTGACGTTTTGAATTCGATTCCAGAAGTACAAATGAGGAAAAGTAAAGAACTTAGGGATTTAAAAGATTCAGTGGCTTGTAGCATAATAAGTGATCATTTTGAATTCGAATGCTTCAAATACGTGCGTCATATAGAGGATAAAACAAAAAGACTGGACGCAATATGGAATAATTTTATGAGCTGGCCTGCTGACTTTTGTTTAGATATAATTAATGCTGAATTGAGTAATTTTGAAACTTCAGAGAATTGCACTGAACAATTGGAGAATTGGAGAAAGACTATCGAGTTATGTAAAGGTGTAAGTATTCATTTTAATAATACCTGCTGTGTGAATGCGATGTTCTCCAATTCAGTTGAGAAGCCAAAAAACTATTTGTTTGTATCTTATAATTTCAGAATAATAAAATCTTAACAGAGTATTTTGACAGGAATTTACGAACTGTTGGAAATTTTAAATGGTACAGCTACAGATTGGATACTTTTTCATTTATATTGTTGAGAGCCATCTTACTTTTTCTCACAAACTGTCGCGAATTGAAAACAACAATTCCCACATTATATTTAAACGTGTAATATATAATATCCGTGAAGTACGATATGACCCTGTCCTATTTTTGCGTTAAAATGAAAATTGAAAGAAGATTGCTTCACTGTGAGCAATTAAAACTCATATTTGCATTTAAGAATACTTTTGTCATTCAAAAGACATGGCATAATTAATGAGAATGTTGTATTTGATGCATTTTGAGGAGGTCTTCAACATCAGGATTCTACCAAAAATAATCGTGAGTTTTAACATGAAGTCTATTTCGCTATTCAATTACCACGTTTAGCTAATTAGAAAGTCGGAATGCTATCACATATCGTTCAGCAATCGTCCATATTCTTGATTACTGTTGTGAAACTGGTTTCTGCAACCAAAATCTAGGTAGCCATTCTGGAATTCAATTCTTAATTCATCATTCATTTGTTGTCAGTTCTGTTAGTTCTTTTTCTAATTTGGACGATTCTGCTGTTGATATATTAAAAAAATGATCCAAACCCACATTTAAAAACTGGAATTCTTTTTTCGAATTTTTGTGAGGTTTTGTAAGTGTTGACAGTAAACAACAAGCAAGTCGTTCCTGTTGAATGATCCTTCTGATAAATTTGAGAAGTCGTTGAATTCCCGTCTAACGATATTGCGTTTATATAATAGTACGAAGACGAAAGCAATATTGTTATTTTTTGTCTTACTCAGGACACCTTAAGTTGGCGATTGCCATCATTAAACAAATTATGCAGGTCAAGTACGCAATATCGTTCTTTGAAGAGCTAAGGTTGTCGCGCTATTATGAATCTTTGTTTTTTAAAAACTCTTATCACAAAACCAAGCAGATTGTAAGAGCGAGTCAAGCAAGTACCTTTCGACATCCACCGCACCTCTGTATGAAGTAGCAATCGGTTGAAATCTCAATCATTGGCAATGTAAACCTTACTAAATATAATCTATTAATTAATCCATAATGACATATTACAGTGGTTTATGAAGGAGTTCACTCGGATAACAATAATATTCATTAATTGACAAGTGTATATAATTGCACAATAATTCTTCAATGTTTTAAGCCATCTCATCAGTGCGTCATCGCACAGAAGTATTACTCAAATGCATTTTTCAGATAATATTTGCAGCTCGTTTATGATGGGCGCGTAGTGGTTAATTCTTCTTTTATTGCATGGAAAATTAAATCTTATAATATGTCGTTCCTCTGTTTCATCAATCAGCAATGAGTAATAGTACCAAGCTCGACGTCTTGTTTAGAAATTGATGAAATTTTTTTTATATAGTTCGCTGAAGTTTTTACTCCTTATTCATATCATGTCGTTGGCGATGATGGATTTGTGGGATTTTCGATAAATCCGTATTCAATATGATTCGCCCAATACAGCCAACTATCCTTTTTTGGTTCTGACGACTTAACAGAAACCCGAGAAATGTCGTTAGAGAAATTGTATAAGAATATTGTTCAACAAGCTTATTCTTAATTAAACATCACATTTTCTTGTCGCAGCTTTCAAAACTATTGAATGTAACTAGTTGGAGCAGATCTAGAGCAATAGTCCAGGAAGATATAGAAGGGTCATTCAAAAAACTAGTAGCCACATATGAGGTATGCTCTACTTGATATATTTGATACAAAATTTTAAAAAAATCAATTTTTTCCTCTTTCAGATTGATCAGATTCTATTATTTATCGATATTAATAAACCATCCGAAGAAATTCTAAGAATTATAAATGAAGAATGTTTTATGAATGCCCTTTTGAAAGGATGTCAGTCATCAAACTGCACAAGTTACTCAATAATCTACCCTATGATCATTCCATATATATCTGCAATAAACTATTAAAATTGATAACAAATTTGGATCATCTACAGTTCTTCATGCAATATTTAATTCATAACTCCGAACAGGAAAACCTCAAGGAAATTCAAATCAGTTTGAGAATTATTTCACAATTCTCAAATATTGAACGTGAACAGTATTTATGCTTGATGAATAATCCTTTATATATTGTCGAGATGTTACTTATGAACACTAAATTCGATAAATTGGCAACAGTTTTAGAAGTATGCAAAAAGGAATTATCCCAATCTGACTTCAAAGAAGTTATATCCATCGAGAAAATCGATGAAATTCTGAGAGCGTATGCAGAAAAAAGTTTAGATTTTCGTGTTGTAACCCAACCTTTTCCACGTGTTTTAAGATCTCCAGAGTTAAAATTTATCGAGTCTTTGGATTCCGTCAATTCCGAAAAAAAATCCTTCATTATGCCTGAGGAAATCCCTACAAAGGATCAATGGATACCTAACAGTGAAGCATTAGAATGTATGTGTTGTCAAAATGTTATCTTTTCAATGTTCAACAGAAGGCACCACTGCCGTAGATGCGGTAGAGTAGTTTGTTATACGTGTTCTTTAAAAAGAATGGAGGTACCATTATATGGAGATATTGCAGTTCGTGTGTGTAAAGATTGCTACGAATTGACAATGGAGGAAAGTATTTCCTCTGAAACAATATCTACTAGGTCAGGACTGAATGAAAGTTGGTTACTTACCGATGATGAAGAACATAACAGAATCATCAGAGAAGAATTTTCTTATGAACATGCACCAAGTGTGTCCTTATGTCTGTCTATACTAAAATATCACTCTCACACTATAGAATATCCAAAATTTTTACTGGATCAGTGTAATAATTTGTTGAAATTACTGAATCCCTCTCAAGGACTCGCTCAAGAAATAGACTATCTTCTTGTTATTAGAATGTTGAAATCCCTAGCAATGGCCGCAAAAATGATGTCCCAAGAATGCTCTCTTCTTTCAGGTTTGTCTATGGCTGACAAATTTTTAAACCAAGCAGACCTGCTGGGTCTATTTTCTGAAAGAGGATGCCTGAATTTACTACCAATTTCAAGCAATAATCAAATACTAAACATCAATACTTCTCTTTTAAGACGTTTGAGGGACAAATTATTAGAAAACGAGCAGTGGAATTTAGCATTAGAGGTTTCAACTAAGGCAGGTCTTGACAGAACAGGAGTATTTGCAGCTTGGGGTAAGAGCTGTCTCAAAGCAGGAAGTCTCACAAAAGCAAGAGAAAAATTTCAACGTTGTTTAGATAAGAGAGGCCGATACGAATCATATAGCGAAAGTATTCCTGAAATGGACAGCACTGATGAAGGAAGTCTTTCAGGCTCAAGTCGTAATTTGAACAAGTCTTCAAACGAACTATCAGAGAAGAAACCTCTGAAGAATCCCCCACTTCTTGATGAGATAATTCATATTTTGGAATTGAAAACTGCTGTAATTGATAGAAATATAGTTGATGAAATTGTAGTTTCAGGAGTGACTGCCTCAACAACAACTTTGAATCAAAGTTCTTCTATCGTTCAAAAAGATCCTGCAATCAGTATTTTGAACAAATTGAGAAATTTAGATCATATTGCAGCCGGAAGATATTACTTTCCCACAGATAGGAAGGTACAAACAAGCTTTGCCACTAATAGACCCATAGTTGATACTGTATTCTACAATGAATGTATATTCTATCTTAGCCGCTACGGAAGTCATCAAAGTCTTTTAGAATTTTACCTTAAACATTGTGAATTGGACCAAGCATTACAGTATGTTGTAGATAATAATATGGGCAGTGAACTTTTTATCGACATCTACATGAGGTGTTTAAAAGATGGTTTAGTGAATATCTTACAGGAAAATATAGCAAAAATTGACTCTACTCTAGATTTATGGAAGGTGAGAGATAATGATTCTGTCATGTATCAGTTCAAATTGCTTTTTCATAGTTAGTTCCCGTGATAATTAGAGTACTAAATTTTTCCTATTTCTCAAATAAATATGTGAAGCAAATACAAAGGGACCTAATAGAAATACATGTACAGCAAAAATAATGGATTCAATAGACGAGGTTTTACATGATAGAAATCCATTTTTACAAATACAAGTAAACGATGATTTCTATTAAAATATATTATTAAATGCTCGACGCGTTTCGATACACAGTATCTTCGTCAAGAGCGAAAGAATACTACAAATATATCTTACTAACCTATACTTATATATACTAAAGAGGCAATCCACTATGAGCTATCTATATTTGAGTTAATGTTTAGAAAACAAATTTATTAAGGGTGAGTTATTTATGTCTTCCTGATCATTAAGAATTTCCGGTGATTACCTAAATCTGTTAATTTCAAGTACTTCCAAAAGGTTGAGTTTTATACCTCTATTCTCAGAATATAGAATTTTATATTCTGAATTGAAAGAATGACTATTTTCCCGAAGATGATTTGAATAATTTGAATCGGTTTTTTCATTGATGAAAATGCATTTATGTTCAGAGATTCTAACATTGAAATTTCTTCCGGTTCTACCTATATAAAAACAATTGCAATCTGCACAATCCAGTCTATAAACACCTGATTCATTTTCTTTGATAATTGAAGACTTATAATTTCTGATAAATGAACCTAAATTTGTTGATGTTTTGAACGCTATATTTAAATTTGAATTTTTAAGAAGGATTTCACATTATTGCTAATATTCCCTATATATGTTAAACTATTGAATTTCTTGTCTTGGTGTTCACCGATTGGATATATATGTTGTAAAGCTAAATTTTGTTTTTCTTATATAATATGCTGCTAACTAAATTTGCATTATAACCATTATTTATTGCGATCTGTTTTATCAAATTCAATTCTTTGAAATAATATCATTAGAGATCTCAAAGAGTCTATGTATATAGCTATTAAATGCTGCAACTTTATGTTGGTAAGGATGTGCCGATGTATAATGAATTGTGATATCTGTATGAGAAGGCTTATGATAAATTGAAAACTGGTTCTTATTATTCGATCTTGTTATTGTTAGGTCTAGGAAATTGATCGGATTGTTCTGTTCTAATTCAGAAGTGAATTTTATTTTTGGGTGCAGGTTGTTGATGAAATTTTCGAATACAGTGAACTGTCTGTTTGTTCCTGTGAAACACACAATAATGTCATCTATATTTCAAAGAATTGAATTCGATAAAACAGATCGCAATAAATAATGGTTATGATGCAAATTTAGTTAGCAGCATATTATATAAGAAAAACAAAAATTAGCTTTACAACATATATATATATATATATATATATATATATATATATATATATCCAATCGGTGAACACCAAGACAAGAAATTCAATAGTTTAACATATACAGGGTGCTTCTACGAAAACTAAACAGAGGTTATTTCTACCAAGATATTCATTTCTGATCAAAACGCAAAGACAGGTCAGTTTTTGTTTCAAGGGGGACATCTTTTGGCGTACAAAACTTGCCTGAAATATCAACCCCCTAAGCGCCATCTATCCTCTTCCAAATATTCAAGGGTGGTCACCCCTGCTCTAGGGGTTGAATTCTAGATGAGGATGGTAACTTGATGATGACTGCCATTGATCAGCATGGATCTGTTCCATTTTACTTCACTGAAACTTGAATAGTCTCAGGGAAATAGTCTTCCCTATGTTTCAGTTGCTCACCCTGTATCTTTTACAGTTTTCAATTAAAAATGGAAATTCGTTCAAGGCGATGTAGACAAAGATACCACCTTTCTTTTGAGTCATCACTCGACCCATCTTCCTTATTCAAAACGTTTCAAGGATTGCAACCCCCGCTTAGGGGGCAAGTTTTGTACCTCAAAAGATGTCCCCCTTGAAACAAAAATTGACCTGTTTTTGCGTTTTGATCAGAAATGAATATCTTGGTAGATATAGCCCCTGTTTAGTTTTCGTTGAAGCACCCTGTATAGGGAATATTAGCAATAATATGAAATTCCTTCTTAAAAATTCACATTTAAATATAGCGTTCAAAACATCAACAAATTTAGGTTCATTTATCAGAAATTATAAGTCTCCAATTAATAAAGAGAATGAATTAGGTGTTTATAGATAGGATTGTGCAGATTGCAATTGTTTCTATACAGGTAGAACAGGAGAAATTTTAATGTTAGAATCTCTGAACATAAACGCATTTTCATCAATGAAAAACCTATTCAAATTATTCAAATCATCTTAGGGAAAATAGTCATTCTTTCATTTCAGAATTTAAAATCCTATGTTCTGAAAATAGAGGTGTAAACTCAACCTTCTGGAAGTACTTGAAATTAACAGATTTAGGTATTCACCTGATGATCAGGTAGACATAAATAATTCACCCTTATTAAATTTGTTTTCTAAACACTAGTTCAAATACAGATAGTTCTGAGTGGATTGGCTCTTTAGTATATATAAGTATAGGTTAATAAGATATATTTGTAGTATTCTTTTGCTCTTGACAACGGTACTGTGTATCGAAACGCGTCGAGCATTTAATTATATATTTTAGTAGAAATCATAGTTTACTTGTATTTGTAAAAATAATGGATATTATATCGTAAAATTGTTCCAAAACTATTCAATGCATCTTCATACTTCAAGTTTTTGAAGTATTTCAATCTCTGAAAAAATGATAGCACTTTATCCATAAAGAAATTGGCTAGCACATGAGCAGATTTTTTTCGATGAAGTAATAACATTTTCTCGCTAACATATTGCGAACATTTACAAGGAAAGATCTCTTTTATATACCATTTTGTAATGTAGGTACTTTATTTTAACAGAGGAGGACCCTAGGGTATATTGAAAGCTTAATTTGGTTTTCAATTTGTAGAACTACCTACGCCAACTTTGTCATCATCTTGAAAAACAAAAACTTCTTCATTGTTTGTACCAGCTGCAGCTATTTATGGGTGATTACATGCGCGCAGCTATGACTTGCATAAGGTTCTATCAAGAAAACACGTACAATTTCAGTGATTTGTCGCGAAAAAATAATTTTCTTCTCAAAGCTGAAGAGCATATGAAGCAAATACATGAACAAGAACAATGGGTTGAAGTTGCACCAGGTATGTAAAAGTATATTTATATGTGGCATGAATTCAATTTTTAAGTTTTATATTTTGAAGTTATCAAACCATTTCCAAGTTATTTATTGACTTTTCCTCATCTTTATAAGTGTTTTCAATATTCAACCATTTATGTTCCTTCTGGCATCAGAAAACCTGTATTAAATTCATAAGGAGGATGATTCACTCTTGTAATATTGTTGTTTGAAGTACTTGAAAAGCATTCTTTCAAAATCACAGAGATGTGACATTAATCAATAATGAATAAGTTTTGACAAATTTCAACATAATTCATTGAGATAATCATATTTCCTTGGGAAACATTGATTCCAACTCCTTTTAACTTTGACTAAGTCTTAACAATCTCTTCTCTATTGCTATATTGAAACCAAGTCTATTTCCTCTGAGCATTCATTTTGGATCTGTAAACAAATGCACTGTGCACAATTGGGGATATTGAAATATTTTCTCAAAAAAGCGAATTTACGAATTAGTTGGCCGTATTTGCTATTTATAGTAGACAATAAGAATGTTACGCCTGTATGGTTTTCAACACCGGGTCAAAGAAATAATTCAAAAGACCAGTTTAATTTCGATTTTTTATTTGAATGCTAGTATACAATTTGATTGAGGTATCGTTGATTCAAAAAGTATGACCTGCGGTGTTCACACTCTCACAGTAAAAGAAATATGTTAAGAAAGCTGATTGACTTTAGCTCAAAAGAGACAAATGAATTTTACGCTTTGAAGTAAAAATGAAAACTGGTTGAGAGAAAATCCCCAACGAGTTTTATAAGATTATTTCTATAACTAATTCTTACTGTACTTAATCTAAAGTATTCAAAAAACAACTAAATTATGTACATCGGTAAGAATTCCAGGAATGGTCGGGCTCCGCAATAAACCTCACAATGGTCCCATTGCAGGTACGTGCTTTTTTCTAGGAAATGGTGATTTAAGCATCGATCATTCTGTATTCTCAGAACAAAAACGTCGAGTTCAGTACTCAACAGTTAGAGAATATTAAGGAATTGAAATATCAAAATAGAATAAGAATAAAGTGTCAAGAATACATAATAAAAGTGACAAGATTCAGAAAAAGATATGCTAAAAAAGCAGTTAATATCGAGTATTTCTACTCTAATAACAGCACTAATCCTTCTGGCATACTGCGAATAAAGACATCTATGCTCTGCCAACTGCTCAACCTTCTTTGGCTGTCGCTCCCAGACACGAATACGTCGACTATCGGTACATAAACCAAATATTAACTGGCTTCCATAAACTAGAAAATTCCATTCTTCTGCTGCTTAGAAATTGTGACATGTTCCAAAGCCACGTATCTATTGTCTTGATATGTGGTTCTCAAGACTGTTACCAAAATTTTGCAAATTGAATACAACATATCGAGTTAACGAAACTTAAAGTGAAAAGTCAAAATCAACGATCTGAATTTCTGGTTTCACCTCTTGCCTCCTTTCTCGCGAGTTCTTTTTCAATCGCTTGTCTTGTAAAATAATATGAGAAATTGATTTCAATATTTTATCAAGCTACTTGAGGATTAATTTTCTAATAAGTTACCGATTTTGTTAACATTTCATCAATTATAGCCAGTTCTTCTATATCGTTACAGATACCATTTAAGTATTACGAAAAAGGATTTTCAATACCTTTAAATGACTGATTATAAAACACCGCGTGAAAGCGAGTAAGGACTATCAATTGTTACGGGTTGTCTCTGAAAATTGTTTTTGAATTAAAGCATAAGGGTTGCATTCAATTTATAGTATACTAAACTTTGCAGAATAATCAAAAAAGTAAATAACTAAATATTGCTGACTTGATCACCACTCACACTGCCCTCCTCCCCATGTCAAAAAAAAATAAGCAAAGCCGCCCACTCGTAATGCTTAAGAGACATACTTTTTTTCTTATTTTGAAACATTGACTATTACTGAAATATTTATATATATTGTTTCAAATGTTTAGTGAGGAATATAAGTACTAGTTCAATGGAAAGTTTTGAAGAAAAATCCATAACCAATCCTTCTTTAGTGATGAAATTAGACACTAAGAATATCAACAGTTATTTGAATACAATATGGAGGCAAAATGAAGTATCAAGTTTTTTAGCAGATTGTGAAGCTGCTGGAATGGAGCCAATGCGCATATTGGAATCAATTCTTCCAGAAGGTAAGACATTTTCCGTGAATATTGAAATATTGGTTTTTCCAATTTGAATTTGAGTGGGTTCTTGGAAAGATTTTTTTTCTATTAAACAATTGATGTTCTATCCTTTTCAAAAATTAGATCGTGTTTACATTTACCAAAAACGAAACATATAGAAATAAAGAAGAAAGTACATTATATTTAACTAATCAAGACACTGAAAAGTTGAAATTATAGAAAGATTTTATAGATTAGATCCGCAGTTTTTCTGCTTCTAATTTATAGTATTCCTTGAGTTTATACAGTTTATTGAATAAATTATGTAATGCAGTATATATCTTTATTTTGATGTGGTTATTGCGTTGTATCGCCAAGATCGTTTATCTTTATAATCTGGTTGCGAAAATTATAAATATGTTGCATATTCAGTGTTATTCCTCATCATCATCTTTTTTTGCAAAGTATTTTAGTGTTTCGAGTCATTTTACTCAAATATGATATATCTGTTAGTATTTTGGCGGGAAATGCCTTCGTAAAAATATATCGCAATATTTGGTTTTTCTACTTACAGATTCTGATAGCAATCCTGATAATACCGTCCCCACATTATTCGGCAGTAATATGGATAAAGTCCGAATAGCTATTTTAATTCTTGTAACTTCTGTGCAAATGGAACAAGGCTTCAGAATTGTATTGAGGTAGCGAAAAACAATTTATAAAATTATTGTTGTACTAACTATAATTATTTCAGACTCATTCAAGATTTCAAACTCAGACCAGGCACAGTCTATTGTCAAACAGGAAAACATTTAGCAAAATTGCAAAAATATGAATCAATAATGGAATTAGTTCAATGTATAAGAAAGGAATCAAATGAAGATAAAATATTATCTGAAATATGCGACGAAATGTTGACTTTGGCTGTTGCGACCTTAACCAAAGAGAAAGCTCCTGCAGCAAGAGTGGAAGACCTCATTAAATTAATAACAGACAGGGGAACTAAGGTAATCATGATTCATTCACTTTGCAATCAAAATTAAATGTAATCTGAAACGCATTCGTGAACGGATATTAATCCACGCTCAGTAGTCCCTTGTTTATGGTGCATTAATGTACATCACTTGATATTAACAGAAAAAGCACTGTGAAATTCGACGAAGCAACTGGTTTTTCTAAGAACCGTCCGCGAAACTACATACACATATATACACATAACCAAATTTATATGGAATCACTCGGTATTTCATATTATTGATTGTTTTTAACCATGGATCTTTGACTACTTGTGAAGAATGAAGTTTTTTGTTGTAAAAAACTGGATAGTATGATAAGAAATGTTGAATTATCATCACATGTTCGGGATATTGTACTCAGTCGTCACTGAGATTTGAAAACTGTGAATTTCAAAATTGAAAAAAGCCTATAATCATAATTGAAAATGCCTTACGTTGAATTATCCTATGTGCAGAGTGGTCGAATTGCTCTAGTTGAATACGGGGTGACACAGAGGGATATAGCGGCCACAATGGGGTATCACAGGGGGGTGATTTCAAAAACCTACGCCCGATACATGGAGCTACAATCTTTGCGAAATAGGCCTACAAGAAGTCGTAGGAAGATCACTTCTGAAGAACAAGACCGCTTTTTGTGCCAAATTATAAGAAGAGACCCTAGTACGTCGCACCCCATACCTCCAACGGCTAGAAATTACTTGGAACTAGTGCTGGAGCCCATACTTTTATGTAAGATAATGCTTCTCCGCATACCAGCAACCTCGCGCAATATTATCTTGAAACAGAGTGAATCGTTATTTTGGACTGGCCAACTTGCTCTCCAGACCTAAACTCTATTGAACATTTATGGGATAATCTCGAAAGGAAAATTGGATCGCGCCAGGATAATCCAAGAACCCCATAACAGCTCAATTTTCGATTTTTTACTACATGCGGAAAGAGTATTATTTTTTTACTGGTTTCTTTCTTAAAATAAACCTCAATTCATTTCTTTTTTCAATTGAAATTTCTCAAAAAGCATCAATTATAACAATCTTTCGAAATTTCCAAAATCCTTGAGGTAATATTCAAAATATCGGGTGATTCCATATAAATTTGGTTAGGTTATATATATATATATATATATATATATATATATATATATATATATATATATATATATATATAATATATCAAGCGTAATATATATATATATATATATATATATATATATAATATATATATATATATATATATATATATATATATATATATATATATATATATATATATATATATATATATATATATATATCTGCAAGATAACATTTCTGATCAAAAACTTTCAAGGGGACATCTTTTGGGGCGCAAAACTTGTCTGAAATATCCACCCCCTAAGCGGGGGTTTGAATAGGGATGATTGGTCGAGTGATGACTCAAAGGAAAGGTGGTATCCTTGTCTACATTGCCTTGAATGAATTTCCATTTTTAATTGAAAACTGTGAAAGATACAGGGTGAGCAATTGAAAGACAGGGAAGACTATTCCCTGAGACTATTCAACTTTCACTGAGGTAAAATGGAACAGATCCATGCTGATCAATGGCAGTCATTATCAAGTACCATTCTCATCTCGAATTTCAACTACTGGAGCAGGGGTGAAAACCGTTGAAAATTTGGAAGAGGGTAGATGGGTCGAGTGATAACTCGAAAGAAACGTATTATCTTTGTCTGCATTCCCGTGAAAGAATTTTCATTTTTGATTGAAGATACAGAGTGAGCCACTGAAAAATAGAGAAGACCATTGGAGTATTAGTGCGAAAAACTGGAATAGATTCATTTTAGATCAAAAGCTGTCATCTTCCGAAATCACCCTCATCTCGAATTTCAATCCCTAGAGCAGGGGTAATATTTCGATCTAGTGATACCTCAGGGCGATAGATAGTCTCCTCTTTTTTTCAGTAGCTCACTCTGTATCTTCTACAGTTTTCAATCAAAAATGAAAATTCTTTCACGGGAATGCAGACAAAGGTAATACCTTTCTTTCGAGTTATCACTCGACCCATCTACCCTCTTCCAAATTTTCAAGGGTTGTCACCCCTGCTCCAGGGGTCGAAATTCGAGATGAGGATGGTACTTGATAATGACTGCCATTGATCAGCATGGATCTGTTCCATTTTACCTCACTGAAACTTGAATAGTCTCAGGGAAGTAGTCTTCTCTATATTTCAGTTGCTCACCCTGTATCTTTTACAGTTTTCAATTAAAAATGGAAATTCATTCAAGGCAATGTAGAAAAAGATACCACCTTTCTTTTGAGTCATCACTCGACCCATCTTCCCTATTCAAAATGTCCAAGAATTGCAACCCCTGCTTAGGGGGTTGATATTTCAGACAAGTTTTGCGCCCCAAAAGATGTCCCCCTTGAAACAAAAATTGACCTGTTTTTGCGTTTTGATCAGAAATGAATATCTTGGTAGATATAGCCTCTGTTTAGTTTTCGTTGAAGCACCCTGTATGTATATATATATATATATATATATATATATATATATAATATATATATATATATATATATATATATATATATATATATATATATATATATATATATATATATATATATATATATATATATATATATATATATATATATATATATATATATATATATATATATATATATATATATATATATATATATATATATATATATATATATATATATATATATATATATATATATATATATATATATAAATTTTCTGTTGTTTCAGTAAGAGAATAATACTATTTCGATATTACGCTTGATGAGATTTTTATATTATTATAACAAGAATATAGAGTAATTAGAATTTCATTTGAAATTATGTTCTTATTTCAAAATTCAAAAGCGAATTCTAGTTCGCATTTTCATTATTTTAAAATACATTGCGTATATGATGAACTGACAAATCTTAGCTATGTTTATTATTTCTTGCTTAGATTTCTGCATATATCGAAGCCAAACAGTTAAAAACTGCCTACTTCTTCGCCGTTCGCTTCAAACGAATGTCTGATATAAGAAGAATTTTGAGGGAAGCAGAACTTAACAATCAACCCAGTATCAAAACTTTATGTGTGAAAGTTCTTCAAGCTCATTCTCAATTGCCATCTAATCTCAAAGAATAAATTTTGCTTGAAAATAATTAATAGCAATAATGAATTAAATAAATTGAAAATATCTGCGATATCAGGCTGTGAAATGACTGAATAGTTTTTATGTCAAGATCTTTTGTTACCATAAAAATACATTTTATTCTTGTGATTTGAATCTGTTATGTTCATCAATTTTTGTGTGAATATGTTTATGAATTTTTATTACGTGTTTTACAGTATTCTAGATACAAATATATATGCAACTAAGATTTTGTAACCTGACCATTTTTATTTTCGTCAAAATGGAACTTTATAGTGTCATAATAAAATATCATATTTCATCAGGAGCACCTTTATTTTATGAAAGCTAATGATGAATAATAATGAGTTTTCTTATCACAACCCGTAATGCTTTGTTTAAGATCTCAATATTGTTTGTCCACATGGTTTTATTTGAAATTAAACCTATTAAGTAGATATCGCTTAATTCCTAATCTAGATCCAGGGTGAGGTTAGATTTTGAATCACAATAATATTTAAATTAAACATTTTAAGAAGTTAGAAGGTAGTACAAATTAATTCATATATACATAATTATTTGTTCATGAATCTGGCAGACTATTGATCCTGCCAAAATTACAGAGAAGAAAATCTTACCTTGCCGTAACTACCCAATAAGAAAAAATATACGCAACTTGAAATATTTTCTTACAATAATACTTTTCTTTCATATACTGTGTATTCCAACGATAAATTAACCTCTCCTTCTAACTCTAGAAAGAGAGATTCTGGGGTGAAACGCAGACACAGGTCAATTTTTGGTTCGAGGGGCAGATTTGGCGCCTGTGAAACTAACTCCTCATCCTCAGGATCCCCTATCTCGAAATTTATTTTAAGGAAAGTAAGTCGAGTGGCATTTCTTTAAAAAGTTCTTCGATTTTCTATTCAAATTCGTTATTTCAAAATGTTTAGCTCAATTGATTCAGAACAACTCGGTGGTTAGTATTCTGGAGATAGGAGAGAAGAAAAACGATACAAGGGTAACGTTGTGCCCGTTTTTTGAACTCGGATTAGTAACCAACTTTGTCATCACAGAATGCTGAACTTTAACACCTGAAATTTTTGCGAATGTTAGAAGAGAATTCGAGAATCGTTCATCTTACATTACCTCATTGTATGGAAGTGAGTGCAGGGTAATTTGAGCAGTTATGATTATTTAGTAGTTTAATTCCCTTTGAATGTTCTTTTGCAGTATTTTCTCTGTCAAAATTTAAATAAAGATCGACAAAGTTTTCTGTTCAGACTTTCAAGAAATGGGCAATATATTACTCCCATCTCATATTTCTTCCATACTATCGCCAGAATACCTACCGCTAAGTTCTGAATCAATAAAGCTGAACATTTTAAAATTACGTATTTGAAAAAAGAATGGAATGATCAGTATATCATCGTCTGGATATATCGAATCAAGCTCAACTCGCGTCGAGATTGATTGATTGATTCAAGTTAGGGATCTTACTGAGACGTTTAAATAAATATATCACTAGCAATTATTAATTACATGTAAACCAAATTAGGATCTGTAATTTGGATTTCATACGAATTTATAAGGTATTTACAATTATGATTTCTAACTAGGATCAAAGGAAAATTCTAATGATGTGTGAATAAAATACTCCTTTTTAATTATTTAGACAATTATTCTCTTAAATGCTGTAAGTGATAGGACCAAGTTTTGATTTGAACTGTATTTTGATCTAAGGTTGAATAATCTGTATATCTGTGTACCTTGAGCTATTACTTTTCTTTAATTTATTTGAAATTCTATTCATTCCTAAAGTAGGAATTTTCATTTACTTTTATTGATTAGTGTAAGGCGAACATATCAATCAAACGAATTTTGAGGAACTTCTGGAAATATTTGATATTCTTTATCATTTCACTACCTACTTGAAACATATTGAAAATGTTTTCACTTTTTTTTATCTTTATTCATATATTTTACATTTTCTAATATCCTTATAATATCTAAGTCTATTTCTATTCATAATTTACCTTAAATATGACATCCTTTATTTGAATTACATTCAAAAAATATATTTTCTTTTTTTTATAAACCTGTAGATATTTTTTGGGAAATTTTTAATTTCCTCTTTTCTGATTTTTTAATCTGTCTTCCCTCAGCAAGTTGAGGAAATCAGACAGGGTTCCTTTATTTTCGATATTATTGAATATTACACCTGAGATTATCCAATTCCAAAAATTGATTTCCTTTTTATTTTTATTTTGTGCTTGATATAATTCATGAAACTCTTTTTACTTGTATTCTTTTATTTATAAAAGTTTCTATCCAATTCCACACATCACCCGCGCTATCGCATGTTGTTATTCGGTGCAATAACGTGTCTATCTGGTTACAAGAACTACATATTGCTGTAGTTGCTATACCGTGCCGTTGCAATTTCGTTCCTATTGGCAGTATATCATTGACCGCTCAATAACCAACTGCTCCCCATTTTATGTGAACATTTTTATTATTTAAATTTTTCCAAATACTTTTCCAATCACATGTACTACATTTAGTAACAATTTTTTGTGTTTCTTCATTTTTTTTCATAATTTTCCAATAGATTTCTTTCGTTTTCATCATTTTGATTGCAGAATTCGAGCTTATATTTATTTATATTTCTAATTATGATACTGATATGCTTCTTAAATACATTTTTACTGGAACAAACATGGTATTCAAAATCGACTGGTAAGTTATTCACAATTGCTGTCCACGATAACTGCTGAGTTTTAATGAATAAGGATAAAGCTTTAATTTCTATATTAATGAGACATCATCCTCCATCCTCAACTTTCTGATATAATTGCGTTCTACCAACTCGATGTAGGTGCCCTTGCCATAAAAATCTTCCAGTTATTTGTACTATTTTCTGACTATTTATTTTCCATGGGTATGATTTGTGCTAGATACCACATTTTAGATAGAACATATGTGTTCAAATACCATAATTTTCGTATCAAGTCATGTTTCCGCATATTATTTTGATTCATTATTATTGTTATGTTCGTAATAATTTTTTCCCAATTCAATTCCATAAATTCTCGTGCTATCAAAATTCCTAGAATAATAATATTATCTGATTTTTATATTTATTTGCATTTTCATCATATACAAAATTTCCTAAGGTAAGTATCTGAGATTTTTATTTTAGCGTTTGATCCTGCTGAATACACATCTAATACATTCGGATTTTTCACGAAAATTGTGACGTCATCTGCATAAGCAGCACTTATTATTGATTTTGATTCCTGGATTTTTGATAGCCAACAATCTAAGGAGCGGTTCGAGGCATAAATTAAACAAAAGCATCGAAAATAGGCAGCCCTGTTTCACAGATTCCTTGATTTTCACCAACTGTGATAAAAAATGATTCACTAATGTTCTAGAGATTGCTTTTCCGTACATTTGTTTGATTATATTAATAATTTTTTCTCCAAACCCCATTTTTCGCATGGCGCATTACATATAATTGTGATTTATTCTGTTCGAAGTATATCGCAAGATTTGCTGCTTTGTCATGCTTATTTTCTTGATGCCATAAAATGATATCCCTTGTTATCAAAATGGGGTTGAATATTGACCTATCAGATAAACAATTTTGTTCTATACTGAATATTTTTCATTAAATTTTTGAATTCTTTGCACTAATAATTTCATATATAATTTATAATCACTATTTAAAAGATTGATCGCTCTATATTTATGCAAAGTTTTCGCTTTTTTTTGGGTACTAGTATTATTACTAATTCAGCAAATCCACATGGGGGGTATTTTTGATCACAAAGCATACCATTGAATAACTTTGAAAGATCTGTTTCAATTTCATTGAAAAATTTGTAATGAAATTCATAAGAAAGTCCATCCGGACCGGTTATCATTTTTTTACGTTTGTATGAGTATATTGTCTAGTTCCTGTTCAGTGACCGTGGCCAGTTAGCATTATATTCATATATATATTCATATATATATATATATATATATATATATATATATATATATATATATATATATATATATATACACCTCAAAAAGTCTAGGGAACACTTCTGAATATCGATATATCGTATCCATCAGATGCGACGCTGCTTTATAATCATTTCATGTATTCAGTGTTTGAAATCAGCTAGTTGGCATAAGCACAAATGAAAATTCAAGTTTTATGATTCGACCATGGAAAGACGACATTTAACTAGAGGTGAGAAAGCCGTTGGCATGCTCAAGCTGGGAGCTCACAACGGAAGTATCTAGGTTCTGGGAAGTAGCTCAAGTGTCATAAACCGTTTATGGTCGCGTTTCAATGAAACAGGTAGCGTAGAAGAACGCCATACAGGTCGTTTCAGAATTACTACAGTCGCCCAAGACCGATTTTTGGTTTTACAAGCCAGAAGAGATCGTACTACCACAGCATCTCAATTAGCTCAAGAGCTATCACGAGTTCATGATGTACAAATTTCCGACCAAACTGTGAGAAATCGACTGCACGAAGGTCAACTCCACTCCAGGCGTCCTTTAAGAGTTCCAGAACTGACCCATGGAAATCGCGCTGCTCGTTTAGCTTGGTGCCAAGAACACGTAAACTTGGATCAAGAGAGGTGGGCCACAGTTCTCTTCAGTGATGAATCTAGATTTAGTTATTATCCCGATTCGGGAAGAATTCGAATATGGAGGTAACCTGGAAAACAAAACCGTCTCCAGCATGTTCGAGGTTGTTAGACAGGGAGGCGGACCAGTGATGTTTTGGGGAGGTATACACCTTAGTGGAAGAACTGACCTCGTTTTCATACAGAACAACCTCACGGGAAATTCTTACGCAAATGAGATAGTTTTACCTATAGCGGTACCGTATCTCCAAATAATGGGTCAAAATCCACTTTTCCAACAAGATAATGCCCCTCCTCATCGTGCAAAAGTTGTCTTGAACGCTCTTGAAGAGAATTATATCGATCTTCTACCGTGGCCATCCTGCTCCCCAGATCTGAATCCCATCGAGCATGTGTGGGACACCCTAAAAAGAAATCTCCTGCGTCAAAACGTTTTCCATCATGAACAGGAGCTTCGATTAGCAGTTCAGGGGGCTTGGAATGACTTAGGCCAAAATGTAATAGACAATTTAATATTGAGCATGCCGCGACGATGCCAAAGTGTCATTAATAATAGAGGTAGACCTTGTGAGTACTGAAAAATATAAGTGCTTCCATATCGTTTCGAATATATTAGTTCAGGATTTTTTTTTGTGTTTTACCAAATTTCGTTATTTTCAAATTTCAATTTTTTTTTATAATAGGTGCTTTGGAGAAGTCAAATATTATTTTGTTTTCTTGAGAATACATTATATACAATACATCCTAACAAAAACCGAAAGATTTCTATAAATTCGAATCATCAAATTCATATTTTAAAGATATTGGTAAGTGTTCCTAGACTTTTTGAGTGTTTATATATATATATATATATATATATATATATATATATATATATATATATATATATATATATATATATATATATATATATATATTTACTTCCCTACATTCGTGGTTAAAGAAGTGATTATAGAAAGCGCGTTCCTTCTCATTATAGATTTTGCCTCTCACTGATATTATCTCAATTTTTTTGCAAGAATTTTTCATCTATATCTATTTGTTTCAGATAGAATATAGAATTTTTCATTTTCCGTTTATAACATTTTTCCAGCTTATATTTCTTTATTCAATTCAAATAGTACCGATTCGTAAAAATTCTAGTGTCCTTTTTTATTTTTGGCGTCCTCGATCTTCCTATTTCTAAAAAGATTTTCGCTTCTCTTTTGAATGTTTCAGACCACCATTCTATAATTACCTCTCTTTTCCAATTTATTTATTCTATTTTGAATATTCCTACATTTTCATCATTGAGATAACTATTTTTTATTTTTCAATACCCCCAGTTTTATATGTCTACTGAAATTATTTGTCGCTAACTATGCGATAAGCGCGTTATGATTTGTGAAAGCAGAAGGTTTAGACTCACTTTTTTTTTTTACTATATTGGTGTATTCTTGGGTAATGTAGGCACGATCGATTCTAGTAGCGCAATTTCCTCTAATGTAAGTGTATTTCACTTTATTTTTATGAATATATTCCCAAATATCTACAAATTTTAAATTTTGAATTATATTATACAATGTTTTAAAATTTGTGTTTTATTCTTGGAATCTTTTGCCTTTATGACACATTTGAAGTCTCCTAATAAAATAAGTGGTATATCAAAATTCAAATGTACATTCAATTCCTATTGGAAAAATTCATTTCGTTCTGCATATTTCTGAGAACCGGACGGCGCACTTCATTGATTTGAACCGAGTATAATTTTTTCAAATTACATTATTTTCACAATTTCTCATATTCATTTAATCAAACATTTTTCTTTGGTCTAAGGTAATTTCATTAAAAAACATAAAGGATTTCTGAAATTCAGAGTGTAGTGAACATTTCTTCTAGAATTTCTTACTTTGTAAAATATTGGAAAATTATTAGAAATTGAAATTGTTAAAGCAACGCGAGAAATTTATCGAAACTGAAAAATTTCATCAATTGTGAGTAGGATTCGCGTGCCGAGGGTTCCGTACAAGCTTCGTCCTGGTTATTTCCGAGTATTTAATTATTTTTTTCACTCAGTCTTCAAAACGTATTTCTACATTATTTGTGTATTTAGTAGAAGTTTGAGCCAAAACTGGAACTCAAAATTATTGTATTACTTGAGTATTCAACGTTTTCACAATTTCATTGAAGCAATCAAATAAGCGTCGAAATACCATAAAAAGAAATTTAGACATATTATTGATGTCAATTCTGAAAATCCCTTATGAAATTCGATTACACGAAGATCTCTCATGTGTACGCTAGTCGATACAGCCTAGTTATACATCTGTTTGAACCATCCATATGTGCGGCATTGCAAAAACCGGACTTGTTTCAATTCGTAATTTATGACATAAATAAATGATTAGTTTCCGTTCTGTACCAACAAATTGATGTTTTTCGGATTTTTCCCTTTATTTGTGCTTCAAAAACATTCTTCCTTGCAGAATTTCATGGATTAATTCATATCAACTTTTCTGAAAAATTGGGAAAATTCATTAAACGCATTTTTTCTTATTTTCCGATTGACTAAACTATTTTTCTTATACATTCAAGGAATTGCAGATCCGACTGTCTGAGATCAATATCAACGCGTTTTTCAGAAAAGGCGAATATATGTTCATTATAACAAAAAATCCGTTTTTTAAATAACTATAAATTTATAGTTTTCGTATTTTTTATGTACATGTACTGAAATACATATCTCATTGCTAAAGTTCATGGTTCTAGATCAAAGGGAAGTAAGTACCTTATAGTTTTTGATTCCTTACAAACAAATTAAAAATTTTCTGATTTTTTCTGTTACTGTAGTATAAGACACTTTCTTCCATTAAATTTCATGTTTTAGGTAAACGGGAAGTATACTATAGATTTTGATTTCATTACAAGAGTCAAAATATGCCTCAAGATGCAACATAAATGCCCGTATCTTCAATTAAATGTTTGATTTTCTCACAGTATGAATCTTGAGCAGTCAGCATCAATTTCAACTCTAGACCTACACGTCTTGAGAAAAGAGTCTTGGCAGACAGGTCAACGAACGTTGATGTTTTCTATAAATGTTCTGTTTCTCCTTTCAGGGTGCTGAACCATAAAAATTAAATATAATGATAAAAAATTAAAATTCGTTTTGATATATTTGTAAAATTTTATTGATAGACAAAAAAAACTTTCCTCGTAAATTGTTCTAATTGGACTATATCTGCTTTTCTAGTACCATTTGATACAAAAAATAAGAACTCTGGATGGTGTGGCTGGAATATCTTTTCTTTTCAATTAAACCTTCTTTCGAAATGTTACAAATGCAATTTCATATTGTTTGAATCTTCGATGTCTAAGAATGTTTTAATTTAGCACAATTTTTATAATAAGAATGAAATAACGATATATAGCATGTTTTGATCTTGAGCTCTTCAACTTTTTGCTTAAATAATAAAAGCAATAATTTCTTGGGATCCTGAAATTTTTAAATGCTGTTCAAATTGTGGAAGGTATTTCTATTCAAATTGTGGAAGGTATTTCTATTCAAATTGTTACAACAATTTTAAGCTGAAAAGTCAATTCACTATACTGGATAACAATTAATTATAAATTGTGTATTGAAGGTCACACTCAATAAACTTGATTTTTATTTATTTATTTATAAATTTATATTCTTAGCTTCTGTTTTCTCGCATCGATTGCCAAGCTTCACATTCATTTTTATCATAATTTATTCCACTCAATATGAGTTTCCATTGGGAATGCTGTAGGTAGGTTCTGGTTGCTCTAGCGGTGCGTTTGTCTCGATCGCCTGCTTCTTTATTGTTTTTATGGTTCCAGAGGCCCGGAAGTCACGCAGCAGTAACATTGTTGGCCTTTGCCATCCATTTTAAATGTATACTTTTTTTAGTGCACTGGACCTTGCTTCATTTTGAAGCCAACTGTACACTACACATCAGTAAGTACTTTCTCAGTACATTCTTCTTTTTCCAGTAGGTGTAACGGTCTGAAAACGACGCTTGAAATCGAATACTGTTACCATATAGTCAGACGTGATGAACATACAGTCCTTCACTATACCAGAGCTGATGCAGTCCAACTTTGGCAAGTCGAGAAGTTCATTTAGAGCATTGGTAGGAGTGGTGAACTAACACCAAGCGAGTTTTTTCAGTTGTTTAGTTCGCCTTGGACTACGCCACCATTGCAGCATATATTGTAGGTTGAACATCAGCTTTTACACATGATTTTGCTACTGCCTTTTTTGCATATAAAGAAGTTCTGGGCTCAGGAATTTTTTTTCTCAAAGTGAGCGTTTCAAGTAAGGGTCCTATCAAGAATCACTACTAAATACTTGGTCTCAATGAACTATTTGAGGTTTACTATGAAGACTCTTGAAGGTTATTTCTGCAATACTGTTTAATTTACTTCAAGTTTTTCATCTAGACACCCGTTTTTTTACAATTCTCGAAACTGTGTCAGCTGAATAGTAGTAGAAATAAACTTTCCTTATAAAACCAACACCATTATAAATGCATTCCAGTAGCAGTCATCATTAGACTTTTCCCAAGTGAACATTATACTATGAATGATTTTACTTAATGTTAGTTGTCCTATTGTTATTTGTTATTTTTACAACCAAAATATAATCCATAACAAAATAACTGGGAAAATTACCATTCATAACACATTAAATTATGGATGATTTACGTCTGAAATGGAGTATAAAGTAATATTTTGTTGATATAGTTATACCTTACATTAGAGGTGAAATACTTAATGTTATAAAGAAAAAAGCATATCAATATATAAGTATATAATTAATTTGATATATATCCACATTAGTGATTTAAATGGTTTATTTAATAGATACTTAAAATAAGATTCATTAATAAATAAACGAAATGTTTGAAATATTGATTGCTCTATCTCAAAATATCACATAAAAGTTGAACAAAACTTCCTTTCATCTTGGCCAACATCAATACTTTATAGTTGTCCTATTTCAAATTCATGCAGCTGCATTTTACTTAAATATTTGAAAAATGAAATAACTTCACAAAAGGACCACAAGAAAATAACCTCATGTACATTTATGAAAATAAAAATGATGATCAATTATAAAGAGTGAGGTTAGAGTTGATTGATATGCAGTCATTTTCTTATATATTGGTCCTATTTGTCAGTTAGCATCATTTCTTTAATCCTCCAGAACTTCTTCGTTTGCATTTCCATTACTATTGCTAACATTGGCAGTACCATTTTGTAATTCACAGTTCAATTTTTCGGCAAAAGTAGAATCGAGATCAGTGATTTGTTTCAAGAACTGCTCCTTTTGTTCGATACTCCATTGTGAAAACCATTCTTTGAATAATTTCACCTAAAAAAAAACATGATGGTAACTACATGTTAATAAACAAAATTTAAAACTATATGTGTAAATTACTCACTCTACATTCAAAAAGTGACATGGGTTTATCTCGACATTCCACATTAGATATACTGTTTACTATGCCATTAACATAAACTTTATTAGCATATTTTTCAGCCATTATTGGTAAGAAGTCAGCTTTCTGGAGATCACTCCATTCTTGAAACCATTGCATTAAATAGCGAATTTGAGCTTCTGCACTGAGCATAATTGAATAATTTTTTGATACAGTCGTTAATTAAACAGTCACTGAAACAAAATAACCTCTTTCAGAATGCAAACTGTACAGGGAAATGTAACAAAGAAAGAATAAAGAGGAATGACACAGCAATACACTGCGTGTTTATCACATCCAAATTTAGTTCATCTAAAAAGCATGTGTTCTACTGAAGATTACGGTGTTAAATACTCACGATTTTTGAGTTTCTTACAATATATATATTTATTTATCTTTACAACTGCATTATCGTTCCAGATGCTGTATTTTCACCTAGAAAGTAAAAATCTTTCCAATAATTATAAACAACAAATTGCAAGAACTAATAGCTACAAGAACTAATGTGAATAGCAAATGAACCGTAATGACCTTGCACTTTTCTTAATTTGAATTTGTAATACTGTATAACCTTGACCCCTTCTTTCTATAGTATAGAAAACTCTATGATTATTCGTCCAAAATAAAAGGATGGGACCATAGCCCTTCTTCGGATGAATGAAAGAAGAATGGTAAGATAATTGCAAAGCCAGAACGATCAATAATTACTATTGATGTGGATATTTTCTAAGAACCTAGAATATTAATCATTGACTTCATCGAGTGTTCAAAACGAATACTCTGCCAATTTATGAAATATTGTGGGGTAGTGTAATAAATAGTTTAAACGTATATGAATATGCATAAATGGTGCTACAAACATGGGACTATAGCTACGATACGGCAGCAATACGCCACTGCGATCCAGAGTATGCTGTACATTCAATTTTCAGTGGGCTTAGTATATATATATATATATATATTATATATATATATATATATATATATATATGGGACTATAGCTACGATACGGCAATGCCACTGCGATCCAGAGTATATGTATTCAATTTTCAGTATAGTCATAGATATATATATATATATATATATATATATATATATATATATATATATATATATATATATATATATATATATATATATATATATATATATATATATATATATATATATATATATATATATATATATATATATATATATATATATATATATATATATATATATATATATATATATATATATATATATATATATATATATATATATATATATATATATATATATATATATATATATATATAGTTATATTCGTAGAACTTCTGCTCTGTAGTTCTACTAGCGCAAGAACATGTCATCAGTGGGTGGAGTGCGTTCTTTTATTGACCCTCATGTCAGAATAGTAGTCATCGGTCAGACAGATTATCTCTAATTAATGATATAGTTGATGAATTTATTTTATAGAAATTCATTTCTATATAAATGAAATGAGAAACTATTCTCTGAGATCCACAATGTTTATGTTCAATACACACGACCGGTTTCGACAGTTGCGTCATTTTCAAGTGTCTAGTTATGTTAGTTATGAGAAAATATTTTAATCTAGCACACTCAGAATGGGACAAGAAACTTCTTCCATTGAAACCCAGAGCTCCAAAAATACACGGTTTAATCAAACTACACAAAGAGAAACACCCCTCCAGGCCAATTGTATCTTACATAAACACACCTGCTTGTAAATGAACCAGTTTTTTAAATTACAAATTCATGGAACCCACCGAATTTCATCCACAATGTACCATTTTAAATTCTTTAGACCTAATAGATAACTTTCGACACTTACGGTTCTAATCAAAATTTGTATCATTTGATATAAAAATATGTACCAAAATATTTCAACAGATGAATGTCCGCCTCTAATAAAAAAAATCTTCAACCAAAATTATACTTCACCACACATTACACATGAATTTTGTAATATTTCAAAGACTCCCCATGAGATTCCCACTCTGCCCCTTATAACCAGATGTTTTGAATGAACAGTCTTAAAGAATCTATAATGAATAATAGGTCAGCATAAAAACATATTACTTTTTGATACAGATACGTTGATAACCTTGTGGGTTTTCAAGACTCTAAGAGACGAATAGATCAGTTTTTACATTTTCTAAACAAAATGGATAATACAATAACCTTGACTGCTGAAATTGAACACAACAATTCAATAAATTTCCTAGACATCATCACTGAACCCAATAATAATCTCACCTACAACATGTATAGAAAAGAAATATTTACACACTAAACAATGAAAAAGGATTCTTTTAACCACATTACACATAAATTAGCCGCTTATAATTTAATGATTCATAGAGCCTTTTCCATTCCCTATATATAACAGACTTTGATACGGAAATCAATATCATTAAGAAACTTGCATCAAATAATAATACTCCACCAATATTGAACGAAAAGAACAAAAAAATTCTCAATTACCATATTCTATTTTACAAAAACCAGAAAATAAATACGCATGTTTAACTTACATTAGCTCTTAGAAAATCAGCAATTATCTTTCTAAATTTAAATTAATAACCTTAGTTTCCAGTGGTCCCTACATGAGGAAATTACTTTTCAATGCTAAATAAAAACTAATAAATTGAAACAGTCAGGAATAAACAGAATTGAATGCAAAGAATGCTCAAATGCTTACGTAGGACGAACAGTCCTGGTGGCTTCAAATAACATATGTCCTCAAATGACAAATCCGCAGTTTTTGAACCAACTAAATAATATATTTACATGAGATAATTCAAAAACTCTCACAAAATCAATAAAGGGATGACAATGAATCTATTGGAAAGTTTAGAAATAAACAAACTTT
Source organism: Cryptolaemus montrouzieri (assembly GCA_013387265.2). Taxonomy (NCBI): domain Eukaryota; kingdom Metazoa; phylum Arthropoda; class Insecta; order Coleoptera; family Coccinellidae; genus Cryptolaemus; species Cryptolaemus montrouzieri. The sequence goes on from JABFTP020000185.1 coordinate 74,888,372, forward strand.
CTAAAAACCCAAAACTCACCATTCTCAATAGTCATTTGAATTGAATCACTTTCCACTACTCAACATTTAAAATAAATATAAAGTTTTGCAAATTTTTTCAAATAACGGTTAGCTCCAGACATGTGAAAATGATTTAACTTTCGAAACCGGTCGTATGTATTGAAAACAAACATTGTGGAAATCAGACAAAAGTGTTTCATTTTATTTAATTAAGATTTTCTCTAAGCTATTCTAATTCAACTTAACGAATAAATCTCTTGTCCATGAGTTATTTTGTAGCCTAGACTGGGGTCTGGAACCCAAGCATTGTCTTTTTATAAGATGAACGCCGAGAGTCCATCTACAGATCTGGGCTCATTTTCCCTTCAAAATTGGGCATCTGCCTTTTGGTCCCATGAGCGAGAATGATGGTTGCCCGTGGAAGAGCCTCGTTTTACTACAGGAAGGCTAAATGTGCTTTTTTCGTTTTTCCTAACCATTCTTTAGTCCATGTGATAGATAATAACTATATACCTGCAAGAAATCTTGCTGATCCACCCATTCTGACTCTAAGCTTTGATTGCTATCTATTTTATAATTTTGAACGAGTACTTCTGCTACGTATATATTCATTTTATAAGTTACGATGACAATACAGACCAATACGGATTTCTGGTATAACTAGGTACATAACGAACGCATATTTTATAAGTCACAGAAGAATAATCACAGAGCATACCTTATGTTCTGTGCATACAACATAGAGATTCAACATTACCTAGGCTGAGGCCATAACCCTTTCCAGTTGGAAGGGAAGACCTAACCATAGACCAAGTATAGAAGTATATAAATCATCTTTGACCTAACAAACAATTCAACATTACCTAACCTATCAAAATAATTCAAATACAAAACTAGAGACTGTCTGTTGTTAAGAACTGTCCTGTGTTGTGTATCTTTATAGGATATACGTGAAGACAGTTTTTTTGACCCAAGACAAAAAGAAATTAAAGAATGGCTTTCAATAATTCAAAAACTCCCGATAAATTACATTATAATCCAAACGAATCGGATTCAACGGATTCGGAATGGGGATTGGAAATAGTAATTAAATCGACTCCTAAAAAACGTAAAAAACAATCTATTGACCCTAAGGATAAAGAAATAATTGAAGAATTTGAGAAAGATATAGAGGAAACATTAGAGGAGAAAGCTGCCAAGTCTAATTTAAGTCATACAACTGTTAAGTCTATTCTCAAACATGTTTTTACTGATGAACATGTATTGGCTTTGGTTAAACAAAAAGAAGGGTGTGAAGACGTTGAAGGCATTATTCCTTATGAACCGAAAATTACGAGATCTAAAGCTAAGTAAGTGGGTTTTATACACAATTTTCGAATAGAAATGCATTGCATTGTTAATTATTCAGTTGAAATATCTCATCTCCCAAACAGGTTTTTGCAACTTCTATTTATTTCACATATGAAAGAAAAGTTTACCTGAAGTCATTCAGAACATTTCCAATAAAAAAAACATTCTTATCCTTTTGAAATATTGAAGACTCATACTATAAGTGTCTTTTATATGTGAAAACTTTAAATATAACATTTTTAGCTCAGTATTAAACACCATTTATAAATAAATGAAAGATATAATTAAAATCTCCAAATTTTCCTGGGAAGGAAGAGTTTTGATTAATATAATAAATTATAATATAATATAACATGAACAATAAGTTTTATTCTATTACAGTGTATGAATATAAATTTTCTTTTTCATACATTGAACTGAAATGATGCTAAAATTTCATAATTTTTTTTCGTATTGTAGCATAAACTTTTCCTTTTTAATTTATTGATTTCACTTCTGCATTTTGGCACCTTTATAGGATTTGGTAAAATGTTCTAATTCTTTTGATATTAATCCATTTGTTTTATGATATTTCTTCTGGACTCCTAAATTTAAGAATATGAAATATTCAGTTGCCTTTTAAATTTTTAGGAATAATCATAATAAATTGGAAAATATTTTATTTTATAGCTTCAACTTTTTCTTAGAATAGTGTTTAGTTAAAGTATTGAAATTCTCTTGGTATTGTTGGTTTTCACTATATTTTTTCCTGAATATCAACATTAAGCTTAGGATTAGAAATATTCAATTATTACTTATAATCAGTAATATTTCAATTCTGAACATATACACATTAATTTTGGTATTTTTGAACTGATTATCTTTGTTAACTCTTTCAAAATATTTTGGTCTTTACACCTGTTTGCTTATTTCTGGATCCTTAAAGTTTAACATTTGCCTAGTACAATTCTACTCTTTTTATCATTGATATTGAAACACCCCCAACCCCGGTCTATGAAAGACGATGCAAAACGCATCGCTCCTATGTAATAATAGTTATGCAATACCTTAATTATCTTATTTTCGTCCCCATAGTAATTACACCTGAGACCGACTGGAATCGGTCAAATGAAAAGCCATGTGATCGTCTAGTACCTGAACTTGCCTTGAAGTTCTTTTTATAAAATAGGACCCTTTTTCTTTGTTTTGTTGTGTATTTGTAGTAACCTATTCAAGCTCTTTTATGTAAGGTTTGATGTGATACAACGAATTCTTTTTCGCTTAAACCATCGGTAAGGAAATTAGAAAATCAAAAACAGATTCCGTAACAATGTCTATTTGATCTTTGCAGTATTTGTTTTAAATTCTTATCCTTGCATTCTCTGGCGTCTTTGAATGAATTTAATGAAATATCAGATTATTATATACAAACCTAATTGGTCCTCACCCATATTTTGAGTGGAAGTTTGTACATTAGATTATTATATACAAACCTAATTGGTCCTCACCCATATTACGAGTGGAAGTTGTAATATTTAATTATTATAAACAGGCTCAATCGGCCCTCAACCATATTCTGGATGGAATTCGGATATGAGATTATTATAGACAGGCCTAACTGGCCTTCACCCATCTTATGAGTGGTAACTGACTCTATCTAAGGGTTTGGTAATATGATATCATGTTTTCTGAATAGGTCGTTGCCCTGATACTCAAACTCTAAATGATTTGATTTTAAAATTCAAAGGAACACGTCCACAGCTGACAACTTGCAAGTATTAATTCGCTCGCGTATTTTTAATCGAATTCAGTAATTCGTATAGTATCAAAACGTTATATATGGAACTAGAGGTAAGCCCGTAAAGCCTTACGTGATTCTTTTTACTCAACTGAGCGCCAACGGGCAGTATTATTATTATTATTATTGTTTTGTTTTGTTTGCGCAATATTAATTATATTGTGTCACTGACTGCGGATCATATTCTATTCCTATATCGCGGATTTGCCAACCAGGGAATCATGCCCTCTGATAATACACCTGTATGTATCACAACCGTCACATACATTCCACCAGCTCAGACATTCTTCAGAACTTTCATACTGACAACATACAAGCCTCAATGCCTGTGGGTTCATACATGCGTATCGTCCCTAAAGCCATTTATTCATACTAATGAGTTATGATATTCGTAAGAGATTATTACACCTGAATACAGGGAAAGGTCCCTTATTTAGCTAAAGAGTATCGGACATCAAATCAATAATTTGAAAGTGAGATCTTCCCCATAGTTGAATGCAATGAAAATATAAATATCTTCGTTACAGTTTAAGTATGTTCTGCTAAGTTATAAAATGAGATAAATAGAAATACTGAATAAATGGGTTATGACATTTCAAAAGATAATTGGCCCATTTATAGAAGCAAAGATAAGAATCAATATTAAATGTTCTCACATTCAAGTGTATCATTCATCAGATTATAACAAAAGATTTGGATTGGCTAAAGGGTTTAGTAAAATTTCACTGAGATCAGTAAGTAAAGCTTCAAATCAATATTTAACTTAACATTTGAATTCAAATAATTACCGAGTTATTGGAATCAGTATCAATCGTATCATTGTGTTTCAATAATGTTGCCAGTTAGATAAACAAATGTTGAAATCAATATTAAAGGATTTGAATACACTTCACATAATTTGTCAAGTTAGGAGAACAACTATGAAAATCAATGCAAAATAATTCAGTACACTTCAAATTTCACCAAGTTACGAAAGCAAAGGTTTTAAATGAGTCTATGAAAATAACTCTTCAAAATAAATATTAGAAAATGTCAGTGCAGTTCAAATAGATCATTTGCCAAGAAAAAAAATGTTAAAATAATTTGGAATTTGAGAAGTGATTATTCCAACTCGCCCTCAGTGCGTTTAGAAATTACGTAGCATATACTTCAAGGAATTCGTAAAAATTAAATAGTGAATAGAAATATTGAAAGAAATTTAGAAAGTAATCATGTTATGCACGATTAATTAACTTTAAATTTAATTCCGATCCACACGAGTGAGTAAATTCACTGAGCTAACTGAATAATAAGAGCAACTGCACATCGGAAGAAAAATAACTCAATAATAATAATAATCATATATGGGTGACCCAGCAGCCCTTACACCCTCACTTCTCTCTGCCCTTGGTACTCGAGTACCTGTTCCATAGTCTTTTAGAAACGCGTTCCTTCGTCGCGACGTAGGAATTGCTGTTTTAGAAAATACCAGATGTTGTGTGGAATCGCAGCTACGAAAGGGTGCTTAATGGCCTTCGATTTTAAAGTCGAATATTGTTTTTGCTGGATTTCTTATCTGAGTTTAGATAAATTCCTTCGCCTCGATATTTACGCTTATGGGTGATTTTAAGCTGCTTTAAAAATACGTAATATTTTACTATATTGAGAATTTAAAATAAAATTACTGAATCATTCTGGCAAATGACCGTCTTTTCACTGTAATTATGAATTCAGATGAACAGTATGAAATGTTATGCAGGTAGATCTACAAAATACAGTTATCACAATTGATAATAAAATTCAATTAGATAAAAATCAAGAAATATATGGATAGTTTTAGCAAATTAACAAAAAAACGGACCCCGGTTCTGGGTCGTCTCAATATACAAATTCTGCATATAAGCACGTAAATATGAATGTATATTTGTATGATATTGTTGAAAAAGGATAATAAGGTATTGGAAAACTCTTCAAAGGCCTCAAATAATAAATTCCAAAATGATCTTGACTTGATTATTGGTGAGCTCAGAAGAATATTATATTTCCAATATATGTTTGAATGGAAATAAACTTTAATCAAATATCATACTCAATTGGAAGAATTAAGAATTTCATAATATCGATCTTGTTTCAGAATATGTGATGCTCTCTGAAGAAAGGACACTAAGCGTCCAAGCGTGAATTTGTTTAAATATGAAAGTGAAAAGCGATTGAACCAATACAACTCTTCCGAGATTTCTTTCTCCATTTACTCCGCCTTGACACGGTAATCCTGAACGTGTAGGTAATGATAGATAACTCTTGACGTTCTGCAAAGCGCTAGTTCACAAAGGCTAATATTCCACAAAATATAAAGTATTCAATTTTTCCGATATCGCCAATTGAAAGAGCGATGTTCAATTGATACAATACGCTTGTATTCAGAAAATTGATTCTTGGACAATAAGGGCCTTTGTTCAGATTCGCGTCACATATTCTGTATCCATGATTAGGTTAGATTCTTAGATTCGATTATAGTTTTAGTTGGAACAGAGAAAATTGTTGCAATTATGGCTCAATTTTTGTGAGAAAGCTGAGTTCAAACTGTTGGAAACAAACCTAATGTACAAATAATATACTTCTTAAACTTCTATTATATCTATCTATTTCATTTCATTTTCATTTTAATATTATAGGCAACTCTACTCGAATTCTGGGTCAGTTATTCCTTTACCTTGGCGAACACCTATACCGACTTCTGAAGTTCATGCCCTGTTAACTGAAGATTTACAGGAAGATTCTTCAGGAGACGAATATATTCCAGGAGATGAAGAGGTGCGAGTTTAATATTTAAATTTAGAAAATCATGATATCTCAAGGATTAGCGGTAAAGTTTTAATCACATGAATGGTTATATAAGTGAATATTGTTGTTCTGATATGCATTACCTACTACAGATGGTTCACAATTTAGACTACAATTGTGATACTCATGTTTGTTTGTTTAATTGCATCTGTCAAAGCGATTTTTATTCTTCATACACAAACAGGTAGAGCCGCGGAAAGGTAGTTAACATATAAGGAAAAAAAAACACAGGGAAATACGACAGCTATAAAAGGGATTGTAAAGTTCATAGAGATTAAGGATTAAGGGAAAGATAGGATATAAGGTTTTATTTAATTAGAGGGTAATTCGCAGTTTTTTAATAAATTTGTGTATTTCTAGATAAGTAATGTAGTTTTGCGTTTTTAAAATGATATTCAGGTTGATATTTGTGTTTTTTTGGATAATCGAAACTAGGGAATTGATTTCTAAATGGTAACGTTCACATTGAAGGATAACATGGTCTAATGATCCAATTTCTTCACACTCGCACAAAGGAGTCTTTCTTTTTGATCATATTGAGGTACGTAGGGCAAAGAGCGTGACCGCTCCTTAGCCGAGACATTGTTCGAATGAAGTCCCTATGAAAGAGAGGGACGTGTTCCTTTTCGGGGTATAGGTGGTGAACATTTTGGAACCAAAGTTCAGTAATGGGCTCTGCGTTAATGGATTTGTAAAAACAAGCCTTCGAACTATTTCGAAAATCGTTTATCCATTTAGCCTTTATATTTTTCAGAAGAAGGGGAATAATGTCAGAATATACGCAAGGAGAAGAGTCTATTTCGTCTATTTCTTAGGCTTCCTTCGCCAGATAATCGACTTTTTAATTACCAGGTATACCGGAATGAGCCCTTGTTCACATGAAAGAGACTTTAAGTCCCAAGTTTCTTAAATATTCGAGTGATTCGAGGATACCACAGTGAATGAAATTCAGCTTCGTTTCTAATTTCAGGTGACTAATGCTCAGGAGACTGATTTGACTGTCAGAGAGTATCAAAATATTTTTAGATTTAAATCGCTCGAACGAAGATGAAACATAGTGTAAAGCCTTCCAAATTGCGAAAAGCTCTCCTGAGAAGATAGTGAAGTTGCCATTTAGACGGTATTTGACAGCAGATTCTAGATGTGGGTCATAAATAGCGCATGATGTTTTATCAAGTTGTTTTGAAGCGTCAGTATAGATTTGGTGATGATTACTGAAATTAGAATTTATGATTTCGTGAAAAGTCATATAAGTAGATGGCTTATTCTCATATTGTGGAATATATACATTTTCATTGCTTTTTAGATCCTTCAGATTCAAACTATGAACTGGAAGTTTATCAGATCTTGCTATTCGATCTTTATAAGACAGAATATGATGGTAGCAAGAGATCATCATTGGGTCTTTTTTTGATATCCAATATTTATGGGTGAGAGATGGGAGGAATAGTTCTTCGATAGATTTCAAGATTTTATTGGAAAAAGCTATAGCCTTTATCAATGTTTTGCATCCCAAATATTCCCTGCGGAGAGACAGTGGAAGTTCCACTGCTTCCGACAGAACTACTTCATTCGGAGTGCTTTTAAGCAGACCGATACAAAGTTTGATTGCCTTACGTTGTAGAGTATCCAATTTTGCCAATTGTGTATTCGTGGCTTCACCGTAAAATATAGATCCATAATCAATTATGGATCGAATGAATGAACGATACAATAAGAGCGCGATTGATTGGTCGGCCCCCCATCTATTGAGACAGATGTATCGTAGTAGTTGAATTCCTTTTTCAGTTTTATTCAAACTCACAGATATATGCTCTCTCCAAGATAATTTTCGATCCAATACTACTCCCAAAAAACGCACGCAATCTTTATGTGGAAAATTGTATTCAGCAAGTTGGACATGAAAAGATTCCTCTTCCTTGTAAAAGTACATACAATCGACTTTTCTGGGGAGAGCTCATGCCCCCTACCAGAAACGAATTGAGAGAGTAATTGCGTCGCCTCCTCTAGAGTTGGTTGAATTTTGTCGATAGATCTGCCGGAAGAGTAAAGGCATATATCGTCGGTGAATTGTAGGACTTTGACATGTAGACTGGAGATGGTTTTTTCTAATCTATGATAAAGAATGATGAAAAGCAGAGGTGATAGAATTCCTCCCTGGGGTATACCCAGACTAGTATATCTCGGTACTGAAAATTCATTATTCAATCTAATGACAATTTCTCGATTAGAATATAAATTTGTGATGAAAGTGGAAAATTTGGAGGATAGTCCAATTATTTGCATTTCTGTTTGCAAAACATCTAAACTGGAATTATCGTACGCTCCTTTTATGTCCGCGAATAAAGCTCTAGTTAAATTATTCTTTGTGAAAGATAAGTGTATGTCCGTAACCAGGTGGTTTATACTATCGTAAGTTGAATAACCTTTACGAAATCTGAACTGAGATTCGGGAATTTTTTTTGTGATGTTCTAACCACCACTCGAGTCTGAATTTAATGATTCTTTCGAAAGTTTTGAGGATGCAAGAGGTCAACGATATTGGCCTGTATGAATCTGCGTTATCAGGATTTTTTCCGGGTTTCAATATAGGGACGACAATGTATTTTTCCAGTCTGGAGGAATGATACCTGAAGACCAAATTCGATGGAATATGTCTAATAATACTTTTTTGCTTCCTTGGGTAACTTCGATAGCATGATGTATTGCACATTGTCGCAACCTGTGAAGTGTTCGCATTTGATTTTAGAGCTCTTTCGAGTTCGTGAAATTCAAAAAGGGTATCTAGTTCATGATTCGTCGAAAAGGTGATAGCTTTTTCTGGGCGGAATGTACTAGGAGGGCAAAGTTTGTCTAAGAATTCTTTCGACCATTGACCTTCAATTACAGGGTGACTAACTGATGTAGGGGTATTCTTAATTTTTTTTTTATTCTTCCAGACCGATGAGATAGTACTGCATTTATTGAGATCGCTGCAAAATTGTTTCCAGGATTCTTGTTTGCTTAGTTTTATTATACGACGTGCTATGGCATCCTGCTTTTTATATTCGATGAAATTGGTCACGTTAGATGTTCTCAGATAATTTTTGAAGGCCAACATTTTGTTTTTCACAGCTGTATTGCACTTTTCGTTCCACCAAGGTTTGCTTTTTGTGTTAGAGTTGGATTTATTTACTGGTATGCTAGCGTTGCAAGCGTTATTTAAAATTTCTAAGAACTTTTCATAGTCATTGATCTCCTCAACCTCAAAACTAGAAATATCTTCGAGTATTTTAGTAGAGAAAGAAGGTCAATCAGAATAGTGAAGCTGAACAAATAGACAAATCTATAGCCGACTTGGTGTTGTTTGGTGAAGGAATTCTTGTTGCCGAACCATCATTCAGAATGAATAGATTTTTCTTTTCAAATGACTCAACAAGTTCTGTGCCTGATGGAGAGTCAGACACCGAACCCCAGGAAGAGTGGTGTGAGTTAAAATCCCCTGCAAGAATAAATTTGCTGCCTAGTTGGTTTATAAGGTGAATTCATTGAGATTCTTTGATGTGAGATCCCGGAAGAACATAAATGGAATATATTGGAATAACTTCATTTTTGGGAAGGGTTAGGTTTACCCCACAGATTTCAACGTTGTCCGAAATCGGAATAGGGTTTATTTCAGAAAAAGCAATTGATCTTTTCAAGAGGATGTGGACTCCTCCTCCTCGACCCTGCCTTCTATCCTGACGGAAAATATTATATTTTTGAAAAGATAGTTTGTTAAAAGGCTTCAGCCAAGTTTCACTAAATATTCCTATATCTATATTATTTTCTTCCAGATAAAGTTCTAAAGAACCTTTATTAGAAAGTATTGACCTACAGTTCCATTGAAGTACTCGTAGAATCGCCATTGTGGATTGAATCATTATTTGTATTCGAATTATTGTTGTTTTTACTATACGATAAATTTGGAAATGAACTCGAAGAGTTGAGTTCGATAAGACACTTTTTGACAATAGTAAATATCAATTCAGTGAGATCAGGAAAGTTGCCGGGAGAGAGTGCAACTTCTCCCAATATAGATGGTTTACTAGACATTTGAGATCGGTTCAGAAGGCAAACCCCATTTCCCGATGGAGACCTCGGGATTTCAATTATTTCTCTGCGTTTTCTTTCGGTTTCCAGTTGATTTTTCAGAAACAATATTATGTATTTTTCTCTTTTTGAGAGCTTGAACATTTTGATGTGAAATAGGAGATTGACGAGAAGAATTGGAAGCAGTTATGTTTGCAAAACTGTTTTCCATCTTGGATGATGCTTCTTCTTCTTTTTAATTTTTTTCTGTTTTTCGTAAACAGGACACGTTTTTATATCATATTATATGATCTTGACCGCATTTCACACATCTAATTCTGCTTTTACAAATTTTATCTCCGTGCCCGTAACGAAGACATCTTCTACATAATATGGTGTTTTGAACGAATGCTGAGAGGTCTTGTATGCAACCAAACAAGCCTACTTGTTTAGGCAGCGCTTGACCTCTGAATGTTAGCATGACCCAGGAAGTTGGGACAAAACTGATTGTTGTATCATCGTTAATTATTTTTTTCTTCATTCTACGCACTTCAGTTATTTTGAATGTTTCATCCTTCACAAGGGAAATGGCCGACTTAATTTCGTCATCCGAAATATCCAGATCGATTGCTTTTATAATACCAATCCGTCGTACAATAAACAAAGGTATATAAGCTTCAAGATCATTTTTCGAGAGAAAATCGGACGAAAGGAGAGAATTTGCACTCAAATACGTTCTCAGTTCAACTACGACCCTTTTAACTCCGGATTTTTTTATATTCATAACATTATCTGATACATTAGGAATATTTCTGTAAATTAATTTTCCGATGTGAAGTTGTGATAGGCTCTTAAAATTAACGTCTTTCGAGTCTATGTATACCAAAAATGGACCAGTATCGGATATTTCATATCTTAACGAGAGATTAGGGCCTTTTCTCTGATAGTTAGAAGAAGTATTTCCATTTTTATTCGAAATATTATTATCTGGTATTTCAACAAATGCTTCTTTATCAATTGATACATTGTTGACAGTGGTTTTTTCTACAAGATGGAACGGACTCACCGAGACTCCTTGGTCCATATTAATATCTGGGATGCTTGAGTTATTTAAAACACCATCACTAGTAGTTTGTAATATGGGAATAGTTCCCCCTTTATCAGGGGGATCACTTTGTGACATTTTATCACTTATAGAAAATTATGATATTATATTTCACGATAATTGAATTTCGATATAAATCGCACGTTGTTGAATGAACAGATGCGGAAGATAATTAAGAAACACCTTATCTCTGTCGCAGCTGAACGATTACTGTCAATACAAGTTAAAACTGTACAAATGATAAGTTGAGCATATCATAATCTTTTAATAATACTTATAACGAAACATCAAGATTTTCAGGATTTCAAGTTATGAATTTGTTCATTATAAAATGCCAAAATAATTTGCTTTTATATTTAAATTATTTTTATTGTGGAATGTTTACTATGTTGCCATAATTCTAGAGTGAAGATGATACCAGTATTTCATGCTCTGCCAGCAATCCTCCAACTCCTGTTGTTCTACCAACGACACCTAATCAGAGTTTCACTGAAGAAGGGGTATTCAAAACACCACAGCCAAAAAAAAAGAGAGATGAAATGCAACTTGAGGAAGATGAAAATAATATTGCTTTGCGAACACGTTCAAAATTTTCTCTTAGTCAAACTCCATTGGAACAAATTGAACAAGCTTTCATTCCTCCAGACATAACCACTGATATGTATGAAATGGACTGCAAGGATGATGATTGGAAAGAGTTTCTAAATTCATTCACGAAGCCTCTGGAAGATGTGGTCAAAGGTACAGAGGATGAAGATCATGATCCTGAGTATAATGTTCTTTCTGATGAAGAAATTAATACAGGTAATTACCTTTTATTTCCAGTCGCATTCTTATTATATTTTCTATTATTTACTTTTCAATTAAATACTGTGCATATTAGGTTATTGTCATAAAATATTTCTGTGTTACTATGAGTTCTGAATGTAAATATGGGACTAAACAGATTTGAATCAATTAGATAATTCAGCATGCAACAGAAAACTCAATGTTCAGCTGAGATGACAAACACTATGCTTGCAGTACACTGACTTCACAACTCTTTTTTCATGACCTTGTTTAGAAGATGAATGTGCTGTGAAACTCTTCCTTCTTAATTGTTTTTCCAACATGCTAAAGTTTGACTCTCTTCATGAAGTGAGCTCAGTTAATAGTCACCTTAGGCTGTGAAACAAGATTTATATATTTCTATGAATAATTATTGAGAAAAATTATTAATTTTGAATTGCAAAGCTGTGAGCTATATAAAAGTTGATTTTTGGGTTTTTCTTTTGATAATGAGGGTTAAAGGTACCAACAGTCTGTTTTTCTCATGAATTGGTGGTTTATTTCTCAATAATATTGTTACAAGATATGTGTTGTTATGAAATGAAATCGTAATTTTATGATAAAACAGTTTCATAATTGATTTAGTGAACAACACTTTTTCTTTTCATTATCTAGAAAATACAACATATTATTGAATGTAATTTCTTAATTTATGTGTTTTCGTTATAATGAAACTATTCTAAAACTTGTATCATTTGCAGTGGATAAGGAAGAATTGCGGGCTGATAAAGCTGTTAAGGTTCCGAGAAAAGAACTGAATGATTTGATGGCTGAGCTATTTGAATATGTTGATATTTATTCAAAAAAGACTGAAAAAGAAAAAAATGACCTTGAAAATTCCCTTGCGCCAAACTGCCAGATAATGAGTTGTTCTGATATCATAAGTGCCAGTGTGATAGATGTGACATCATCCTTTTGCCAAAATAGTTCTTCAGAATATCAGGGGGATTGGGTTAGTTTTTTTCAAGTTTTTTTCAATACAATACTGCCATCTCAAATTATTAGTTTTAGTATATTTTCTGCATGAGAATTAGCATTGGATTGAAATTTTGCCTGAATACTTGATTTATTGGATAGTAATTGTTTCAGATTAAAATGCAAGGACAGACAGAATATCAACAAAATCAATGTTTCAATGATGTGTTTTCAGAATCTCAACTTCTTTTACTTCAGCAGCAGATCAGACAACACGTCCAAATTTTGACACAAAATTTTCTCCTAACTTACAATCATCAATTTTATGCAGGTTTAGCAGAAAAAATGAAGGAATATTTGGTATTATATTTAGTTTCTGTTCTGTTCCATCAGTTCTATTAATCATCAGTTATTTTTAGTTGAATTTTAAATTTTTATCTGAAGGAAAGGGAAATTCAATATTTATGAGTACTAATTTGGAGAGTGCCTTGAATTTGATTGATAAATGGGAGAAATTTTTCAAAGATAATGAAAAGGAAGCTGAAGAAATTATGGAGTAAGTTATATCTTTAAATTCAGAAAATTGTTTGTTTTAAATTAATGAGATTTTTTTTCAGGCATTTCGAGAAAGTAATGAAAGATTCGTAAGTTAAAGCTGAAATGTCCTCATTTAATTGAATAATATGTTCTAAAATTGTAGGCTTGAGCTTCATTTAAGGGACAATATTATCATTTACCATTTCCATCATCGATCTTGAAAACTATAAGTGATAGTGATGTTTTTATTTATCCGTATTTATTACCACAGATTCCTTTTAAACATCCAGAAATTGTCAAGAATGATTTATCGTCATTTTCAAATTCAGAATATCAGTAAGTAAATGTTTCTCTATTCTCAAATGTCAATGATAATTTGTGATTTGGCAATTGGCCCTGTCTGTAGGATGAAATTTGATAATGTGATTATTTAATACCCATCAACATAATCCTGAAGTAGTTTCCCATCTGGAGTCTATATTGCACAAGAAAAAAGTAGGGTTTATGTAATCGTAGAATCTAACCTAATGCAAAACAATGTCGAAAGGTACAGGTAGACATGCTACTGAAATATTTGAAAACGATTAATAATTTTTTTATATATATATTTGAAATATTCAATATATATATATATATATATATATATATATATATATATATATATACAAAATGTCCTATAACATTTTTTTGAAGAGTTGATAATTATCGAGTTATTTAACACTTCTTGATTTTACGAAATTTTTGCTTCTCTGTATAAAAACAAGAATATCTCTGTTACTCTTACAGCTACATCAAATCTGACAATACCATCGGAAAGAGCATTGAATTTGCTATAAGATAGGTAAGTACTAATGTAAAAAAAATTGTATACCTGTTGTTGTAAGAAGCTGAATGAAAAAATTGTGAAATGAACAAAATTAGTGGTATTTTCTTGTTAGCTGTACTGAAAACTGATCAGTACTTATCGATCGATAACTAGCTTTTTTTTTTGGTAAAAACTACTTCATTTAACTGGCTTTCAAATGGTATTTCAACTTTTGAGCTAACTATTTCTTTTCCAGCAATATCATGGGTAAAACTAAGAAGAACATAAAATTCGAAAATGATGCATGAACAGGAACTAAAAAATAATTAATGAACCATATTTTCATGAAAAAAATTTAAAAACTATAACAGGTATTCAAAATGCTTTCCTCTTTCTTGAATGCGCTTGACACATCTATTTCTTAAACTATCAACTACTCTTTGAAGTTCAATGTGTTTTTGACTCATTTTGTTGCAACAGGTTTGATTTCTTTCAATTAATTCTTCTCGAGTATTAAAGGGAATTCTATAAACAGTAGTCTTTAATGAGCCGCACACATAAAAATCAAGCGGCGTAAGGTCAGGGCTTCTGGGTGGCCATCTCACTGGCCCCAATCGACCTATCCAAACCTCTCAATCATCCAGTTCTGGACGATTCTAGAATTATGAGCCGGACAGACGTCCATTTGAACCAAAGGTGATGCCAAGTAGCTATAGGCATTTCTTCCAGAACGTTCATTATTTCATTATTTAATATATTTAAAAATTCGTTCGAATTGAGACGATCGGGAAGTATAACTGGCCCAAAAAGCTGACCCCTCCTTAACCCCAACTACACATTTACTCTAATCTCGTGCTGAGAGTGTAACACAATAGTGCCATGAGGATTTTCTGTAACCCATATATGGGAATTTCTCAAATTTATCATACTAACTTTGGTAACAGTTGCCTCATCCGTCCATAGAATTTTTTCTGATCCCCAATCCTCTAATTTATTCATGTACCACCTACAAAATTGCAACCTCGTCTCACTATCCACTGGTAAGTGGTCTTGAACCTTACTCAAATGGTAAGGATGCACATTATTTTGCTTGAGAACTCTGTGAACCGTGGAATTATGGAAGTCTCAATGTAGCACCAATTCTCCGAGTACTTGTTGGGTCCTCGCGAACAGCCTACAATATTGCAGGTGCTTGTCTCTATTGCTGAGCATTTCCACCACCTTCTCTAATTCTCAAACCACTGAATGAACCAGTTTCACCGGAGCGCCTAAACACTTCAACAAATGTCTTTCTACAAGGTTGCTGTCTGTTTGGAAAGCGCAATGCCTACTCCCGCACCGCTGCACGGGAATTTCCATTCGCGAAGCCATTAACAAATAACATATCTCGATATTCAATATTTGAGAAACTAGGCATGTTTTCTTATTTTCGAAAAAAAAAATGGAACCGTAAAAGGGGAAAATATAAACTTCAATTCATCAATTCATTGAATGACAGTTCCTGTCAAATTCTAAATATGTTTATTTGTTTTAAAATCAAGTAATACCAGTCTTCTGTGATTTATACTTTTACGAATCTTTTTTCTAATTTTCTTCTTCTAATCCAAGAAAAATTAATTATTCCTAGTTTCTTAAACATTCAATATCCAGATATGTTATTTATTTATCGCTTATTATTATTGAAAAGTCATTTGTGGAATTGTTTGGACGCTCCGGTGAAACTAGCTCATTTGTGATCGAAGGATAAGAGAATTTAATGTTGTTACTCTTACTCTTACCCATGATTTTGCTGCAGAATAAATTGAAAGAAATCAAACCTGTTGCAAAAAAATGAGTCAAAAACACATTGAACTTCAAAGAGTAGTTGATAGTTTAAGAAATAGATTTGTCAAGCGCATTCAAGAAAGAGGAAAGCATTTTGAATACCTGTTATAGTTTTTAAATTTCTTTCGTGAAAATATGGTTCATTTATTATTTTTTAGTTCCTGTTCATGCATCATTTTCGAATTTTATGTTGTTCTTAGTCTTACCCATGATATTGCTGGAAAAGAAATAGTAAGCTCAAAAGTTGATATACCGTTTAAAAGCCAGATGAGTGTAGTAGTTTTTTCCAAAAAAAAAACCGCTACTTATTCACCATTTTTCAGTGGTATAGCAAATAAGAAAATACCGCTTATTTTGTTCATTTCACAATTTTTTCA
Source organism: Cryptolaemus montrouzieri (assembly GCA_013387265.2). Classification (NCBI taxonomy): domain Eukaryota; kingdom Metazoa; phylum Arthropoda; class Insecta; order Coleoptera; family Coccinellidae; genus Cryptolaemus; species Cryptolaemus montrouzieri. Next base: position 74,904,763 of record JABFTP020000185.1, read on the forward strand.
TTTAGTCTTTCACAACACCCCGTATACAAATTATTTTACCATAAGTACTTACCTATATTATAGCAAATTCAATGCTCTTTCTGATGGTATGTTCACATTTGATGTAGCCGTAAGAGTAACAGAGATATTCTTGCTTTTATAGAGAGAAGCAAAAAATTTCGTAAATTCAAGAAGTGTTAAATAACTCGATAATTATCAACTCTTCGGAAAAAGTTATGGGACATTTTTTGTTGCAAATGACTTGTACTATCACTATCTAATCACTACTAATGAAAAAAAATTATTAATCCTTGAATATTTCAAATAGCGTTTTGCTTGGAAATTGGTTTTGGTGGTGGAATAGTGGTAATATGTCAGTCAAGTCACGTAATCTAACCTAACCATTCTTACTGTAATTGGTTTTATGTGGGCCATGTTGTAAAGAAGTTCGTTAGAAGGATTGTGGAGTCCATTATTTGGATTTCTTATTTTTGTGATTGTTCTTAAAGCTGATCTTTTGGCCACTTCTATGTTTTTTAATGCTGGTGGTCTGCAATTTATATATATTGGGTGCGCATATTCAATTAGAGGTCTGCATGTGGCCTTGTGAATTTTCGTTGCGGTTGAAATATTTATTCCCTGATATTTGTATGTGAGTTGTCTGAAATATTTTGCTCTAGATATGACTTCTTTTAATTAACTTTTTGTGTAGGTTGTGGCTCAGCTTGCTGTCGATATGTATTCCTAGATACTTCATAGTTGTGTTTGGTTTTTTCGTTATTCCTCTGACAGTTATAGTGGGTGATGTTGGAGTTATATTATGGTTGTACGAATTGTGACTTGGTAGGGTTTGGTTTTAATCGCCACCTACCAAACGGTTCGTCTGAGTGATTGGTCAGGATCTGGAGTTCGTTTATGCATTACTGTAGTGTTTTTCTATTTGTGATCAGGATTATGTCATCTGCATATTGTAGTATGGCTCCCCTGTTACATTTCCTGAGCTCACACTTGTGTTTCTTCTGACACACCAAAATTATAGATATAAGCATTTATTGTAAATACAATTATTCAATTATTTTGCAAATCCTCTCCTTTCAAAAAATATATATATATATATATATATATATATATATATATATATATATATATATATATATATATATATATATATATATATATATATATATATATATATATATATATATAGGATATTGTTTATCGTTCTGTGAGTATGTCGTGACAGTAAATGTTGTAGAGTAATGGCGATAGTGGAGAGCCCTGTGGGATGCCTGGTGCGAAGTAGTCCGACACATTGTTGCCCATTCTGACTGTAAGTTTTCTGTTTTCTAGGAATTACTTCATCATAAACATGAGTCTTTTTGGTGTTTCTATTTCGTCCAATTTTAATGAGAGTCCTTTATGCCACATACTGTCGAATGCTTTGTTGATATCTAGAGCGAGGGATGCAGATTCGAAGTTGTTGAGTTTGGCATTTTGTATGTTTGATATTAATATTGTGAGAGGGTGAACTGTTGACTTTTGTGGTTGGAACCAAAATTAAAAGTTGGCTATGTGTTTTTGGATATGGCTCCCTAACATTGACTTTAAAATTTTTTCAAAAACTTTTCCTAGAACCGGCAGAAGAGTAATTGGTCTGTAGCTATTGAATTTTGTATGGTCTAGGTTCGGTTGTGGTATAATTATTATGCATCCTTTCTTCCAGACTTCAGGGAATATTCTATGTAGGAGGCAATATTCAAATAATAATAATAATGAATTTTATTTTTATTGCGCACTGCGCAAATGGCCATCGACCTTGGGTCCTTCAGCCTTATATTCAAATATTTTCATGATATATTTATGTATGTCTTCATTAAGCCTTTTGACTATTGACCATGATATGCCGTCGATACCTGGTGCACTATTTTTGGTTTTGTGTAGTATATTATAGTAGGTTGTTTCTTCTATTTCTAATTCATCCTCAGTGTCATCTTGATTTTCATTTATTGAAGGTATTATATTGAGCTGTTTGTATCTCGAGAGTTTTTTTATTTCTTGGTAGAATTTTCTGCCTTTAGATTGGTTGATGTTATCACATGCTTTTAACCAAGTGTGTTCCTTGTACAGTTGAATCATTTTTTGAATATTTTTGTTGTATTGGTTCACCGTTCTTTTATATTCAGGGTTGGGGTTTCGTTGATATTCTCGATACATTTTGCGTTTGTTTTTGATGAGTTTGATGATGAATGGTGGAAGTTTGTGCAGTAAAAAATATTGCTGAATAAACGGGCAGTTTTTTCTAATGCTCTTTGATAGTGTTTTGTTGAATATTGTTATGTCTTCTTCACTTGTCAGAACATTGTAATTCTCAGCGTAAAGGGCCATGTCTGTTAACTTTCTTCGTCGTACTTATCATAGTTGTATCGGAGTGTTTAGGGCTCTGCTGTTGGTGATTTTTCAAGGTCTAGTTTTAATATCATGCGAAGGTGGTCAGATCATAGATCAGGTATTAATTCAACTTTGAAAATATTTTCCTTCAGGTTTTTTGTATGAAGTATAAGGTCTGGCGTGGTATCTGGGTTGTACGCCATTATATATGTTGGGGGAGTTACTGCTCTAATAAATTTCCTACTTTTCAGAAAATTGTCTATTTGTTCATTTTTAGTTTTGTTGGGATTGAAATCTCCTATGATATAATTGAATAGTTTTATAGTGAAGTCTTTGTGAATATAGTTTCTTCTATATTAGAATGTGGATGTACATATATTAGGAATATGTGCAGTTGTTCGTTTTTGAAAGGTATTGTGAAGTGTAAAGCTTCGTCAGTAGATTATTTGTTCTGGGAGGGTTTTCATTCATTTTCATTGCAGGGTGGCATTGTATCAGGCTTCCGCCTCGTGTGTTATCTATTCTGTGGCCTATTTTCTTTAGCGTATCCCAGTCCCTATATCTTATGTTATACTGTTCCTTGATTTTTGCTTCAACAAACATAGTAACATGGATGTTTTATTTTTCAATGAAGTTATTTATCAGTAATTTTCGTGATATGTAGCTGTTGATGTTGTAGAGTATGTTAATTTTTTCAGACATGAATTTGTCTGTTGTTTTGGCTGTCAATAAGTTCTGCGGGACATGGATCGTCCATGTCAAACAGTAGTAGACTCTATTTCCAGAAAACACAGCACTTGTATCAATCATGTAGAATAAATTTTGATATTCTCTATTTCTTATTTCATTTATTTACGCCGAATAATTTTTATGTGTTTTGTTTGTGTAGTTTATTCGCTGTTGGGTGTGAGGCTTTTTTGCGACTTGTGTATATACAGAGGATTTATCTACAGGTTTTTTTGGTGCTTGCCTATCTTTTAATTGTTGGACTTGTTTTTTTGTAGAGTGTTTATCTTTTGTTTGTTGATCTTCTTCTACTTGCGAGGATGTGCTAGGTTTTTGATTGCTTATCTTTGTGTTTTTTGTTGTGTCTGTTTCAGCTTCTGATGCCGTAGCAATTCAAATTATGTCTTCGATCTCTTTGGCGGAAAACTTTCGGTGTTTCGTTTTCTTTTGTTGGAAACTGTTTGGAATTCCATATTTTCATTGTCGTCACTGTCACTTTCATTTCCCATTTTAGTCACTAGTGCAATATTTTTTGGCAATGTAAATATTACTTCACGCAAATTTTAGATACACTAAAGATTATCGTTTTTATTAACGTTATACACAGATGTTGCTTCGTCAGAGTCTGGTTCGCAACTGTTTAATACTTAATAAATATCGAATATGTTCTTTATCATATTATGTTTATATATTACGAAATAGTGTTACTTTCTTTCAGTGCCGACATTTGATGAACAAAATTTTTCTCAGTACCTCTGAAAAATATATTGGATAAATATAAATTAAATTAATGTCATTCTTGATTTCTTAAGAAAAATCATGAAGTGTGTTGCAAAAAAAATCAAAATACTAAATAACTAAATCACCCTTAAGAGAGAAATGGAATAACTGAAGGGGCTACGTTCAATCTGTTAATCTATTAATACTGACGTACTGAAATAATTTTTCTAGGCTTGTTGCATCAGGATTGGAGCAGTTTGTGCCTCATTTCCAAAATGAAAAAGAATTCATAACAAGAACCAAACAGTTGAATATGAAAAAGATAGCCGAGTTGATTTCTTTCGTTATCATGCCAGCGAGATCACCCTCGCAAATATATCGACAAATTATTGATAAAAAGAAAGAAAATAATCTACCAAATCCTATTACATATTATCACTTGCATAAAAAGGCTCCAATAACGTTTCATCAGGTCAACCCTCTTATTCATTTTAAAACTGTTCCCCCTAGGAGAAGGCCACCTGAATTACTTCCAGTGCAGTGGAGGAATTATATATGGCCCAATTGGAAAGTAAGTATTACATGGTTCAAATATTTTAATTGAAAATTAATATTCTCATATTATCAATTGCACATGAAAATTTTGTTCTTAGTTTGTTTAAAAATTTCACGCAATTCTGAATCATTAATTTTTCATTTTTCCAATTCACTTTGATGTCAGGATCACTAATTTCTATGTTTCGTCTGTTATTTTTTCTATTTGGAAATTGCTTAAGATAAGTGTTGAAATGTAGGTTCACCCTTATTTGTAGGTAGACGTACCTTGTCATCAAACCATAGATAGGATTTGACATGAATGACAGTTAGATTACAAATGCTAGGTTAGATTGAAACAAAATATTTATAGGCTAGTGGTTGGTAATTTTGATTGATTTTCAGTTATAATTTAAGGAATTATTTTAGATTATTCTTTTTCCAGAAAAATGGAAATAATGATTTGAATGAGCAATACCGTCCGAAACCTGCTTTGATATATACTCATCCTAGAAGGGAGCAACCGTCCCAAGTTCTTAGAAAGATATTACCAAAAGAAAGGTCTAATAATGACAAAAAACGATGTGATGGAATACAGGAAACGAAATTGAACTGTTCTGTGCCGAAAGTGAGAAATTTACGTTCGATTAAAGGAAAGTTTATGAAATGCTTTCGAGCTACAGTTTCTTATTCTAAGTATTACTCTTTGAGACAGAAGATTCGATTTTTTACTGAAGAAAACGAAGAATATAAAAATATACTGAAGGAGGACATAAATGATCCCTTGGAAATGTTGCCCAGCATGCCTTCATTAAATCTCATTGAGACAAGTAATAACGTGAGTACTATTCAACCAAAGTCTGAAGATATAGGTGAAGAGAATGAAAATACTAAAGACGAAGTGAAAAATAATTTACAAGATTCAGAATTACTAGATTCAACTGGCTCTAAAGAATTTAAATCTACTATAGAAAATGTAAATAAAAATTTAAATTCTGAATTTCTAGAGATGATTGATGCCGATAAGGTAATTTGTAGTTTCTAAATTTTGAGAATTCAACCTATATTATAGTTTTTTATTCAGGATAATGTTGAAGAAATCAATGCTTTCATGGTCGCAAGTTCAACAGTTAAAAGTGTACGAGAGAAGAAAGAGCTGTTGTCCCTTTCTGATAAAAAGAAGGCAAAGAAAAGAAAAGAGTATTTAGCAAGTATTGCTATGCTCACACCACCAGATCCTACCTTAGAGAAAGATAGAAGGGAACGTGAGTATCATAAGTTAAAAAGAAATTATGTATAGCATATCCCTTAACCCTTTCACTGTGTAAGACACATATCATGGCCTCCCTTCCCATCACTATTTGCGTCAAACTCTGATAGGTATGAGTGCTCTATTTTAAGTTTCCAGTGAAAGGGTTAATTGCGTATGGCCTTGTTGTCCATGTTGCGATTTCTGTAGTATCTAAGAGTTCATTTTCCAACAATTAATGAATATAATTTTCAAGAAAATTTGTATACTCAAGACAAGCACTCAATTCTATTTGTCCCATAAATTGATTTTCTATCATTAAAGAACAGAAAAAGCTCATGTTCTTCTGAAGAATTAGGCAATATGATCGATATATCTACTGCAGCAATAAAAATGAAGTAGCACTAGCTACCAAAGTTTTGGAAACAATAACCTTTCCCTCAGATTGGGGCACCTGTTGTAATTCTGATTCAAGAATCCATCAGCACACGGCTTGTTCGCAAGTTTTATATCAGAAATTACACTTTGATCGAATATTCACCAAATTTGACATAATTTGACTTCTGGCTGTTCTCAAACTCATAGTTGTGACATGTTAAGAAGATAAAAGCGGCATCAAAGAAGCCCTTGGCAACCTTTAAAACAGCAGAGAATAAAAAATGGTCTAAAGTTGTGAAGAAACGTTGGTATAAGTGTATTGGTATTGAAGGGCAGCGCTTGGAGGGAAATAAAATAAATGTTGATATTTGTATTCTATACCTACAAATAACTATAAATTCAGTTTGATAGTATTAGTTTCTAGAGAACATATATGTTTTGTGACAAGTATAACTTGCTGCCTTGTGATATTTTGACTTTTTCAGAATTTGCGCAAGCTTATCTTGAAAAACTAAAGGAAACTCTTGAACCAAATGATTATAGAAAAGTAGAAATACTGTGTGAAGATACAGATGAAAAAACAGGAAATGCTGTAGATCTATATAAAAAATTGAGGCCAATACTGAGTCCTAAATATAAGGATTTGGCAGATGAATTTCTATTATTCCTCAATGCTGAGCAAGCAAATGCTGTGGGAAAACTCATTCCATTTTTCATTCTGAATCATATGGTGAAATTTCTAAGAAATTTAGAAATTTATTTCAAGGATCAACCTTCTCAACTGAAAAAAATTTATAAAAGTTTACTCGAATTTAATGATGGGACAAACGCCAGTCTTGATAAAGTGAAAAGTACGATTCTTCCTCTGTTGAGGGGAAATCCATTGTTATGTGATTGTTTTCTGCAGATTTTCATAGAAGAAAGTCCTACAGCAACGTAAGTTAATTCCAAGATTATTGTCAATAACCTGAAGTATATTCCTATTTTCATTTGAAGCTATTGTTAAAAATTACCTGTCCTTGGATTGCATTTTCATTTTCATGCATATGATGAAGAATTATATATAACGTGTAACTAAAAAAGAAACCATAGAAATACTTCATGGTTCTGAAAAATTTTTTTTGCTTGTACCTTCTCATATGTTCTTATTTGATATGAATAGAATTTTCACAGGATGTGCGCTATAATTCAAGACAAAGATTTTATTTCAGTTTCTCTTTCAATACCTTGTTTTGAGGAGCGGTATGCTATTGTTTATATTACTTTTTATGCGCCCGTCGTGTATTTTTTGTACGAAGAATGATGAAAACAATGGGAACAACGTAAAATTTTACTTTAAACTCGAAAAGAGTTTTAAGGATAATAATAGAGTGATATAAATAGTTTGAAGATGAGCGACCCACAATCTAGGCGGCTGGCAACTGTAAAAAGAGACGATACCATCGAACGTGGGCAACTTGCAATCAATAGAGATGTCGATTAACGATGATGAAAATTTGCAGATTGTTCGCGTACATGCGAAATTCATTGATGGATGAGCAGAAACACTGTCGAATTGAAATTGCTCAGTGCAACCTAGAAATGGTCGATAATGATGAAAGGCTGCTTGAACAGATTATAACTGGTGATGGGTTCATGGTTATGATCCCAAGACCAAACCTAATGTTACCTGTGGAAGCTTGCATTTGGGCATGACCGGAAAAAGCAAGTCAAACTCGTAGCAATATCAAGTCGATGTTGACTTATTTATTATAATGGTCTTGAGCACTATGAGTTTGCTCCTGAAGGCCAGACAATCGACAAGGACTAATATGTAGGTATATTAAAAGAAAACGACCACAGCTTTTGGTGATTGTCTGTCCATCACGATAACGCAGCAACACATTCATCGAACCTCGTGTAGCAATATTTGACAAAGTCAAAGGTCTTACTGCTATGTCGTTCACCAAACGGTTCTGATATAGCTCCCTGCGACATTCGGTCGTTTTCAAGATTGAAAGCGCCCTTAAAGGTCGCCACTTTGACGACAAACAAACCTTTGGAACAAATCGACAAACGCTCTGAAAGCGATATTGAAAACCGCGTTCCATCACTGGAAAAGGCGTTGGGAGCGTGTTGTTAATTTGGACGATGTTAAGAGCCAGACGACGTAAAATAACACCGGGTAAGATGTATGGAGGTAGGTTAGATGCTTTTGGAATAATCTTCGTATAATAGCGCATGATTATTATAATTCGAAGAATGGATATAGCCATCAGAATAATTGAGGTAATAACAGTAGTAATTGAACTAAAAGTGATAAAAATTATTAAAGGTCTGAAAAATACAAACATGAACAGAATAAAATCAAGAGAAATAATTTTGATACACAAGTTATATTTGTGTGGAATCTCTATTTTCAAATAGTTTGAATTAGTGCATCCAACTCTTACCCTTCTTCTCTATTTTTGGAGATTTTATTGAATGTTAGAACAATTTTTGAAGAAAAGTCGTCAAATGTAAAAGTGAAATTACAATCACTGGCTAATAAGAATTGAAGTGTGAAAGCAATCCTACTTCAATTTGTTCAATACCACAGGCAACAATTATAAATTGCACTAAAACTGCTCAATAACTGAAATTCATGGCTCGAAACTAATTACTATATGATGTTTAAATTGTTTTATTAAATAGTTAAGATAAATTGATAAGCAAAAACTTAAAATAACAGATATATTAAATATAAATATATATAAATTAAAAATAAATATAAACAATTTTATGTAGTTACAAATTTAGAAATGATCAGATTACTATTATTATTGGCCTCTGAATTATGATAATCTAGCCTAGTTATAGAGTTCTGAAAACTGCAATGTTATCTTTGGTGAATATTTTCTAATTTTTTATATCCAATAAAAACATTTGAGAGGGTAATATATGATTATTTAATAGGTTTTATCATGAAAACTAAAATTATTTGGAAATATATAGAAAAAAATAACACTGAATACTATTCAATGCTAATTTGCCCAAGCTGCTCTCCGCCTGAAGAGCAAAAATAATTGGCCATGTAGTTGTGCGCCTCCTAATAATGATAATATATTAAGCATGTACATAAGGATTTCAGAAACAGAGTTTTGGTGAAGTGATAACTCTTGTTTAGTGAATTTTCTAAAAGATTTTTGTTTTCATTGCAATATATTTTCAAGGTTACTCAATGGTACATGGGAAATAATCGACGTAAATAAAGAATTATGTCGACCAGAGGATGAAGCAGCATTTGAGTCTGTTACAATTTCAGATAGTGAAGATTCTGCTTGTGCTTGTTCTTGCCATAAGATTGATGAGCAGCAGCCTTTGAAACAGCATTGTGTTAACTGTGGTCTTCGGGTAAAAAATGTTCACAATAATTTTTTTTTAAATTAAAGTTTTCCTTTTTTCAAAAGTTTATGCATGGCAAGGTATACTGCCAAACAGGAAAAGGATTTAAGCGAGTTCAAATCACTTTCCCTTTCAATCCAGATGTTGACCATATTGCAAGATTAGGTGTTCAAAATAGAACTAAAAGAATAGAACACAGTCCTAGTAAGAGATTAAATTCTCCAATTAAAGAGCCTCAAGATGAAGTAAGAAACATTGAAATATAAATATAGTGTACATTATATTTCAATATCTTTTATTTTTCAGAATCGCATTTGCAATGAAAGTGAAGATGATGATAAACGAAAAAATGTTAAAGCATGTAAATCACCCAAAAAAACTAAACCAAAACCAAAAAAAGATACCCCTGCCAAATCTTCCAGGAAAGAAAGCCCAAAGAAAAATATTGAAAAGTCATCCAATAAATCAAATCCCTGTCGAAGAAAGCGAACAAAAAGCATAAAGCTAAATGATTCAGTAAATAGAAAAATTATTAACGATGAAGATAAGGTTGATTCTGAATTTTTATCTAAACCAGGTAATAGTTCTGGACAAATTAAAAGGCTTGTGAATGGCATAGATTGGAAAAATTTACCTTCTCCAGAGTACTTGGATATTCACTCATCTGATAGTGGTGAGTTCATAATTTTTTTTTCTTATATTCAATAATCTGCATCATATCAATTTTCAATACTGCTTGCTCTTTCGTGAGAATTTTTTCAGCACTTATCTTCTCACATTTTGATTCTTCTTCATATTATAGTTACATAGTTGTTGTGAAAATCTTGTAAAATCAGCGTCGCATCGGACGTAACATATATTCATAATCTGAAATATTAATGATACAGCAAACAAGTCGATGCAGCTGCAAAATTATATATATTATATATATATATATATATATATATATATATATATATATATATATATATATATATATATATATATATATATATATATATATATATATATATACAGAGTGCTTCAACGAAAACTAAACAGGGCTATATTTACCAAGATATTCATTTCTGATCAAAACTCAAAAACAGGTCAATTTTTGTTTCAAGGGGGACATCTTTTGGGGTACAAAACTCAAAAGAAAGGTGGTATCTTTGTCTACATCGCCTTGAACCAATTTCTATTTTTAATTGAAAACTGTAAAAGATACACGGTGAGCAACTGAAAGATAGGGAAGACTATTTCCCTGAGACTATTCAAGTTTCAGTGAAGTAAAATGGAACAGATCCATGCTGATCAATGGCAGTCATCATCAAGTACCATCCTCATCTCGAATTTCAACCCCTAGAGCAGGGGTGACCACCCTTGAAAATTTGGAAGAGGGTAGATGGGTCGAGTGATAACTCGAAAGAAAGGTATTATCTTTGTCTGCATTACCGTGAAAAAATTTTCATTTTTGATTGAAAACTGTAGAAGATACAGAGTGCGAAAAACTGGAATAGATTCATTTTAGATCAAAAGCTGTCATCTTCCGAAATCACCCTCATCTCGAATTTCAACCCCTAGAGCAGGGGTAATATTTCGATCCAGTGATACCTTTCAAGTAAAGGGTTTCGATGGCTGCTAGCAATAATTCTATTCTCATTGAGTTCCATAGGAGTTAGAATAGCTCACTCTCTATCTTCTACAGTTTTCAATCAAACATATATATATATATATATATATATATATATATATATATATATATATATATATCTGCATTTTGGGAGAGCTAGTTAAAGCTCACAGCATTGGAAACACATTAGGTAGGCCCATTATGCACTATTCTATAAGAAACGTCCTCTTATCTCGTCATTCAGTCAATCTACATGTTACATGTAGGTGATGCTAAGGTATTTGTTTTTTCGTTTGAAGGTATGTGTCAATACAAAAGGTATATATATATATATATATATATATATATATATATATATATATATATATATATATATATATATATATATGAAGAAGGAACAGTTGATCATATCCTATATATATATATATATATATATATATATATATATATATATATATATATATATATATATATATATATATATATATATATATATATATATATATATATATATATATATATATATATATATATATATATATATATATATATATATATATATATATATATATATATATATATATATATATATATATATATATATATATATATATATATATATATATATATATATATATATATATATATATATATATATATATATATATATATATATATATATATATATATATATATATATATATATATATATATATATATAGGATATGATCAACTGTTCCTTCTTCAGGTTCGCAGCCCCTAATTGGAAGAGTATTTGACATTACCAATGGTAGAAGATTCCTAACTTGATAGTGATCACTTACGATTCCCACGACGAAGCGTAAGATGCGTCTGATTATCGACAGCTATTTGCTAGCTCATTCTCCTGAACAGCCTAAAAATTCTCTTTCCTGTAGCTTTGTAATGTGATTTGTGTTTTACTTCTAATTCAAGGATCTCCAGAATGTGCCACATCCTAAGCCATTCTTGGTTTTAGTCATCACTGAAGATGCAAATTGCGTCGAGTTTCGATATATCTTGGTTGTAATATTCAAAATACAAAATGTGGCTCAATAGAGAACGACTCTGTTTCATAGTTGGTCCCTTCTACCACATCTTGCCCTATCATATAGCATAGATGTAAAGGAGTAGAATAACTTCCATCATTCGTCTTATTTTCAAATATTCAAGTTATGCAATTTATTGAAAAAAAAAATCCCATACCATAAGAACTAGTTCTTGTATTGGTTGACTACCAAATCGTGGAATAAGTTAATAGAGGGATGAAGTACCTTCATTAGGTTAGGTTAAATTTTATTTGTATGTAAAATTTCCCTTGAGGTGTCTAGGGTAAACAAGGGCGAATGATCAGGCAAAAACGAATGAAGTGGTGATACTAGTACAGTTAGAACATTCTTGGACAATTCAATGCCTTTAAAGTGCAAACATAAAATTTCATACTGATATGTGAATTTGTATTGATCTGACAGTCAATCAAACCTCAGCATTAAAATGGAGAAGGCTGAAATCAAGTGCTAATAAAACATTACTTTTTATGCAAGAAACCGAAAGATAAGTACTATGGTGATTCTTCTCCATCACGTAAGATGATTCATAAGTGGTTTACTGAGTTTTCCTAGTGCCAGAAGTACCAATTGAACGAGGAAATCAAAACAAAGTGGCCACATCTTGCTAAGAAGAAAATCCTGTTTTATTACGACAATGCCTCTGCCCATTCTTTCGCCATTGCAACAGCCACGTTGGTGGAGTTGCGTTATGAATTGCTACCTGATCCACCATATTCTCCTGACCTGGGATGGATATTTTCAACAGATTCAGAAGTAATTTCCGAAACAAAAACCTTGGAAAAGACTACTACAAAGAGGGGATCAAAACCTTCAGCATCGCCTAAGCAAGTGTATAGTCCTAAACAGAGATTATTTCGAATAACTAATGACACCCAGTAGAAAAAAGTGAGTTCTTGTTTCATTTTTACCTGGCTTATCAATTCACTCATGTACTAAGAGGGTTGTTTCAAATATTCGCTTCACAAAAGGAAAAACTACTTTACCTTTCAAAACATTTCTCCCTAATTTCGCTGTATCTCCTTTTTTGCTATAATAATCGAGTTGCTATAGGTATTGGAAAAATTGATTTATGTCTTAAGCGAACTCACAATTTTGTGTTTGTTCTTCTCACTTTTCTTTGGAATTTAAGATACCTCGAAACGATATTTCCTGTTCGGCAGTTGGTACAATACGCAATCCAGTGTATTGTATTGATACTATGCTGGGTTGTATAAGTTTCGATGTTCGGTAATTAGGTGAAATATTTGACTCAGAAAACAAAGACAAACTCATTTCGGTTTTCGAGTTATTTCGAAATTCTCAAATTTTCCATGTTTCGAAATTTCAGGCAATTTATACTTCTTTTACTGAGCGCTTGGGATATAAGAGGTTTTGTTATTTAATTCATTGAAATTGTCTTCAAAGTTTGTTTGTTTGTTCTATGGATCTAGAGTTTATAGTGGACTCAGAATCACTCATCTAGGCCGTACATGCTTACGCACAAATCTTGCCACCGCATAGGCGGTCGTCTTCAAAGTTATATCAAGAAAAGGAAGACTATGAATTTGTATTATTGGTCTCTCTATTTTATAGAAAGATATTACTTCTCATGATATTCTGTTGCTAACAAATAATAAAATCGTTGTATGCAGTCTGGAATTATGAAAAATTCTAAAATTTTTAGTTTTTCAAAATGAAGATATCTAATCAATAAATTGGATAGACTTGTTATATATGAATGAATATGAAAAGGGAAAAATCATCAGACAAAAAAAATTGATATTTGTTAAGCGGCCTTCACATGATCAAAAGAATTGACATAATCGGCATCGACTCAAATATTAGATACAGTCACTCCCAATATCGACATACACACAATATTATTATCCTATCGAAATATAATCCCCTTGACATATTATTTCTTCCACTTCCAGTAATGGATATTGACAATATACCTCCAGATATTCAAATATTGACGTTCCAAAGGAACAATATCTGAAGTTGATCAAATATTGCTTCAATATAACTGTCTTTTTTATTATAAGGTTAATATCATACTGTTTTGTCAATATTATCGAATTTTTAATGCTGTTTTACAGTTGTGTAACGATACAAATATTGATTATATTTGTTCATTATGAATTGGTTTTTGTAGACCTACATTATTTTGAAAATTTTCAGAACTCTCACAAGATGACTCCACCAAGCACCATCTTCCTAGTAAAGAATGCTATATTAAGGATAAAACAAGTTGTGAGAATTGGACTAGAGAAGAGGACAAAATTATTCTGGAAACGTTTCAGCAAAAATTCGACCAAGACGCTATTCAATTGATAGCGAAACGATTGAAGAAGAGACGTGTTGATGAAATTAGAACAAGGTTTGAGAGATTAATGGCTCTACTTCAAGAAATGGAAACTTCTTAGTTTTAAATTTTAATTGATAAGACTGAAAAAATTATTCTATTATAATTCTTAAAGTTCTATATTCTTTTCAAATAAAACATTGTAAAATAGTTTCAGTTTCATGAATAAAACACAACTAAATATCACAGTTTTTTTCCAATTGTTTTGTAAAATCACTTCCATTCATAGAATGCATATTTAAGATATTCTTTGAGTTATATTTTGGACCAGAATTTCAAAATCCAGGATCCCATGTAATTTCCTGAGCTTTGAGAACTTTTTCTAAGCACTGTAAAGTATCGCCTTGTTGAAATGTTATTGATTTATCTGCCAGCTGAAGCCCACATTCCAAATTCGTTTTAATGGTATCCACTTCATTCTTAATGTGTCTCAATGATGAAAGTGAACCTAAAATATTAAATTTGTATAAGCAAAAATAGTTACTATTAGAATGTTTCTGGAAGTAGAACATATTTTACATGAAAACTGAGAAATTTTCATCTGTCCACCATGCTACAACACAAGCATAAGGTAAGGAATAAAATTAGTAGTTGCTCACATTGCTACAGAAAATGTTCGAATGATATTCAAACTAACTTATAATTTTATATGTATGGTTGTCATAAATCCCACAGCTCTTTCAACCCTGTGATTCTTAAATCTTTAAAAATCCATTTTGACTGATATACTCAATGTGCCTGAAATATATTTTATTTTTACAAATAAAATTCAATCATTCAAAATTGAAAGATCTGTTAAGCCCCACAATTTTTCATCCAGGTTGCATTTTTGTATTCAGTTATCAGAAGTATTGACCAAGTTTTCACAATGCTTTATAATACCCAACCAAATTTTCATCCGTTATTAAAAAAGAAAATTGTCATTTTATTTTTGACTAACCTGCATGAATAATTTCACCATTTCTAATCAATTTATAAAAACCAGATTTTTTCAAAGTTCCTTTCACACATCTACATCCAGCAGTAGGTATTTTCTTTTTTCCCTGATTTATTTCAAACTGTTGCAAGACAACTGCTTCTCCACAAATTTCTTCTACTTCAATTGGTGGTAGACGTGAATTCAATTCTTCCTTTACATCGTCCACTAGTTTGTAGATAACATTGAAAGGTTTTATTGAAATACCTACTTGCTCTGCTTCTTCCTTGATTTTATTGGGACATTCCACATTAAATGCATAGATTACAGCTTTAAAAGTTTGGGCGAGATCTAAATCTCCCTTTGTAATTGGTCCAATACCATAGTGAACTAAGTCCATCTCACAGAGATTAGAATCATAGGTGTCGAGAGTGTCGAGAATTGCTTCCACAGAACCGTCAACATCGCCTTTTATTATAATACTCAAATTTATTTTATCATCTGAAAAGAAAATACATAAATAGAATAGACATATAAGATCACCGACCATCGTATTTTCATGAAATGTCATCATACTGAAACAGGAATAAAACAATTCGACACAAGTTAATAACAAATACTGTAAAGTAACTTCGGACACTGAGGGTAAATTTGCTCACTTGGAATCTGACGTTCAGCTTGGGTATGAATTAATGTATGATCTATACTCTAGTATGTAGTTAAGGGTTGCAGTAATAATTTGAGTTTACCGTAAGTATATAATTTCATTATTTAACGATTCAGTAGGATATAGCAGAATATATGATGAAAAAGTAACTCGTTGCAATTTGAAGTATTCGCGGGAAATTTTGAGTACTTTACCTTGCCATTTGCTCTTTTTATAGGCTGCTGAATGGAATATTGGACGAAAGGGGCGAAAACTGTTCAATATAAAGATGTACAAGAAATCTTTATGCGTGAATGTGCACAAATTATCCTTCAGAAATTAAAGCGGCCAATTCATGATGACAAGCGGGATTCAAAAACGTCGAAAGAGATGGCAGAACTATAACAATTTGAAGACAATGATTTTTTATGAGACCAATAAAAAGCACATGTCGAAATATCAGAAGAAGGTCGTTATATTATTTCCAAGATGAGAATAACTAAGCACAACATTTATGGTTGGCGCTGATTGGGACATCCTCCCACAGAGAAATATCGAAGAAACATTGTCTCAATCGTAAGGATGTTCGGATTCGTCAGTTTAAAAACAATATGCCTGGAAGAGATTGGAGTAAAGGGTTTCCCGCATGCCATGAAAAATTAACTATTAGGACGACTCGGAATGTTAAAATAATCTGAGCAAGAGATAGACTATCTGTATTATTCATTATTCATTCAACTCTTGCTCAGATTATTTTAACATTCCGAGACAATTTCAACAATTGTAATTTTTATTAAAATAAGTTGCCTCAAAAATATAATTGATTATTAAGAGACCAACTTTATTGAGGACCCAGACAAGACAACAGTGATCACTGAAAGGTGCACAAAACATTGCGATAGAGTGGTGTACTTGTTCAAGACAATTATCTCTGTTATGATGGCGGCACCTGGTTCTGGTGATCTTCGATCATTTATTGCCAAAAAGTGAAACACAAATATGAAGAAAATCGAGTTGGTTTGAATCACATCAGTAACATGCGCAGAATGTGATTCCCTACTCTTGTAAAAAAAAAACGAAAACAATGTTATATGACCAGCCAAATCACGATAGATGCAATACAACAATCAGAGTCCAACAATATCAGATTCGTTCTGGTACCCCCTAATCCCACCCATCCTTCAAACCTTTGAAAATGTCGTATTTTGTGGCTCTCAAGAAAAACTGGAGGAAAATTATCACAAAATGAAAGAATAGAAGAGAGGGATCCTTTCAGAAGTCAGAGTTTTGTTTAGAGAAAACTTAATAGACATAAACGCTTCTTTCAAGGACAACATAGTTTCCGGGCTTTCCAGTGAAACCTGATCTCCAAAATTCTGAGAAACCTCAAGAGAAAGAGTATGAGACTCCTGCAGGTAAGTACTCGACTCCTCGCATCCTGATGAAAATTTTCCTCTGGTATCCCTGAGATCAGAGGTGAATAATCCATATATGATAATACTCATTAATCACTAATCGTTGCCGTACAATATTTGGACTTCTTTAATTCTTCTTGGAAAAACTATCACAAAAAAAACCTCGAAAATTGTTCAAAGTAGCCCCACTTTAAGGTACCTACAACTATCCTTTTGATCAGGATGCTGATGTACTAATGTGACTGCATGAACTTATACTGATGATGAGAATATTTACTTTTCAAAATTTAGGAAAGCTGAAGTTAAACAAAGCTATATTCATCGGAAAGTACATATGTTATTTTTACATACAATGATTGGCAGCCATATTATTTATGCAATGATAAAAATTGGCGAAATAACAGTATTTTGAATGTTTAAAAAACGTAACGATCCAATTGATGACGCAGAAGTATAGAAAAAGAATGACTCTGACCCACAATTTTGTTTTTCATAATATATACTATATAAATGAGATAAAAACACAAGGTTTAACTTTAATCTACACTTTATTTGGAAAATTCGACGACGTTTCGCTGACACAGCAGCTTTATCAAGAATGAAAAATAGAATGAAGAGTATGGTATTATAAACAAATCGTAGAACAAGTTGGATGAATAACAGGAAAATCCACACCGAGCCATTGTACAGTTAGTATGAAAGGTAATAAAACTAATTAAACAAGTTAAGTAGGGGTGAGTAATTCAAATCTACCTGTTCATTCAAAAGCTTGTCCGAATGTTTGTATCTATTTATTTCTAATGCTTCTAGGAGATCTAATTTTGAACTTTTGATTTTATATGTAATATGTCAAAGTTTTATTGAATGAATGGTTTTCTTTTATTAGGTGGTTTGAATAATTTGAATCAGATTTATTTTTATCGAAGCTACGTTTATGTTCAGATGTTCTTATGCCAAAACTCCTATAGGTCCTACCGATATAAATTTTATCACAAGAACCGCAATTGAGTTTATAGATTCCTGATTTACTTGAGTTTTCAACACGAGATTTATTATTTTTAATATGTTTACCTAAGTTATTAGAAGTTTTGAAAGCTATATTAAGATTTTGTTTGACGAGAAAGGATTTAATATTTGTACTTGCAGAACCGCAGAATGTTAAACTGTTGAATATTTTATAGTCTTTATGAATAGGATATACTTCATTTATTGCTTTCTGATAGAGTTTTTACGAATGATTAGATCTATCATATCCGGATTATATGAATTATTAATGGCTATCTGTTTGATGATGTTTAACTCTTTATTATAATCTTCTACTGATAAAGGTAAATTGAGTAACCGATGTACCATGCTGTTTAAAGCTGCAACTTTGTGTTGAATTGGATGTAATGAGTAGTTATGTATAATTGTATCAGTATGTGTTGGTTTACGAAAGACCGAAAAAACATGATTATTATTTTGTTTAGTGATTTTAAGTCCAAAAATTTATGGAATCGTTCTGTTCAATTTCGATCGTGAATTTAATGTTCAAATGGATGGAATTAATGAAATTAACAAATAAGTCTAATTGACGAGTAGTTCCAATGAAACATACTAAGATGTCGTCAACATATCTATACCAATAAAGAAATTTGGAAATGAGTGGATGTGTATGAATTTTCTGTTCAATATTATTCATTCTTGATAAAGCTGCTGTGTCAGCGAAACGTCGTCGAATTTTTTCAAATAAAGTGTAGATTAAAGTTAAACCTTGTGTTTTTATCTCATTTATATCATGGATCTACATCAAGTAACGGCCTCCACAATTCAAATATATACTATACTTTATACTTTGTTTATATTTTAGTTTCTTGTATTTACTAGAGATCTATAGGACAAAATCAAACCTGAGTCATGAAATAATAATAACAAGTAAAATTAACTGTGTGATGGTGGATACCTAACTAAACTCAGGCAGCAACATTTAAACACAAGCGCAAAGATTGTATTTGCTGGGAGCCATTTAGAACCATATGGGTATTCAAACCAGATATTATATACTGGCTATACATATCAGTGATAAGATCGCTTCTAATCTGTATTGTCATCATATGGTACTCTGCACTGGATAAAATCAACAAGATCAAAGGCCAGTGTGACTAGAAGTCATTGGATTCTCAAGATCGGCAGCCATGTAAAGAAATCCTGCCTGACCTCCCCATGACAAAAGGTCACATGGGAGTTTCTAATCAATTTGATGAATTCAAGGATTGGTTAACATCACATATCCTACTTGTCCCACAGAGGCTCACATTCGGCATTGATAACCATGCCTCTAGGGCAAACATTCAGACTGCCCTACGGGAACAGGTCACCGCAGTACCCGCGGAAGTATATGCCATACTCCAATGCGTGCAAGAAAACACACAGAGACGTACATTTGTATATGTTCTGACAGTCTGAATGCCCTAGGATAACTAGTAGATGCAAGCGCTACATGCAAACTAGTTGGCAAATGTAAAAAGGCATTATGATAACTAACAATGTTACACTCGTGCCCAATCCATCAGACTTGTCAAAACAGTAATAACTGACAAACTATTGGGACCTACATGCTCTCTTTTTCCAAAGATTAGAATATTACCGAGACTCAGAACTGCAGGGCAAATATTTCAGGATTGAGACAATAAAAAAGGCTCATAAGAGTTTCAAATTTAGGAGAGGGTATATGAATTATTGTTTCTTGACAAAAAATCTATTAGGATGGTGGTGAGGCACCAACCCAAATACATACACAAATCAAGGGTCTTTAAGAAACTACACAATATTGGTTGCCAAGAAAATGAGAGAACAGAAAATATTCTCTTTAGATGTTTTGTTTAGGGACTCGCAAGCATCATAAAAAGGTTTGCATGAGATTGAAACTCAATCCATGCCCGTAGTCGGTTAAAAGAGATGACTGCTGCTCACAACGTCGCCGCTTCAGAAGAAGAAATTGGAACGTACATGATAAAAGCAGAAAACAATTGAAGTGGCATTTATTCATGTCATATTCAATGAAATGTCACCCTCAAATTCTTTGATCAATTTTTTCCAAATACTTCAAATTTAGACATTGATGTAAAACTCACCATTTTCATATTCTGATTTCCTAGGGCCTTGTTGTTTTAGCTTATATCTTCCTAATTTTCTTTTCAGTTTCAATTTCTCTTCATATTCTTTACGATGTTCCTCTGCTTTTTGAATAACTATAACCTTGTCTTCTTCGGCTTTTTCTAGTTTCTTTTTATCTTCTCGCAAATATACTACTTCTCTAGCTCTCTTCTCAGAATCTACCTCCAAAACTATTTCTCCTGCAGATGGGAGTTCTTTCCATCCTTCAATTTCGGCAGAATACCCAGGGGTTACTTCATTTAGGATATTGTTATCTGCATCTCTCATAAGTCTTACTCTTCCAAAAGCTGTTCCTGCTACTAAGACACATCCTTTTCTTAGAGTTCCTAGATTAAAAGCATAATTAAATTCAAGAGGCTTAATTTGTGTGAATTAATATTTTTTACCTCTTTTCACAACAATTGTACACAATTTTCCTCTATGTATATCTATTTTGCTCTCTACCACAACAGCTTCAACAAGTCCAGTGTAATCTGCTTTTATTTCTAATAATTCTGCTTGAAGAACTAAGGCTTCTATTAATGAATTCAAGTTCTGTTTTTTAAGGGCAGAGATTGGAACTGTTTGTATGTCACCACCCATATCTTCCACTTGCAAACCTACCTCAAGAAGCATTCTCTTGGTTCTTTCTATGTCAGCTTTAGGGGAATCAATTTTATTGATGGCAATGAGAATGGGTACTGAAAAAATGCAATTCATACAAATTTCTTCTTCTGATACTTAAAAAGCAGGAGGTCACCCAGAAATGGATATTAAAGATAATTTTTAGCGAATCTTATAATTACCCAACTGAACAAATTTTTGTAGAAACAGGTATAATTAATTGAAGAAAATTATATTTTGTTGAAAGAATATTTTGAAGGCAAATGATCATGTTCACTCAACAAGAAATATGGGGGAGAGGGTTGGTCTTCTGCCAAGAGTTGATAAAACTATAGATCAGAGAGCGCATACTTTTTTTGACACCAAAATTCTAGAACTGCATTCTTAGTCACATCAAAAATGAACCAAGCTTCGATATTTATAAATGGAAATTAAAAGGTTGGATACTTTTGCAAGTCAAGATATAAGTGCGATAATAG
This sequence comes from Cryptolaemus montrouzieri, assembly GCA_013387265.2. Lineage (NCBI taxonomy): Eukaryota > Metazoa > Arthropoda > Insecta > Coleoptera > Coccinellidae > Cryptolaemus > Cryptolaemus montrouzieri. The sequence goes on from JABFTP020000185.1 coordinate 74,926,359, forward strand.
ATACAAAGAACTCATATGTGCTCTTAGTAAACTCATGTGGAATTTGCACCTGGAAAACGCAGTACACAAGGCTAGACATTCCTTATGGCTGTATCAAATGACCTGTGGAAAAGAAATGGGGTCTTGCCCTAAAGCAACTTCAGTTTCTATATGTGATGGTGGTTAGACCACATATTACATACGGATGCATGACTTGGTGCGAGTGCAGTCTTAAGAAGCAATCCCAACTCAAGCTCTCTAAATTGCAGAGAACGGCCTGCATGATGATTACTGGAGCTTTTTGCTCTACACCCACTGCGGCTAAGAAACTGATATTGGGCCGAGCCCCTCTTCATCTGGTGATAAGTGGCGTGACTACAATGGCTTTCTACAGATTCTATTATCTTTCCCCAAATGAAGCGGGTAAGTTCGGCTTTGTGCCTGGCGCCTTAGTCTGAAATCGTGGACAATGAGGTGCTGAGTATGAGGTCTGACATAGCAACACCTATAACCAACATGGAGAGGCCATTCCAGATCATCATTCCCTATAGACAGGAATAGACCAGCTCTAAGGACCGTCTACTTGAGGGACTCTGTTGGTACACGGATGTCTCAAAGACTGCAAAAGGTGTTAGAGCTGGTGTCTACGGTCGATCTGTCTTGAGGGCATGCGACTGTCTGTCAAGCAGAAATATTCGCCATTGATCACTGTGCTAACCTCTTGTTTGAGAGGGGATTAACAAATAGGACAATGAAAATCCTCACCGATAGCCAAGCTGCACTGAAGGCATTGGCATCCGATACCTCTGCGTCAGTTATGGTGCAGGAATGTCGCTCCACCCTTGCCAAACTAGGAGAGCGGAGCAGGCTCCATCTAATATGGGTGCCTGGTCATTCTGGCATTGAGGGAAATGAGAAGGTGGACTCATTGGCCGCTTGAGGAGCTGGCCTGGAGTTCATAGGAGCAGAGCCTAAGCTCGGAATTACCCTGGAGATTGCAAGGATGGAAAACAGCAGATGGCTGGACCTGAAGGTACATGAGCACTGAATGGGACTCTCAGGTCTCAGATACGCTCGACGTGCCATCAGTGGGCCTTCCACTGCGAGAGCCAAGGCCTGGCTTAAACTCTCTAGGTTGAAACTGAGAGTTTTAACTGCCATACTAACAGGGCATTGTCGCCTCAGGAAACACCTAAATAAGTTAGGATTGATTGAGGATCCTTCATGTAGGCTATATTAAGAAGATATATAATCAATGGAACATGTTATGTGTGAGTATCCTTTCCGAGAATGATATATATGATATCTAATCATATGTGTTCATATAATATACTTAAGCAAGATATAATATGGAATATAATCTGAGCTTTCGCTTGCCTCAAACTATGAAATGTATGTCAAAGTTCATAATTTTTCATGTCTTTTCACTTTCATTCAGGACTTGGTTTGTTTTTGGTTGTTTTTACGAAACTTTTTTCACACAAGGTAAAACTTTCGAAGGGCCTTCGAGGAAAAATTAACATTTGTTTATTGGTTTTGTGAATGATAATTATGCCTCTTCAATAAACATATTATTATTATAATCATTTTGCTCAATGCACTATTATAAAAAAGAATTGATGTTGCTCATGTTTAACTTTCATTTCATTGATGAAATTGTTTAAAACAGATGTGAATACATGTTAACAATATATAATCTGCAGCGGCAGAATTTAAAAGTATCAGATTAAATTGGGAAATTTTAATTTGATAAGCTGTATATTATTACTGTTGTCATTAATCAACATTCTGAAGAAATTTGTTCTAGAATTAGTTTTCAATTTTATCCAATACCTTTTGCCTGCTTTGCCATTCTCACAGATTCTACTGTTTGTTCCATAACTCCATCATCTGCAGCTACTACTAAAACAACAATGTCTGTAATATTTGCACCTCTTGCTCTCATGGCACTAAATGCAGCATGCCCAGGAGTATCCAGGAAAGTAACTGTAGCACTAGAATCTAATACAATTGAAAATGCACCAATGTGCTGAGTTATACCCCCAAATTCTTTTTCAACAATACTAGAATGTCTTAAAGCATCAAGTAGAGTAGTCTTTCCATGGTCGACATGACCCATAATTGTGACAACAGGAGGACGGGGCCTGAGTAAACTTTTATCAGCTGGTGGTCTAGGATATATATCTCTATCTTCTAGTTCTTTTAACTTATTTGTAGGATTAGCTTGAATCTCAATTCTGTGCCCACTTCTTCTAATAGCTTGCTGTAGAAGTTTCATATCTTCAATTGGTTCATTTGGATGTTTTAAGTTATTCAAAAACAATTGAGAAATATAATTCATATCTCTGTTCAGAATTTGACCTAAATCTCGAGGAGTTATGTTCTTCCAAACTTTTATAACTGGCAGTTTAGTTGAGTATTCTATAGGCCTGGTAAATTTCTGAAAATTAAAAATTGGTAAAAATTGATAAAATGTAAATGGGCGCACTCACCCTATTTTCTGCATCTTTCCTCTTTTTGTACATTACTGTATTTGAATGAATACATCTGAATTCATTATTATCTAACTTATTAATAATTCTTAAATTTTTTTAAATATTTGTATGTGGTATATGAAATCCTGAAATAAAAAACATCACTCTTCTATTAATAGATGTAACTAAAATGTTATTCATTAAATTTCATATTTTTAGTGTTTAAGTCATCAACTGAATCAAGGCAATGGATTACGTTACTTAATCCAATAATTAGGTACTTAGGATAAATTTGATATTTTTAGTATACTGCTAATAGTTATTCAAATTTAGAGAATGAAATGGTATAGTGAGGAAACCTGTAGTGATGCATATCAATTGATTATCAAAAGTTTGCTTGAATATTACTTTAATTTAAACCAAACCCATTTATAGTTTTCCAGTTATGTCCCTTTCCCACACTTTTATAGACATCAAAGATAAAAAGCTATTGACAGAGAATCAGATTAAAATATGAATATAAGAGTAGATAAATGTGAAATACTAAGAAAGTTTATACACCTATTATTTCAAGTATTTTGTTCATTCCTCAAGCTATTGTTCACCTAATAGAACATGAATATAGTTATAGAAGATGTACACTGGTTCAATAAGCTGTAAAAGAAAACTGGAAAAATAAAGTATTCAAGGAAACATACGTTCGAGTTTTTATAATCTGACGAACATTTTTATTCCTGGACATAATTGCTTAAAAGCATAAACATCTCTTATTGGTAAAAATTGTTGCTCAGACCAAAGATGATTTATATGTCTATGCTCAGACTGATATTGAAATATGGATTCAATCGAATACTTTTAATACTATTTAAGCCAAAATTTTGAATTATAATTTTTAAGGTTAAGTCTTTACAGACTTTTGTGTTTGTAGGTTATGCACAGAAATCCCCTTACTTGCTTGCATCTTGTAATAATGTGCTCGGATTTTTAGCCCATTACCCAGCTAAACATACAGCACAGAACAGACATTTGGTCTGTTCTGTGACCTACAGTTTATAGTGAATTCCGAACCACTCTCCTAGACCGTGCAATTATAACTGCCATCACAAGGATTACAAGTTATCTGGTCTACGGTAATTTATGCCTTCTTTAGACGACTCTTTCAAATTCAGTATTTTTTTGTTCAAGGACAACATCCATAACAAGATAATGCCCCTCCTCATCGTGCAAGAGTTGTCTTGAACGTTCTTGAAGAGAATGATATCGATCTTCTACCGTGGCCATCCTGCTTCCCAGATCTGAATCCCATCGAGCATGTGTGGGACACCCTTAAAAGAAATCTCCTGCGTCAAAACGTCTTCTATCATGAAAAGGAGCTTCGATTAGCAGTTCAGGGGGCTTGGAATGACTTAGACCAAAATGTAATAGGCAATTTAATATTGAGCATGCCGCGACGATGCCAAAGTGTCATTAATAACAGAGGTGGACCTTCTGGGTACTGAAAAATATAAGTGCTTCCATATCGTTTCGAAAATATTAGTTCAGGATTTTTTTTTGTGTTTTACCAAATTTAGTCATTTTCACATTTCAAATTTTATTTTGTTTTTTATTATATATTATATTTTATTGAGAATATATATATATATATATATATATATATATATATATATATATATATATATATATATATATATATATATATATATATATATATATATATATATATATATATATATATATAAATATAATTCGAATCATCAAATTCATATTTTAAAGATATTGGTAAGTGTTCCCTAGACTTTTTTGAGGTGTTTATATATAAGTAATAATATAATTATTGAAATATAAAAATTATTAAATAAATAATTATTATATATTATTAAATTACATTAGAGAGTCTGGATACATAACCGATAGGTTGAGTCCACAACTTCCAAACGCCAGATTACTTGTAATCCTCACAGGTGGTAGTTATCATTGCACGGTCTACGAGAGTGGTTCGGAATCCACTATAAGGTCCATAGAACAAACAAACAAAAAGAGGATGTTATCAATTCGTGGTGAAGTTTTTTTTGCAAAATAAGATGGGGTAAAAATTGAGCATCAACACCTCTGTCAGTATTGAAATAAAAAGAGTAGTAGAATTCTCGATAAAATTCTTTGCATCGGCTCGGAAGATGCCTACCGCAGCTAGAGGTTAAATGTAAAATAAAAATCTTTCAAGACCACCATGAACAAGCCCAAAACCAGAAATTCAGTGACTAAAATTGAAATTACACTTTTATGTCTATGTCAAGCCAAAGAGAAAAAAAACATTTCGGCTCATCAACTGCAATCTATTCAAAAAAGTGGCTGAACAATGTGAATATACTTTTTACGTAACTTCAATAATTACCGAGATATTGAATAACTCAAAAATCACGACCGAGATCAAACATTTATCTTATTTGAACGTGAAATTGAAATGAACACCAGAAAAAGGGATCTGGCAACACTGCCTGAAATTTAAATCGTTCGGGAAACATTTCCCGTCTACTCGGTACTGGATGCGCGAAATTAGTCAGCGTAGACCTTGGAATTTCACTTGCTTTCTCGAAATGCCTGCTATTGTTGTTGTTGTTGTTGTTTTTCCTTTAACGTGCTCTATTTCCGCCTTTCGGCCAATGACACGCCGGGGAATTCTGTCACCCACTAACCCGGGAATTTAGCCGAACTCCTCTCGTGTCGAGGGAAGGGATCTTTAATGTCCAACACATCTCTGTTAGACAGGACCGACGGCTTTACATCTCCTCCGAAAGATGGATACTCAAGCGATTCCCAGAATCCGAAAAATCGCACCGACTTTGTGGGGATTGAACCCAGGTAACTCTGCGCAGGAGACAAGCATCGTATCCCCTACGTCACCGAGCCGGCCATGCCTGCTATTATTAGTTTGCCTTTCGCAAAGGTGGAATCCATAGTAATAATTTTGTTTTGTTCATAAACTATGGATTAAAATGAATTATAATGGGTTGAAATTATTTCTCTACGTATCTGTAGTATGTCATTTTTTAGTTTGATGAAGCACCTCCTGTACAATCTTATGAGCTAGGCAGATTATATTTGTATACTCTCCTTCATATTGAAATAAACTAAAAATTACATTTCTGGTTCGATATTCGGGTAGTTGCGCTAGGGTTTTATCGCTATCTTCTGCCAACATTCTTTTAATGAATTATTTTCAGGATAACTGGTGTTTAAGTTAGTCCGAACTTGGCTGTACAGGGAATTAAAGAACAACCATCAGGAGTCAGATTTCCAGATGTGCAAATATATCAAAATTCATGGAATATAATAAAGAGAATTGTCAGAATCTTCCCATACTTTCGCACAAGTCAAAATTCATTTTCAGATAGAGCCATGAATTCCGAAAAAAAATCTTCTAGACATTTATTTTCCTAGAAAATAGTTCAAAACCTAATGAATATATTTTCAGAAAAATTTCTGTAGTGAATGTTTCATTTTATTCCTATTCATAGATCATCCGAAGCAACATTAGAGAATTTATATTTCAAAAATATTGAATGAGCGAAAAATAATATTCTGTTATCGCAATTTGATGATTTTCTATTCAAAATTAGAGATAAAGAGAAGCATCTCTAGAGATTTTCGAAAAATGCGTAGAAAATTAATTCGTACACGAGTACACAATATCATACATTTTGCAAAAATCATAATCTTTCTGTTATGTATATTTTTTGATTTTGTATTATATACTGGATGATTCACCAGTGGCGCGGTGCTCTGTAGTTCGTACACTCTTGAAGATAGCATTTTTGTTCGAACGGAATTGTCTGTAGAAAGTAAAAATCTACTTCAGCAATTTATTTTGAAGTAAACCGGGTGTCCCAATTTTCTATGAAAAAATCTTTGGAGGTTTTTTCAGATTGAAAGATTCAAGAGCGTCCTAAACTCTGCTATATTGTTTTTAATTAATAAGTTTTTTGATGAGCAGTTTCGTCACAATATTTTTTTTCTTAAAAATTCATGAGAATAGGCTCTCACATCAGCGCATGCTCCTTTGGCCAGAGGGGATGAATACTTTTTTCCTTTCGTTTTCTTATTGCCCAAAGATAGCTTTATTGATGAATTGAAAAATCAAGATATGATATTTTTAAAATTACATTATTCAATAATTTTTTTGAGTCACTCCTGTATAAAATGAGGATAATTTATTTCAATTCATCAATAAAGCTATCCTTGGGCAATAAGAAAACGAAAGGAAAAAAGTATTCATCCCCTCTGGCCGAAGGAGCATGCGATGATGTGAGAGCATATTTTCATGGATTTTTACGGAAAAAAATATTGTGATGAAACTACACACCAAAAAAACTTATAACTTAAGGACATTATAGCAGAGTTTAGGCCGTTCCTGAATCTTGAACGAAAAAGTGGTCTTCCAATCTGAAAAAATCACCCAAGATTTTTTTATAGAAAATTGGGACACCCTGTTTACTGCAAAATAAATTGCTGAAGTAGATTCTTACTTTCTAAATACAATACCGTTCGAACAAAAATGAAATCTTCAAGAGTGTACGAGCTACAGAGCACCAGTATACATAATTTGGGAATTTGGTGCCAAGTGGAAGTGGCAAATTTGAGAATGCGGAAAAAGTAATCAATCTAGATTTAGAGACTTGATATATCACAGATATTCGAGGCGGAGAGAGCAAATCATTTTGATGTCGAAAGACACTGTTAGTCTTGAAAAGATCATATCCTCGATGAGCACGTAAGGATATTTCCCCCTATAAAGAAGACGAAAAATTTATAACTTCCAGATAGTAATTTGAATTATATAAAGAAATTGTAATTCGTAAAAATCTAATATTTATATTCCGAAGAATGTATAACATTTGTTGATAAAGCTCGAATATGTTTCTTTCGATATTATTTAAAATTATTTTGCTTCTAATGAAAGCAGTAGTATTTTCATAAAATTTAATAGGATTATGTTGTGGAAAATTTTATAGCAAAGAAAATGTCTCTATTTTCAATTTTAAATATCAACAAGATTCAATAGAAATCTAGCTTTCTTAATGCTAAATAGGACTGTAATCTTTTTATCTGTGATTTGTCCGATTTATTAATCTCTTAACTTGAAATTTGGGAGACGTCGTAAAGGATTCGTATATATCAACCTAATTGATTCAGTATTGAATTGAAATAATTGTATAGCCACAATTAGATGTTCTTTTGTGATATATTCTTCACAATTATGAGTGACAATAAACCTTTACTTGCTATAGTATGAGATTAAAATAAAAACCCCGTTTCTTTCAGTTTCCAAAAATGTTATAACTACAATGTAAATTAATAAGGTTTGGAAATTTGCATTAGTATATTTTCGAACAATTGACAGAAAACAAAAATTATATAAAATTTATGTATACAATAGTTTCATTATCCAATTTCGTGCACAAGTAGGAAGTTTTATTATAAGTTATATAAATTTTATGTATACAATAGGTTAATTATCCAATTTTGTGCACTATTGAGAAGTTTTTGTTAGTGAAGCGAATAACTATTTAATTGAATTTTGTTAGGATAAGATGAAATTCTACAAATTGGGGTTCTTGGGGTAAATATTCAATGGATCATTATTATAGTAAATTAATTTTGCCTTGAGAAATGAAAGGTTGAAGGAATAATATTCACAGTTTTTGTCTATGTTATTCGTTATCAATTATATTGTTTTTAAATCTTTCAAAATCAATGACACATTTATAAAATTCAATGTCACTTATAGATAACTGCGAACCAGATAATATTGACGATCGATAAGTTCATTAAAAGAAAATTTAAAAATAAAATAACAAAAAAATATTACAGACAGTATTTATTCATACAGGAAAATTCTGGCAGTGATCCTGATCAATATACAATTTTATATTCACAGTAAAAATCCATGGAATGTCAAAAATATTCATAAAAGGAATACATAGATAACAAAAATTTATCGAACATCTTTATTTATTATTATCTACACATTAACTAATAATCACAGAAATATTTTTAAATAAAGTATATCTAAAGTTGCCACTGAAAACATCTTCCTTATCAAGAGAATCATTTTGTTTTTATTTGTAAATTTCATTTTATCAATTTAAATTGGTCTTGAATATATACTTCTTTTTCAATAAAAGATATTTATCAAAGGAACAAAGTGAGTGTGTCTTCATTTTCTTATATTTCATCGGCGACTTAAGAAGTATTTCAATATGCAATTTCTTTGGAATACACAATACACAGAATAAATTCTCAATATTATTATCAAATATAATAATTTCCCTGTATAGTAGAATAGTTTTTCAACTTATGATAAATAAATATTTTCACCTCTCTTATGAAACATTTTTGTACATAAAAATCATATTTCTCATATTCGCAAAACTCAAAGTCTTACAGATGGGTACAGTATTTACAATATTTTCTCAGTCCCTTATTATTTGATTCTTTAAAAAAGTGAATGTGCTAATGGTCACTCAATGTGCATAGTGATTTGAAAAAGAAAACAACTACAATTTAATTTACAATAACTTAATTTTCTCCATAGAACGGAATGAATTTATATAAGATTGAAAGAATGAGTTTTTTCTATATGAAGCAACATCATTTGAAATTTTTCTGACAATATTATTGAAACATTATCAAGATATAATTCTGAGTTTTCAAAGTATTGAAAGTTGTTATATTCATATCAAGAGTATCACTGAAAGTTTTCATAGTTTTAACATCAGCAGACCTAATAATTCATTTAATCCATTATTATTAGAGTTATACATCATTTATATATCTTGTAAAGAAAAATGCCTATTCTGATTTCAATTTGGTTTTATACAGAATTAAAATTCAGAAAATATATATTACTGCTGTTGGAGGAGAAGTTGTTCCAATTCATCTGCTGATCTCAGTAGAAAAGCAGCAGACTCACGATAACCTGTGATGAGCTGTCGAACGGCGGCCATTTCTCCAGTACTTAACTTATGGTTGAGGAGAGGTTTTTGCTTCATACTTAAGTCTGTTGGACCTGTGAATAATTGAGTTTGAATTCTTTTGGAAATTCTAAAAAATAGTATCAAAATTTTTTTAACAGAATTACTCAACGAATTTTGTTTGCTAACTTTTGGGAGCGAAATTCTTGAAAATTTAATATACACGGCGAAAAAAATGTGGATGAATCCTAATACTTAGATAGTCTTCAAGAGTCATGGAAAACGGAAGAAAAAGTTCATTCTATTTTTCAGTTCCTAATCCTTTGATAATACTGATTACTGTTCAGTAATCATCATGACTCATGAATTCTGAAATTCTCCCTAGATGTGACCATGGTGAAAAAAAATTACCCTTGTTCTGCCAGAAACCAAAACACGAATATGGTTAGATTAGAAATGAAAGGAAGTACACAACAAAAGCTATTATGGAATTAGAACGATGCGATGGCAATAAAGGTGTCGCCAACATGAAAGATATCGAAATGTCCTTGCATATTGGGCTGAAAAACATCAATAACAAATAATTCGATCGGAAGTGTTGAAATTGTGATTCATACGATATGTATTTTGTTGGATAGTGGAAATTATTAGTTAGTTAGTTTGTTTGTTTGTTATTCCTTTAACGCGCTCTATTTCCGCCTTTCGGTCAATGACACGCCGGAGAATTCTGTCACCTCACTAACCTGGCAATTTCGCCGAACCCCTCTGGTGTCGAGGGAAGGGATCTTTAATGTCCAACACATCTTTGTTAGACAGGACCAACGGCTTAACATCTCCTCCGAAAGATGGATACTCAAGCGATTCCCGAAAAATCCGAAAAATCACACCGACTTTGTGGAGATTGAACCCAGGTAACTCTGCGTAGAGGACGAGCATCATATCCTCTAGGCCACCGAGCCGGCCTATTAGTTGGTTAGTGAAGAAGAAGAGGAGAAATGGGAATTGCGAAAATTGTAAGGAGTCCATGTCGTGTAACAACGATTGTATTGACTTTATAAAACAAACGATTCCTAATAAGATCTCTTATATTTTAGTACGAAATTAATGAAATTCCATTTAAATAACCTTTAAATATTACTGAGTGAAAGAGACTTTTGAAGTTCTGATATTGATAGGTTATGGGGATCTTTGGAGATCTACTTACGAGGTACGAGAAGGTTTTAACCAAATCTGACAGAACATGGATTTCCGAACATTTTGAAAAATTATCCAAAAATGGTATATCAAACCGGATTGAAACCATATCCATGTTTCTTTTCAATTAGAAAAAGAAAAAGAAATTTTTTTATTGGAATCATATTTAAGAGAAATTTTAAAATTGAGAGGTAGCTATTTTGAAACGGCAGACAGAGTTCCAGAAAAATCTAGGAACGTACGGAGTGAAATAAGTGCTTTACAATCATATATGACAGGCCAATATATGTTGCCATTTAAGTTTCAATTTTCAAATAAACAATCTACTCTCTGTTTATTATTTTATGCATATGAGGTTCTGGTAACAATATTTTTTTAATAATTTTAATCTTTTGCTAGAGTTTACTGCATTCTAAGTAAAAATGTTGTATTTTCTATTTGTTTGGTTGGTTATGATAATTATTAGTTTGAGAGAGAAAGGAAAAGATTTTTATTTGATCACTGTATCTTTTATATTACATAGGATGTAAAGGAATAAGTTTGAAATAATTCACGTGGGGATTCCTAAAGCCATTTTATGACGAAAAGTTCCCATGGTCATATGTCCGCAAACGCTTCGTTACCGAAATACAACGTGTTGAAATCTGTGGCAGATGCGGAAAAAATGCAATATATAAAAAATGATTAAAAATTAATTGAAAATTCATAAAAACATTTTTGAATTGCCCGGAGCTTGCTGAAAAAAGGTGTAGGGGTAGAAGGAACACGTGACCTCAGAAAAAGTACCACTCTGTAGATTTTCATAATTGTTTCTGTGATCTGATTATGTAGATTTCATGAAGGCTCCTATGAGTATCAGAAAAACTGTAGTTATCACAAGAAAAAAATCTGAAGATTTCAACACGAAGCGTTTGCGGACATATGTTCATGGGAACTTTTCGTTATAAAAGGGCTGGAAAAAGTACCTGAAAACTTTCGCACTTATTTATTTACAACCTGTATATCATACGAGGATTGGTAGAAAGTATACGACCTACTTTCATATCTCCGCGTTAGAACGTTCGAGCGTCTCCTGTAAGGACGTCAACGCGTTTGCGTTAATTTTGATTTTAATTCGAATTGGTTGATGACAGTTTTTACGAATTAGTGTATGAGTTAAATATAAATAAAAGAGTGGTATAAAGGTTCAACGATGGTAGCTTATATGTTGACAGCGACCCACGCTTTTGGCGGTCCTGGGCGGCAAAACACGATAACATGAAACCTACGTAACTTGCAAACAATGAAGATCGTCGATTAACTGTGCGAGAACTGAAATGTGAGCTTAAATAATAATAATTGGACTTTTACACTATGAGAATCTAATGGTTAACTATAGTAGGGATTATATCAAGGGGTCCGTCATGGATATCGACACTTCTAGCATTTCCACGCTCATTCGGTTACCCCTAAGGCGAATGCATGTCGAGCTTGTGGTGATCAAATGAATTGGTGTTCCAAGCCTGCACTTAGGATCAGATCCAGTCCTATCTTAAAATCTGAATATGCCATGCCCTAATGCATTGCCAGGAGCCGTGCACTAGTTCGACAGCCGTCAAGTGCCAATTTTGTCCAGATTTTGCTACGTGATGTGCACATCATTGACTTGTACTAGCGACTAACTCGAGCATTTAACAAGGTGTACCCATGAATGAATGTGATCTTAGAATATCAAAAAATAATTATGATCGCGAAACTAAACATCAATCTTCTTAGTGGAATGTCAGTTGAATGTTGACCTTCAAACAATGAAGATTGTTGATTAACTGTGCGAGAACTTGAATGTGATCTTAAAATAATAATAATAGTTGGAATTTTCCACTACAAGATGCGAATAGTTAACTATAGTAGGGATTATATCAAGGCGTCCGTCATGGATATCGACAAGTTTACATCTAAGGTGGATCCATGCCAGCATGTGGTGATCAAATCATTGGTGTTCCGACCCCAATTGTGCACCACCTGCACTTACGATTATTCTCCAGTCCTATCTTTATATATGAATTTTCTAATGCCATGTCTGTTTTTATTAAGATGTCTTTGTGCACTACGAGTATGCTCCTGTAGGTCAGGCAATCGATAACGAATATTATGCCGAAGTTCTGAAAAGATTACGTGATGCAATAGCTTTGGGGTAGAGGTGGTTGACTGCTTCATCGCGATGAGGTGCCAGCACATCCATGGAACCTCGTACGGTCTAACTTGACATAGCAGCAGATTTTACAGAAACAAGATTGAAAGCACATCTTGAAGGGTGCCTATTTGACGGACACTTTGAAGGCGATAGCGAGTACTAAGACTGCTTCCAGAGTTAGAAAAGGCATATAGAGCATATTGATAAATGAAGTGGGAAATATTCCCAAGGAATCCACGAGCCAAACAATGTAGAATTGCACTGGACAAGAAATATGTTTGTAGATGGTATACTTTTGGGCGATCCTCGTACATCGATTAAGTTCACTTTTTAAAAATCTCGAATTTAAATATTAAAGCACTTGGTACACTATAAATTTTCAATAACTAAACATCAAATGAAGAGAAAATTATTAACCATTTGAAATTAATCCACTGCCAGTCGAGAAAGGCGTTGCTCCAGGAAAAAGAGGATAAGGACCGGCTCTCTGAAAGGCTTGTGAGAAATTCGGTCTATACATTGCAGTAGGGGCAGAACCGACCGTATTGGAGATTCCGATTCCATTCATGGTTGCAGCTCCTAATGCAGAAATGTTTGTCCCACTAGAAAAGAAAAAGGAATGAGAACTGATTATAGTAAAAGAAGAATTATGCGTTCCTCGTTCCAAATATAAGAGAAAAAATAATAATAAAGTTTTCAAGCTAAAAGTACCTGCTCATTCAAACTTCAAATTCGTTCCGAAGAGAATGTAACAATCGTTATTATTTCATTTAGCCAAAAATATATATCTAGTTATTGTAGCTTCTGAAACGTGTTTCTTCAATGTTGAAAAGACAGAAGAGACCCTAGATGAGGTTTTACGTTTAGTACGTTTAGATAGTTTAGATACAAAATCATTTTTCACATACGTATTTCAATAAGACGTTATTCTTCCCCTGAAGCATGATTGTATTAATCAGAAGGCTACTTTATTGATTACTGAATTAATTAGTTATCATAAACTGAAAATCTCTTATACTTTTCGTTTTTGAAAGTGGATTCTAAGGCGCAGCAACACATTTTAAGTTTAGATAACGTTCTAAATCCTATTCCAAATTGGTTGTTGGCGCTTGCGATGGGTTTGCTTGATCTAATAAACTGTAGATTGCACTGAACAGATTTGGACCTCTGATGTTATTAAAGTCTTTTATATTTAATGATATAAATACTGCCAAAAGCTTTTAGAGTGTTTTCGTTTTCAAAAACGAACAATTTTTATGAACGTGATCTAGGGCGTGCTAGACAACTGGACTTTTTGTATGCCCATGTCTTAAGTTAGTTGTGCATTATGACGGCTGAAAAGAAGAAGGTTTGTCAACTATAAAAATGCTTTCTCAAAGTGTTGAACGACATGTACGGGGTTCCACAAGTTCGATGGTTTTGTGGGTTATGTTGCAGATAGAAAAAAATGACCCCCCATTTCTCGTTCTTGATTGTTGAGAAAACCTTATTGGTGAAAACCAATTTCAATTGTAATTTTTGTTTTAGAGTTATTCCTCAAGTTTCGATTTTGCGGAATTCGAACAAATTACTATATCATGGGTACTAATTAAGTTACGTTAAAAATATTTCCACATTGTCTAGGCACTTTTTGAATAAAATCTATGGATGCATTCGGAAAAATTTTTAACCCAACGGTTTTAAAACTTTATGGTGAACTCGTTCTTTTTTCAATACAAACTATCCGCGAAATTGGTCGCGTAAAGTAGTGTATTTTTTTCCTTATATAATATGATATTATTATGGCGTACTTTTCAGAAAAATAAAAGTCATTTCCATCCGAATCTCGTTATGAGATGGGAATCTTGTCATTCGCAAAATACTTCTCTATGGCAATATTAGTATATCTATGATAATGGGGAGATCACAGAATAATTCGGATGAATTATTGATGCTGAATAGGTGAAGACGAAAACAAACTTACACACAGAGAACGTTTTCATCTTGTAAGCAAGTTTTTGTGATATCGGGGAAGGAATTCCATAGTATTAGAACGACAAAAAATATGTATTATATAATATGATATAATTTCTTATTCAATTGAAAGTGGAGGTGATGGTTGAGCTGCACTATTTATTGGAAAAAAGTGAAATCTTTCAAATTCTTGAAATTTCGTTTTCGAAAATATTTCAGAATGTTGAAAACTACAAACACAATTTTCAGATAAATTTTTAATCTGGAAATCTTATCGTATATAAAAGTCAGCTCTTCAAAAATACGAGGTATGTCAATGAAGTTCGCGGAAGTTGGAAATGCTGCGGCAGTTGGTAACTCTGCAGCATTCGAATTGATTTCGAAACAGAATTCATTTCTGCGTCAGCCTGTGCAAGTTTCGTGTTGATCGGTTGTATACTTCATGTTTTATTGTCCTTTAAACATCAACCTGTTTCGACCCACCGTCGTGAAGATGAGTGATAAAAAAACTGAGCAAAGAATAGTGATTCAACTTTTGGTAAAAAACGGCGAAAATTCCATGGAAATTATGAAACAGTTAACCGACGTGTATAAGGAAGATTGTCTGAAAAAATCAGCTGTTTACGATTGGGCAAAGCGGTTCAGAAGCGGCAGAGAGTCAGTGGAGGATGATCCGCGCGAGGGAGCTCCTTCCATCTCTCGAAACGCCTTAGAATGTTGGAAGACGATTTGGGCATCAACAAGAAAATGATTCGGCAGATGCTACACGAAGAGTTAGGGATGCGTAAGCTGTATGCGAAAATGGTTCACAAAGTGCTCACAATTGAGCAGAAAGAGCTCCGATATTTTTAAGTATTTATGTACTTTCCGAACCGTCCGGGAACTTTTCCGCGAACTTAACTGACATACCTCGTGTATGGCTTATTTGTGTTGAATTATTGAATCAAATATGAAGATTGATGAATAGCAATACCAGTTTCAAAGAGGATGCTCGAATTATCCTCCCAAATTCGCTATATATGATCTGCATCTTCTTCTGACCGAATTCCCAGAATTCATTGGTTGAATTCCTCGAATTTGGTAAATGGCATTCTGAAATTGCCTAACCAAATACTTCCTACTTTATAGCTGCGTGAGGTAAATTTTGTTCTTAACAAAACCTCATATGAAAAAGTCTAATGGGGGATCTCGAGGGCCACAAAACGGGACCTCTGGTACCTATCAAGTTATCTCCCAGAATGTCGTTCAATTTTTGGATAGAAGTGCCAGCATTATGCTCGGGTGCGCCGTCCTGTTGAAACCACTTTGTTTCGAGGCTTGCAAGAGGAACTCTTTCCGTAAAAAATTAGATCAAAATATTCAAATACGTGTTAGCGTTTATTTCTCTATGGTTTAAACTTATGTATTTTTAATATTCTGTAATTGCGGCTTTTCGAAACACCAGTTACATCGGCTGATTCTCTCTCAATGTTTCAGGATTCTCAATTACTGCTGCAATTACGTTCGTTTCAGTTTCTCTATTATTTTCTTTAGCATAGTCTTTTATTTTCGATTTTGAAAGATCCGTAGGATAGCAAATTATTTTCCAACCTTTTGAAAATACGTTTGTCAGGACGGTGTTCACTACTCATCATTTCTATATTCCATTTCGAAAAACCATCCAAAATACCACAAACTAACAATACAAAAATTGTAAACATAAGAAGATTAATTATTTTGACAATGATGAGGCGATCTCTGTGATTTCACTGAACATAAATACACCTTGTTAAGTATAGAAAATTCTTCTCTGTGATCTGTCCCATGTTCACTGATTGATTCTACTGTTATTGTTATTGAGAATTATTTTGCGAATGACAATATTCCTATCTTATAACGAGATTTGGTTGGAAATGACAATTCATTTTTTAGTAAATACACCATAATAATATTATTATCATATCATATATTTTCGAAAACGAAAATAATACTCTCCTCAAGGCGAACAATTTCTCGTTATAGTTCGATAACCGTAGAGTAAAAAAAATTTCGAATGCATTTCTGGATTATAATCAATAAAGAGCCTCAAATTGTGAGAACATTTTTTACGCAACTTAATTAGTACCCAAGATATGATCATTTGCTCAAGTCCCGAAAAATCGAAAATTCAGGAATAAATCTCTTCAGGGAGCAATCTATTCCTTAATTTTATTGTATATACCTGTCATCAATAATTACTTGAAAAACTTTTATTTACTTAAGAACATTTGTATTCATATTCTCAATTGTATCTACAGTATCACCAGTGGCGCGGTGCTCGTACAATCTTGAAGATTTCATTCTTATTCGAACGGTATTGTATTTAGAAAGTAAGAATCTACTTCAGCAATTTATTTTTTGAAGTAAACAGGGTGTCCCAATTTTCTATAAATAAATCTAGTGAGGTTTTTTCAGATTGGAAGACCGCTTTTTTGTTGAAGATTCAAGAGCGTCCTAAACTCTGCTATAATGTGTAGTTTCGTCACAATATTTTTTTTCCGTAAAAATTCATGAAAATAGGCTCTCACATCATCGCATGCTCGTTCGGCCAGAGAGGATGAATACTTTTTTCGTTTCGTTTTCTTATTGCCCAAGGATAGCTTTATTGATGAATTGAAATAGATTATCCTCATTTCATACAGGAATGTCTCAAAAAAATGACTGAATATTGTAATTTTAACAATATCATATCTTGATTTTTTCAAATAGAACATCCTGTATTTTATTATTCATGTCAACGCATACAATATTGTGCCATATTTTTGCAGAAGTAACCTTATCTTTATCTTCGACCATTTTAGAAATAAAAAAAATAAACTAAAATAATAAAATCAGAGGTTGCGAAAGAAGAGTTTATCAGTACATATCATTATACTTGATCAGAGAAATAGAGATATTTTAAGGTAGTCGTGTATGAAATACGCAATAGATTGGTTTTTGGTGAGATGATCTACAAGGTGTTGAACTATTTCAATAAGTGTTCGAGATGTTGCCCTTTTCTTTGTAGACACAACTCAATCCTTCTGAGGAAAGACCGTTGAACTCTCAACAACATTTGCGGATTAACTGACTGAAAGGCGTCGACTATTCCCTGTCTCATATCCAACTGTGTTGTAGAAGAAATCTGGTAAACGATGTCCTTAATATAACCCCGCAAGAAAAAACTAGACTTATAAGGTCCGGAGACCTAGCTGGCCATCTAACAAGACCACCACGTTCTATCCATTTGTTTATAAATACATGATTCAAATGCTCCCTAACCTGATGTGAGTAATGTGCCGGTGCTCCATCCTGTTGAAACCACAAATCTTGTCTTATATCCTCTGGTACATCGGCAAGTAACATTGGTAGATGGTTTTTGCAGAAAATTTAAATACATTTCACTATTGAGGTGCTGTCGAAAAAGTGCGGCCCTATTAGATATCCATCTACTATAGCGGCCCATACATTCAAGGACCAACGATGCTGGTGATCTATTTGTTTCATGAGGTGTGGATTTTCCGTGGCGTAATAATGAAAGTTGTGCCTGTTAACAAGCCTATTCTTGTGGAAAGTTGCCTTGTCCGAGAAAAGAACTCTGCGAAACATATTTGGATTTTCCGCTACTTTGTCACTTGCCTAATTGCAAAAATTGATTCGATTTTCATAGTCTTGATTGTTCAGTTCCTGGTGCAGCTGTACATGATATGCATGAAATTTATTCACTTTCAAGATTCTTTGGACGGAAGTTTGACTTATATCTGTTAACTGAGGAATCTCTCTTTGGCTTTTATATGGGTCCTCTGTCACTGTCAACAAAACTGATAACTGGTTGTCTTCAGCTGTAGCAGTTTTTGGTTTTTCATGTTTTTTAAGCGATATTACCCGTTTCGGCAAATCTAATTAGAAGTTTTTCAAAGCATCTTGCATCAGGATGCCTCGTATCAGGAAATCTTTGTGCACAAACTCTACTTGCGAACAAAGAATTTCTATCACACTCACCCAGAATAAAAATCATATCAACCATTTCTTCCTTGGACAACTTCATGGCAGTCAATTGAGAAAATTGGGTTCAAACCTTACTTCAACAATGTTTAATAACGAAACACTGATAAGTTCACTATGTAGAATGCAGAATATGATATGTCCGGACACCTGACAAAAGGCACAAATAAAAAAAATGTCAACACATACCTCGATTTACGTTTTAATCGTCTTGATTTTATCATTCGTTGAAAGAATTATCTTCTTTAGCCTTCATTTTTTAGTACTAAAATCATTACAGAAAAACAAACTTCTGAGCGAATAATGATGCATGTTGATGAGTCTAATACGGTTTGTAGAATTTTAATGAAAATTTTTCACAACTAATCGAATATTTCGAAAATGATCGAAGATAAAGGTTACTTCTGCAAAAATACATAAATAATAAAATACAGGGTGTTCCATTCGAAGTCATCAAGATATGATATTTTTAAAATTACAATAGCTATCCCTGGGCAATAAGAAAACGAAAGGAAAAAGTATTCATCCTCTCTGGCCGAAGGAGCATGAATTTTAACGGAATAAAAAATATTGTGACGAAACTTCTCACCAAAAAACTTATTACTCAAAGACATTATAGCAGAGATTAGGTCGCTCCTGAATCTTGAACAAAAAAGTGGTCTTCCAATCTGAAAAAAAACCCAAAATTTTTCTATAGAAAATTGGGACACCCTGTTTACTGCAAAATAAATTGCTGAAGTAGATTCTTACTTTCTAAATACAATACCGTTCGAACAAAAATGAAATTTTCAAGAGTGTACAAGCTACAGAGCACCGCGCTACTTGTGAATCACCCAGTATAAATAGTTGTCATAATTTTTGTACATTCATTCGTCTGAAGAAGCTACGGTGTAGTGAAACGCGTTACGAATCACAATTATTCAGTAGAATCCCTCAAAAAATATAACTTGTTTTTTGCTATTGAAACTAATTCAATTCAATACAGTCCCATTGCGCAGCATTAGGAGTGTTTTTTTCTAATTCAATTCTAAAACATTATTTCTCAGCTTTTTAATCTCAAACACAATTCTTCATAACTAAAATGCTGCTCTCATGTCTCTTACTTTCTAATTGAGATCTTAAAAAAAATTCTCATGTCTCCTAAGACCTTACTTTTTATTTACTAAATTTTACTGAAAACCGTTTTGTGGTTTAACCGTCATATTCTCTAACGTTTGTCAATAGAGCTATCAAGAAAAGTTTTTATTGGAAAGCGTTCTTATATTTTGGAGTGTCTAGCAATAGTTTTAATATTGACATTGATATATTTGATTGAGAACAAACTTTGAGTGGATGTTTTTAGAAGATTTCTCTGTTCTTTCGAGGTCGCTCTTGGGTTCAAAAACATTAGCTTTGTTCAATTTCGTATATGAGAAGCTTCACTGGGAGTATGGACAACAACAAGTCGAAGTCCACAATATGCTTGACATTATATTGAAATTAATTGTACACAAAATTTCTACTCTTCATAAATGTTGAAAGCCAAATCGAATGCTTTTCTAATATTTCTAATCCAAGCCACTCTCTCCAGTATTCCTGTATTTGAATGTAGAATTGGTAATCAACGAATATGGTCGACAGACGTGAGAAGTAGCTCATCATGAAATAATTACCTTCGATAAAGTAAGCGCTTCGTATAGGGTCTATAGCGCTAGCACTAATCGTTTAATGGGTGTTGCGAATTGAGAATATTCCACTAATCCTACCATAATGTTGATACTCACCTCAGGGAAGTTTTAATATCTGGCGTTAGTGCCATACTTTTAGTGATGGAATTTGGTGTGCTAGTGGTTGTTGAAGAGGAAGAAAATACATTCGCTATTGCATCTGCCTCTAATTTCACGGGATTATTACTGGAGAAATCTAAACCTCTATTGATGGATGCAGTTGTATCAGTTGGCTGAAAAGAGAAGAAAAGCAATTTGAAAACACAATTCAACTGTATCGGTTGAGATTTGATAAAAATTTGTATGCATGTTAGATGAAAAAGACAGAAAGATTTTTCTCCTCGAAAATTGATGATGCTCCCTGCCAAAGATTTTGAATGTGAGTTTATAAGACATACCTGCGCTCCTGTTAAAATTGGCATTGGTTGACTAACTGGTTCGAGTCCCAGTCTCATTCTTTTGGCATTGTGACTTTCATTCTCACAAGCTGTAGCTAAAATTTGTTCTGCTTGTACTGAGGTGAGATGTGCTGGTGTTGGCCTTGTCTGTGAAAAAATGTTAAATCAGTTAGAAAACAGTTGAATTTCTTAGATATATCAAATTAATGTTCAAGTATTATTTGATAACAAAAACTGTTGTGAACATACCAGCGTTATGATATTTTAATATAAATAAATGGTACGCTTTTGTCTGCCCCAATGTTTATTTTTGATACACCCATTTTGACAGTTACGTCATTTTCAAGTTTCTACAGCTAACAGTTATGAGAAATTATAATTATAACTATTTCTACATATTTCTAGTTGACTATTGAGAGTGGTGAGTTTTGGGTTTTTACAAAGTTTGTTAATTTCCAACAGATTCATTGTCATCCTTTTATTGTATTTGCGAATAATTTTTAAATTATCTAACGTAATTATGTGATTTGTAGATTTAATATGTTCAAAAACTGCGGATTTGTTATGAGGACAGATGTTTTTTGAACCTTGATTCAAAATTTCGACCTATTTTTCCGACGTAAGCTGTTGGCTATTCATTTAATTCTTCATATTACAGACTGTTCAAATTTATTAGTTTTTTGTTTGGCATTAAATAGTAATTTGCTTATGTTTAGACCACTGGAGGAGGTTGTTAAATTATATTTGGAAAGATAATTGCTGAGGTTATTAGAGAGGGGACCAATTCAGGTTAGGCAGGTTTACTCATTTTCTGTCCTCGGATAAAAATCTGAAGTGCTTGAACCTATCAAATCAACAAATCACATAATTACATAAGATGATTTGAAAATTCTCCGAAAATGCAACAAAGGGATGACAATGAGTTTGTTGGAAAGTTTTGAAATTAACAAACTCTGTAAGAACCCAAAATTCACTACGCTCAATAAGTAAAACGAATCACTTCCCAGTACTCAACGTTCAAATAGGTATACTTAGGACATTCTTTTTCACAATCTGTCTGTTAGCTTTAGATACTCGAAAATGACGTATCAAAAATAAACATTGTGGAAATCAGACATTTTATTTATATTGAAAGAATAAAATAAGTCCATGAACAGTATCATTAATTATAGTCAATTATGATTTCTGATGCCATTCTACCTCTCACACAATATCTCTCATATTCTTTATTTACCAAGAAATTCAATTCAAGCGAAAAATTTATTTTATTGTATCGTTTTTTTACAAAATCATTCAATAATTAATTTTTGTCAGTCTACATTTTCTAAATTATGACAAAGAAATCAAAATTATCGAAACAATCCAATATATATCTAATGTCATATAGTGGTGCCGCTTTTCTACGTTCTGCTCGCGATCTCTAGAAAACCAACTCTATTGGTTTGTATGGACAACAATTTACTGGCGTCGTCCACCGCTAGATGCCGGCAATCATATTGTATTCCAAATTTACGAGGAAATAGCATCACAAGATGAGCATGGTCCTGAGAATGAAAATTCACATGACAATTGATCTATAATTGGATTTCGACTGTGATTGTTGAAATGTGTATCTGTGTAGTGTTTGTACTTGCATATGTGATAAAGATGGAATAAGGTCGAGGCTCTACAAACACGCGGGCGCAGCCGCGGGCTTAGGAGCTCCTTCAAGTTTGTATCATGAAATTTTTATATTTCTAAAATTTCAACTAAGCTTCATATCTTGGTTGTAGCAAAAACCACCAGAAACATGCTTCTAAATCAAAAGGCACTTCTTTGAGTAAAATGCAATTACGGAAAGGAATTTTTTCCAGCTTGAACGATGTTAACAGGGTGTATCGAATGGTGATGGCCAAACTTCAAGGGGTTATTGTACATATTATTTGCAACAAAAAAGTCCTATAACACTTTTTTGAAAAGTTGTTAGTTGCTCTTTAAATGAACATTTCTTGATTTCAAGAATTCGTGTCTTTTCCCATAAAAATAAAAATATCTCCGTTATTTTTCTAGCCACATAAAATTTAGACATACCATCGGGAAGAGCATTGAATTTTTTATGAGAAAAGTATGTATGGGTGTTAGAAAAATGTTCTATACTGGGTGTTGTAAGAGATTAAATATAACAATTTGGAAATGAGCTAATTTAGTGGTATTTTTTAGGTGGTCGTATCGCTAAGATTTTATCAATAACGACATGTTTTTTCTCGGCAAAAACTATTGCATTTAAGGAGCTTTTCAATGATATATCAACTTTTGCATTAGCTGTTTCTTTTGCAGCAATATCATGGGCCAAATCAATTAAACCACTAAAATCGAAAAAAAACAAACATCTTATTTTATTGCATTTTAAGACTATTACTTCAAATTGAAACAACGAAATTGTTGGAAAGACTATAAACATCCATACTTTTCTCTTCAAAAAGATTCTTCAAAAAGCGCTGTTATGATTTGATCTTGATGACGATTTACTCGATCGACATTAAGACGATGATGTCTTGGAACACTTCCTGTTTCTTCCAAAATTGATAAACGCCGAGGCGGGTTTTGGAAACTATATTGACTGAACTGTCAAAGTGATAAAATTACTTTAGTGTTCTTTTTACTTGAGTATCTAAAGTGAAGATGCCATATTTTTTTTTACAAATATCGAGTATCGAGATACTATATTTGTGTATGGTGTTCGCAATGGCAATTCTAGAGCAGCAGTTGAAGAATATTCTGGTCGTTATCCTGAAAGACGCCTTCCAAATAGAAAAACTTCTATAACTGCAAGTCGGATTTTGGGAGGAACAGGGAGTGTTCCAAAACATCATCGTCTAAATGCCGATTGAGTAAATCGTCATCAAGATCAAATCATAACAGCGCTTTTTGAAGAAACTCCAACACTAAGTTCCCGCAAGGTAGCAATACACCTTGGGAGAATTTCGCATACATCAGTTCACAGAAGTCTTAAAAGAAATAACCTCCACCCTTATCATTTCACCCCTTTTCAAAATTTACTGGATCGTGATAGGGTACAACGTATTTTGTCAGTGGTATATCGAACAAAATAACAGAGATCTGCAATTTTACAATCATGTAATTTGGACTGATGAGTCAACGGTTACCAGAGATTGCATATTTAATTGTCACAATGACCGTACGTGGGCATCCGCAAATCCCCGTACTGTAAGACCATCCAATAATCAATACAGATTCAAAGTTAACGTATGGATGTTTATAATTGGAAATTACGCTCTTAGACCAATTATACTAGGAAACACATTGAACGCAGAAAGATTTCTGGATCTTCTTCAAAACGAAGGGCACAAAGTATTAGAATAGGTTCCTTTAAATTAAAGAATTAATTCCTGGCTCCAAATGGATGGTTGCCCTGCTCATAATAGCAGTGAAATTCAGACGTGGCTAAATGAAAATTATAAAGATAAATGGATAGGACGCTTTAGTACAGTTAAATAGCCCCCTTGGAAGCCGTGATCTAACTCCCTTAGGTTTTTTGTTTTTTGGTGGGGTGTATTGAAATCTTTGGTATATGAAGTACCAATTGAAACCAAAGAACAGCTCGAACAAAAAATTTTTGCTTGTTGGGAGCAACTTCAACACCACAATGGGAGAGTGCGTCGCGCAGTTGCTTCTGTAAAAAAAGGTGCGTTCTATGTATCCGTCAAGGTGGAGGTTACATCAAAAATTATTATTGCAATGTTATTACGTTAGACATACCTCTTTACAACAATTTCGTTATTTTAATTTGAAGTAATAGTCTTAAAATGCAATAAAATAAATTAGTGTGAACTTAGCCACACTGTTCCAGCCACAGATTCTGACATGGTGAATGTTGAATGTGGGATAGAGTGAATACTATGCGCTACGTTGCCAAATCTAAAATATTTCTCCTTCTCCTTCAGGGATGATCTTAGAATACTTAGCGACGACTTGACTGTTAAATGTGGATAGTTAGTTATTAGGGCATGTATGTAAAAATAATTTTCGAAATAACTAGTTTAGTACATATCAAATGATTTAATTGGTCGATGAAGTAACGAAGAACAAATTTCTCTATATTATTCATATTATAGCGTGAGTTTTGGCAAAGAAATAGAACAAAATCCTTACAGGACCGTACAAGAGTGAAAAACTATCAGGACATTCAGAGAACAAAATACTGTATTTCATTTCGATAGTTTTTCGCTCTTGTACGGTTTGTCAACTTCTTTTGAAAAATTGATTCGAAGTGCCTGTATATTTTCTATTTTCAGGCCGAAGCTTATGGTGGTGCTCGCCGTAGTTTGAACGAAATAGAGCATTTTGTTCTATGAATGTTCAGTTGGTTTTTCGCTCTTGTACGGTCCTGTACGGTTCGTTAACTTTTTTTGAAATATTGATTCGAAGTGACTGTATATTTTCCATTTTCAGGCCGAAGCTTATAGTGGTACTCGCCGTAGTTTGAATGAAATAGAGCATTTTGTTCTATGAATGTTCAGATGGTTTTTCGCTCTTGTACGGTCCTGTACGGTTCGTTAACTTTTTTTGAAATATTGATTCGAAGTGCCTGTATATTTTCCATTTTCAGGCCGAAGCTGATGGTGGTACTCGCCGTAGTTAGAACGAAATAGAGCATTTTGTTCTATGAATGTCCAGATAATTTTTCGCTCTTGTACGGTCCTGTACGGTTTGTCAACCTTTTTTTGAAATATTGATTCAAAGTGCCTGTATATTTTCCATTTTCAGGCCGAAGCTGATGGTGGTACTCGCCGTAGTTTGAACGAAATAGAGCATTTTGTTCTATAAATGTTCAGATGGTTTTTCGCTCTTGTACGGTCCTGTACGGTTCGTTAACTTTTTTTGAAATATTGATTCGAAGTGCCTGTATATTTTCCATTTTCAGGCCGAAGCTTATGGTGGTACTCGCCGTAGTTTGAATGAAATAGAGCATTTTGTTCTATGAATGTTTTTCGCTCTTCTACGGTCCTGTAAGGTTTTTGTTCTATTTCTTTGCCAAAACTCACGCTATAATATTAATAATATAAAGGAATTTGTTCTTCGTTACTTCATCGAACAATCAAATCACTAGGTATGTACTAAACTAGTTATTTCGAAAATTATTCATACATACATGCCCTAATGACTAACTATCCACATTTAACAGTCAAGTCGTCGCTAAGTATTCTAAGATCATCTCTGAAGAAGAAGAAGAAAATATTTTAGATTTGGCAACGTAGCGCACAGTATTCACTCTATCCCACATTCAACATTTACCATGTCAGAATCTGTGGCTGGAAAAGTGTGGCTAAGTTCACACTAATATAAAATAAGATATTTGATATTTCGATTTTAGTGGTTTCATTGCTTTGACCCATGATATTGCTGCAAAATAAACAGCTTATGCAAAGGTTGATATATCGCTTATTAAATGCAATAGTTTTGACGAAAAAAAACATGTCTTCATTGATAAAATTCTAGGGATATGACCACCAGAAGATCCCACTAAATTTGCTCCTTTCCAAATTGTTACATTTAATCTTTTACAATACCCAGTAATAAACATTATTCTAACACTTATATATACTTTTATGGGAAATTTATTGTTCTTTCCGATAGTATGTCCGAATTTCATGTGGCTGGAAGATATTCTTATTTTTATAGGAAAAAACACAAAAGTTCTTGAAATCAAGAAATGCTCAATAAAAGAGTAACAATCAACTTTTCAAAAAAGTGTTATAAGACTTTTTTGTTGCAAATGATATGTACAATAACCCCCTGAAGTTTGGCCATTACCATCCGATACATCCTGTATAACATTGTTGAAGCCGGGAAAAATTTCTCTCCTTAATTGAATTTTAGTCAAAGAACTGCCTTTTGATTTAGAAGCAAGTTTCTGGTGGTTTTTGCTACAACCAAGATATGATGATTAGTTGAAATTCCAGACATGTAATGAATTTCATCATAAAAATACTTTTTTCCTAAAATTGTGACATTTCTGAAATTTCGACTAGGTTCGATATTTTGCCTGTTACGAAAGCTACACGAAACGAAATTCTTCGGGTTTAATGCAATGAAAACAAAGATTTTTTTTTGCTCTAACGATTTTGAAGTAATAAACTGAGTTTATTATAATAGACACTTTTTTCCTCTACTTAAAGATGTATCATTATCAGTTTATCATTTGAGCACTTTTTGAAAAAATTTTTTCTGCTATCAAAACTTGTTGCATGGAGAGTAATAGGAGTGTGAACGATTTTTGGGACTTGTTTTCATTTTATTACTTATATATATATATATATATATATATATATATATATATATATATATATATATATATATATACAGGGATATCCACCGGGACCGTCCGCTAAAAACTTTTTGTGTTCCACTGGGGTCATTCATCACTTTATCATTTCACAATGGCAATCTACCTTTTTTATTATACATCTAGAACCGACATTTGAGCAAGGCATAAAATACCCAAGTTGTTGGCACTTATCTGTCAAAAGTTTTGACAGATTTAATTATTTTTGTTATAAACTCGATTTTTGAGGAACATTCAAAAAAAAGCTCGTAGATCTCTTGCACTACAGACACAATTTTTGCTTGGGTGAATAGAAGAAGGATCAAGGAATTTTTTAAGCAGTCTACACATGTCAAATATTTATTGCGTTGTTTTGTATGATTTTTTCAATTTGGCCTTTTTCAAACAGCAATAACACAATTTTTTCAAATGGCACGTGCCAATTTTTATATCGCCATCAGATGAAGCGTCGAATTTCAGATGGAATTGTATCAGCATGTACTATACCTATCCCTTATAGTTCCGAAATAAACTGAGAATATATTGATTTTTGATGATTTTGCAAGAACTAACAGAGAATGCTTTGAAATATTTGAATCAAGTAGCTGAACTGGTTACGCTCACCTGACAGGTGCCTAAAATTAATGTACTTGTCACTTCGTTCATTCGAATTTGATATTTGAACAAGAATTGTTGGTAATTTGAAGTGAAAAACACCAGATTGATAATAAAATGGCTGATTATTCAAACGAGGATATGTTTAATCTCTTTTTAATTCATGGCGAATGCCAAAAAGTGGTGGATAGAACTTGCAGGCAATTCAATAACCAATTTCCAAATTTGGCGCCTATGAGTAAAACAAAATTTCGAAGGATTAGAAGCAATTTTCTGTAATTAGGAGGAACAAAATACATAGAAACTCGAAGAAAACCAATTCTCGAGGACGACGACAATCAAATTAATACGCTAGCGTATTTTCGTGCCAATCCACATGCGTCTATTAAGTCAGCATCAATGAATATGGTTTGATGAAGCCAAGTTCAATGAAAGTGGAATAACCAACAGGAGAAATCGACATTTTTGGCCCAGAGAAAATCCACATTTCATTGAGGTTATTGATTTCCAAAATAAATTCAGCGTGAACGTTTTTGCAATTTTAATGAATGATTTTTTGGCTTATCACATTTATGAGGAAAATCTTAATGGACAAAGATACCTGGAAATTTTGAGAGGAACATTAGCAACTTTTTTAGATGGATGTCCCTTTACATTCTGAGGAATTGCTATAACCAAATGGATGGTGCACCAGCACATTAAACACGAGCTGTAGATCGGCAGCTAACAGAAATGTTCCAGGATAGATGGTGGGGTAATCAAGGACCAAATTTAAGGCCTCCGCGTTCTCCGGACCTGACGCCCCTTGATTTTTATTTATGGGGCAAAATCAAGAGTGAAGTGTATCTTATTCCTGTAAGAAGTAAAGAAGAGTTACTAGACCGTATTCATAATGCTTTTAGTAATATTGAACCTGAGGAAACTAGGAGGGCAACTCATCATGTTCGTATACGAGCTGTCAAGTGTATCGAGCAAAATGGGGCCCATATTGAACATTTATTCAGATCGTAAATTAGTTTTCTCCTATGATGTTTGCTATCATTTATTCGTATTAATTTAATTATCTTCGATGATTGGTTTTCGCTTAGTTCCTACAATTTTTATTCATCCGAATTGTAGAAAATTGCTTCTAATGCTTCGAAATTTTATTTTACTCATAGACGGTAAATTTGGAAATTGGTTATTGAATTGCCTGCAATTTCTACCCACTACTTTTTGACATTCTAAAATGAATTAAAAAAAGATTAAATATATTTTCGTTGTGAATAACCAGTGGTTACATCCCAAATGTGTTGTATTTTTTGGATATTTTCAATCTGAAATAACGACAAGTCTTGTTGAAATATCAAATTCGAATGAACGAAGTGACAAGTACATTAATTTTAGGTACCTGTCAGGTGAGCGTATCCAGTTCAGCTACTTGATTCAAATATTTCAAAGCATTCTCTGTTAGTTCTTGCAAAATCATCAAAATTCAATATATTCCCAAATTATTTCGGAACTATAAGAGATGGATATAGTACATGCTGATACAATTCCATCTGAAATTTGACGCTTCATCTGATGGCGATATAAAAATTGGCACGTGCCATTTGAAAAAATTGTGTTATTGCTGTTTGAAAAAGGCCAAATTGAAAAAATCATACAAAACAACGCAATAAATATTTGACATGTGTAGACTGCTTAAAAAATTCCTTGATCCTTCTTCTATTCACCCAAGCAAAAATTGTGTCTGTAGTGCAAGAGATCTACGAGCTACAATTTTTTTGAATGTTCCTCAAAAATCGAGTTTATAACAAAAATAATTAAATCTGTCAAAACTTTTGACAGATAAGTGCCAACAACTTGGGTATTTTATGCCTTGCTCAAATGTCGGTTCTAGATGTATAATAAAAAAGGTAGATTGCCATTTGAGATAAATAAGTGATGACCCACTTCCGGTATAACCGGAAATAGTATCACTTCGAAAATATTTCCACTCCAATTGAAAATCGCTAGTTATGGCCGCGTATAAAATTTCAGCTTGATATTGTAATTGGAACTTGGTGGCACATTGTCACCCCATATTCTAAAAACTAAATTCTACAAATTTGAGACATTGAGATATTTCCATTCCTTCCAGAATGCCGCGACGATACGTGAGGAAACCAGGAACAAGGCCTTATGAAAATTATCGCCCTGAGATACTCGAGCTAATCTTGGATGAAATAAGACAAAAAAAATTTCCATCCGAAGCGCTGCTAAAAAATACGGGATCCACCGAAACACTATCAGTTATAAATTGAAGCAAAAAGCTCCAACAAAAGTTGGATGGGAGACTGTTTTTTCTGATGAGGAATAGTCTATGATCGTGGCGCATATTGTCAGCCATTCCAGTTATGGGTTTCCAGTGGATAAAACCGGATTGCGATTCATCGTTAAGAGTATCTTAGATAAAAAAGGCAAAATAGTTGGAATATTAAAAATAATTTTCCTGGAAAGGAATAGACCGATTCTTTCGTTACGAGACATGCACAAGAAATTTCATATTGAACCGCGTGAAACATAACTTAGATCAGGGCTTCAGTTGATGCGGAAGTTGTAAATCAGTTTTTCGATAACTTAGAAAAAGAACTCGAAGGTGTTCCACCATCGAATATATGGAATTAGTGAAAGTGCTCGTCAAACGAGGCTGTAAGTACAGTGAAAATATAAAGAATTCTTCTAAAGTCAGTACGTCTATGATGTGTGGAATTGCAGGGGGTGAATTGGCATCAGTCTACGTCGTCCTATAAAGCTGAGAATATGTGGGAAAGTTGAACACTGTCCAGAAAAATGCCGGTACAACCAAATTAAATCAGGATGGTTCGACTTTCAATGTTTCGAAGATTGGTTTATCAGCCAAATGCTGCTAATTTTTAAGAAACAAGAAGGAAAAAAAATCTGATTGGTGATAACTTAAGTTCTCATATTAAAAGTAAAGTTCTTCTTCATTGCTCTGCCGCCTAAAACCATTAACGTTGCATTTTTAGACCTGTGAAAATTGCTTGGCGTAAGGTACTAAACGAATGGAAAGAAAATATTCGCAATAGTCGGTGCATGACAGTTCCTAAGGATGAATTTCCAGGACTTGTGAAAAAACTCTTGTTTGCTCTGGAGAAAAATGCAGCAGACAATCTCGAGCTGGTTTTCGCAAATGTGGTATGGTTCCTTCAAACAGACAGGAAGTTTTAAATAGATTACCTATGCATACTATTGAAGCTCTAACCGAAGGAAAGCTTTATAGAAAACCTAAACGTAAAGAGGCAGCTAATCACATCAACGAGAACTAACAAGAGAAGAAGAAAAGTTAACGTTCCTCCAAGAAAGAGTATCGCAGCGTCTGACATCAATCCTCAAAATGACAATGAAACTCCTATGAGCATGGATCAACCCTCAACTTCTTCTGGACAGACTAATGATGAGCCACCTAATATTAACCTGATAAGATGAATCTGCTAGCGACGATGAAAGCATATGACATATCTCTTATGCAGAAAGCGACGACAGTCTTTATCATTTTCCCCAACTAAGCGACACCTCTGACACAGATATGCAACCTATCGAGACTAATGCACAAAAAAATGAAGTGAGTTCTGGTGATTACGTTGTCGTCACATACCGGCCAGGTGATAGAAACAGCAGAATATGCAGTTTTGGTATCAGCAATGGAGAAGTACGAAGGAAATTGGAAGTGGCCAGAAAAACCAGACTCAATTTGGTATAGCTATGAGGATATAAAGAAAAAAATTGATGAACCAGTTCGTATATCATAAAAAGAAATCTTCAAAGTTCCGGAATTTCTAAATTAATTCCATCGTTACCTATTTCACGCTCAATTAACTCCAAGTCTTGTGAAATATAAATTCACCATTTTTGTAATGGTTTTCTTCAAAAATAAATTTTCTTCATACCATCTAAAAAGTTTTACTGAGTTCTCTTATCCTTGTTCATCTGAAAGATGAGCGCGAGAATGTGCCACTGGGCTCTTTTTATGAATAATGCATAGAAAACTGTTCTTGCACATTGTCACCCATAATCCTGGGGTGAAATTGTGGCACAAAAATAAATTTTTTATTCGAAAAGTGAAAATTTTTCGATGTTTTCATATGTCCTGATGCATGTGGGAACAATGTAGCTACATGTATTCAGTCATGAATTTGAATTTTTGCCAGACATATTCTCGTAATAACATGAAAACCCAAAAAAGTGGCACAAAGTCACCTCGTTTTACGATATGTTATTCATGTATCTATTAAATGTATTTCCTAAGCTCAATCTGATATATATTGAACAAACATGAATTCCCAGTTATAGACGAAGTGTGCAGTGTCCTTGTGCCAAAATATATCAGTCTAAAACACCATAATAACTGTCGAGGTACTATTTTGATGCAATGCACAACGTCAAGTACAAAAATATTGTATCTGATTTAACTGATATATGTACAGGTGGACAGATTCGATGTCTTAGTACTGCAGCTATGTGAAATATTGTGAATAGAGGTAAATGACCCCCCTTCTCTTCTCTGTGTTCTTTTGCGTGAGGCATTCATTGCCACGAACAGATTCAAGCTAGATTTCTTCCTTTTCGAGTTATTTGAAGATTTTGAAATTTTTTGGAATCAGTCAAATGCCAATATTTCTGTTGTTTCTGAAGTTATGTAAAAATGGATTTGGCATTCTACATGCACTTGATTACGAAGAACCGAACTACGCGCGCAAATTTTATTGTCCAAGGTTTTTTGAGTTTTAATATAATTCCGCCTTTTTTTAATAGATAACCATAGACAACTTTGATTTCATTAAATAGTGTTTTTCTTCTTTTTCAAAATTATAGCACATGTGCACTCAATTCTTTCATCCATGACGTGTTTCAATGAGAAACCGAAAATTGTATAACCTTTTCCTAATTTTATCTAGTAACTCTATGTCTATTCACAAAATTTACACGACATCATTGAATAGCTAACGTATGTTCTGTGCAATAATTGTGATAGTTTGAAAATTAATTCTTGCAATGACAATTCAGGTAAATTATTTAATGTATTTTTTCCTGTTATAACTATTATGTATGTAGTATCATTTGTAATAACGAAGCGACCATGCCGAACATGATTGCGAAACTTTGATATGATTGAATGTTATATTTAGAATAATTATGATGCTGACGCTACAAAAAGGTACTTATTTGGTTCTGCTTCTGCAGCATTAACTTCATAATTATTTTGAATAAAACATTCAATCATATCAAACTTTCCAAAATTTCCGCTCGGTATGGTCGTTTTGTCATTACAAATTATACTACATTCATACAATATAGTTGTAACTTGAAGAGAAAACATTAAATAATTAGTCTGAATTTTCATTGCAAGAATTAATTTCGAACAATCATAATGAGTGCACAGAACAAACTTAAGCAATTCTGTGAATGGCCATAGAGTTACTAGACAAAATTAGGAAAAAGTTACCTATGGCTCATATATGCAAGTTTACATTATAACTTAAAAAACATTGGACAAAATAAGAAATCCGCAGGTAGTTCGATTTTACTTAAAAACTGCTTGTATAATGTCGAAACCATTCTTACATAATTTCGAAAACAACTGAGATATGGGCACTTTACTGATTCCGAAATTTTTCAAAAGCTCCAAATAACTGAAAAATGAAAAAAGCTAGCTTGAATCTATTTACGGCAAATAATTTGTCCCGTAAAAAGAACACATGAAAGGGGGGTCATTTTCCTATTTTCTCAATATTTCGCATAGCTTCAGTATGAAAACGAATCTGTCCACCTGTACATATTTATAGTTTATAGTAAATAATGTACATTTCTATTTCAGATGCCAAATGATCTACAAAACTTTATTTAATATCATTTAATGGGTTTACTATGCAGATGAAATCTGCTTACCAACCAAATTCCAACGTCAATTGGATATAAAACGTATATCTTATATAAGTAGGCCTACAGCTGTTAAAAGGCGAAGACAATCTATGATTAAAGAATGTGCTCCAAGGCTGTGATGAAACTATAGAAGTATTAGGAGGTACTAAGACAATATCTATTTCTTTGTTCATCATTTTCCTTTAGATATTCTAGGTTAACCTAGATGGCAATTGTAATATTGAATTAAATGTGTGAATGGGCGTGAATGAGATAAGTATCGAAATATGGAGGTTCGTGAAACGAAATAAAAATGGTTCAATGATGTTTCATGAAAATAATTCACTTAAATGAATATTTTCACATTGTAAAACTCCTAAGCACAGAAACTGTTGAAAAGAACTTTTATGTCCTCACCTTTGAACCTGGGTGAAATAAAAACACCGAGTGCACGATGTTTGAAATTCCAGTTTCTGATTCTATTTTCCTGCACGAAATGGAAGGTTTGGCCGTTACCGCTCCTATCACTTCAATTTTTGCTTCTTTATCTCTTAATTCATATTGCTGTTTTTTGGTACTTTGAACGATCCACAAAGCATGAATTTTTTTTTCAATTTTCAGAAAATAGAATAATCAGTCTGGTGTCTTTCAGAAAATCGTTTCGAATATGTTTCTGACAAAACACACCTACTTGCCAAATTTCTGATAATTTTCGCTGTGATGATTTTCCTTCCATATCTCAGAAGAACCCCACACGCACTTGAAAACATTTTTGAATGAAATAACTTTAAGTATGTAACAAATAAGCTGTTCGGTTTCAACCTTTGGAAAAAACTTAAATACTTCAAATCTGAAATCGTAAGTGATTGTCAAACTTCAATTCCACAGATAATTACTATCGTCCGAATTTAATCAAACCCATAGAAATAACCATAGGTTCAGTCAGAATCTCAAAGATATGTTGTTGTCACTCATAGAACAATATGAATTTCAGATTTTTCCTGAATATAGGTAGTGAATGCCAAAATTAAAGAAAAAATTGTACCAATATACGGTAGCGTGTTCTTTTGGTAAATATTTCTCTGATTATGAGAACATTCATCTGTTGGAATATTTGGGTAAATGTTCCTTAAATCAAATGAAACCAATTTAATATTTTGTGTGATTTTGAACCTAGAAAGTGTTTGTACAAGATCGATAGAATTTACAATTGTACGTTTCGAACTCAACAAACGCTGTGCTGATTTTTTTTCATCTTAAACTGAAATTTTTGATCCCTCTAAAGGCTCTGGGCCGGATAGAATTCCACCTATATTCCTGAAAGAATGTGCATATTGTCTGTCTAAGCCCCTGTGCGTTGTTTTTAATAACTCATTCCGGAGTTCAGTGTTCCCTCAGAATTGGAAGACTTCCTCCGTGATTCCAATTTTAAAAGCGGTAAGAAAGAACAAGTGCAAAACTATCGACCAATAAGAATCTTCTCCTCTATTCCAAAGTTATGCGAATTTCTTGTCTACAAATATCTTTAAAGCCATACCAAAAACTTAATTAATGAGCAACAGCACAGATTTTTCAAAGAAAGGAATTTGGAAACAAATTTATTGAGTTTTTTGGAGTACCTCCACGGGAGTCTGGATGGTCGCGTACACTTCGATGCCATTTACACCGATCTTGAAAAGGCATTTGACAAAATTAGTCACGATATCATGCTAAGGAGACTGGCCGAGGTCGGTGTGGGTGGTGGACTCCTGGGGTGGCTTAGATCCTATCTGGTGTGTAGGTCGCAGCTCGTTCTGGTCGAAGGAAAGTCCTCTAGCACATTTTTCAATAAGTCAGGAGTCCCTCAGGGCTCACATTTAGGTCCGTTGCTCTTTATTATTTATGTAAATAATATTAATAGATGATTTAAAATTATTTAGAAGAGATTGTGACCTAGATGATTTGGGGGGTGGTGTGTGGTTGATTCAGGACGATATGGACCGTCTCAGAGAGTTTTGTTCGAAAATTGTTCAAATCACTTTCTGTAGATGTCATTAGAAATGATTATAAAATCAGAATTCATTTCGTATCAACATCGATCAACCATTTTAGAAATGCTTGAATTCATTTCGCAACATCAACTTTCTTGACTTTATACAATTCTTTTGTGTTTGGTAGATAAAACTTTGCTTCCATAATATGGAATCCACAATACAACGTCTATATATGTAGGTTGGAGAGTATTCAAAATTAATTTATTAGATACTTAGCATTCAAAAATACTT
The DNA here is from genome assembly GCA_013387265.2 of Cryptolaemus montrouzieri. Classification (NCBI taxonomy): domain Eukaryota; kingdom Metazoa; phylum Arthropoda; class Insecta; order Coleoptera; family Coccinellidae; genus Cryptolaemus; species Cryptolaemus montrouzieri. The sequence goes on from JABFTP020000185.1 coordinate 74,962,317, forward strand.
TTGTAATTCTAGATCATAATTATGTAGAGGCTAGAAAAAAATTTAAACTAATAACTTTACAAGAGCGAACAGAAATTGGCGATATCCTCTTTTTGTACAGGGTGTTGAATAACTGTTTGTCAGTGCCAGGCATTCTTCAAGATATTTCTCTTAGAGTCACTGATCTGAGACTAAGAGCGACTGAGCTATTTCATATTCCGTTTAGGCGGACAAGTAAATCACAAAATGCACCTCTCTGCAGGATGCTTGGCACCTATAATCGAAAGTTTTCGGGGGTAGATATATTTTTCATTTCGTAAGTAAATTTGAAAAGGACATTGAAGCAGAATTATCAAAGAATTGTCTGTTTATCATGCTTCTGTTTATTTGTAGAAGTTTGAGACTTTATTTTTCTTTCTCTGCACTCTTGTTTTCCGTGCGGTTTGGTTAGATTAGATTATTTCTATTTCTATTATTTTTCTATAATGTATTAGTTCAATAACATAGATTTGAGTAATGATATAAATCTGTGAATAATGTTTTTGGGCTTTTAAAGTCTGTCTGTATTCCATTTCTCTAAATAAATAAAGAAATAAATGAAAATAAATAAATAAATTTACTCAAAAACATGCCTAGTATGTCAAACTTATTCTCATGTAAATTTGTTAATAACCGAGGTATTCGCGAATGACCATTTTTCCAAAATTCGAAATATTCTGAATAACTAGAAAACGGAGAGATATCGGAAAAAAATTTGCACCACTGCACTGGTTCCTGGCGAAGAGATAGACAGATGCGGAAGGGATCATTTTTCTCTAACTATAATATTTCCCCTTGCTGCGGCACTAAAACAGTAAAATTTGGCCACCTTGTACAGAGTGTTCCACTTTCGATTACTTATTTCGGCAGCTATGTGAAATACTGCGAATGAAGAAAAACGACCCCCCAATCTTCGTTCTCGAAGAAAATTTATTGGTACAAACATATAGCAGCTACCTTTTTCTGTTCTCGAGTTATTCCATATTTTTCGATTTTCAGGGATTCTGGCATATGCCAATATCTCGGAGGCTATCAAAGCTAGGGGAAAAATTTTGATATTCTACGAGCACTCTTCGAGTAAAATGCAGGGGCGTATTCAATTTTTTTTGAGGAAGGATTTTCGAATTTTTGAGTTTTTTAAAGTATAAACAACAGGGAAATTTGGATGAAGAGAAGGAGTATTATGTTCTCTTTCCTGATTAATTTCCCCAAAAATGTGAGTTTTTCCAGAAATCAAAATTCTTTAAACATTATGTGGTTTCATCTAGTGTGCGAATTTATGCAAAACATCCCAAATGTTTTTGATTCTATGCTCACTACAATGAATGCTAAAATTAATACATTGTTCAGTCCATATGGCACATCCACAAATAATTAGCTGAGAAATTTTTCGATCAAAAAATGTTTATGAAATTTTAAATTTTTGAAAAAATCGATATGTGAGAATGCTACTTTCATATTGTGCTTGATTCCGATGCAGCTTCAAAAAATTTATCATTTTGTTCGTTTTCCTGACAGAAGGCAACCTCACAAGTCTATATTTTAAAGATTGAAACAGAATCTCATGAAGACTATTCTTTCAAAGCACTTAGAGAAAACAGTTACAATCAACAAACTGATGATGAAGTTTTGGGAGCTAAGATTTCGGAAATCCTCGGAAGAATAGCTTACAAACTTTTAAGATGAAGAAATCAGTTTTTATAGCCAGAGGATTTTAAGCGTCGGCTAGAATTTTGCCGATGGTATCAGGGAAAGTCAAGAGGAAATCTTCTACCCGTAAACGATATAGACTGATGAAGGAAGGGGAATCAGTGACGGATTATTCAATCGCAATCCCAATCAGGAAGTTAAGGTTCAATGCCAAGGACGATTTAGTTTTAATGTTTGGTGTGTGTTAATGAACCATTTTTTTTTGTATCATCAAATGCCACGAAAATCTTCGTGGAAATAAAAAATGAGGACATGGTTCTGGGTTTTCTGCATGAAATTCCCTTGGTTCAAAGAAACTTAGTATATTTTCAGTATTACGGGACGCTCCCATGGGAAACAAGAAATATGTCAGAACTAGTCTTTCGGTAATAACTAACTGAATGGGAACGAGAGGACCAGTGAGATGGTCACTTCGTTCAATAGATTTAAACTCGTTAGAGTTTTTTCTCTGGGGCTATGTCAGGGATTTATTATATAGACAGACCCATAATTATATAGAAGAGTTGAAACCAAACTTCGGAAAATTTTTAACTTCAGTGACCAATACTCAAATTCAAAATTCGTGCAGACCTGTTTCTGGACGTTGCAATTCTGGCATTCTGAATAATGGATATACTGTCGAGTATTTATTTTCATTTGTTGTTCTTTTACTAATTGTTTTTGATATTTCCTTTCTCATGAGTAATTTAAACTTTGATAGCAATCGAATTGGCATATGCCGAACTTTCGAAAAATCGAGAAATCCGGAATTACTCGAAAATAAACAGACAGCTGCGATCTGTTTTCAGTAATAAATTTTCTTCGACAATCGATGATGTAGATAAGGGTTCGTTTTTCTCTATTTGAAGTATTTAACATAGGTATCATACTAAAACATAGAAAATGGGACACCCTGTACTGTGGACAGATTAAATGGTGTTTTATAGCTCTCAGAATTTATATTTGTTTTGGTATAATTCATGGTGTAGTGAAATTTAACATAATGATGTTCCAGACCTCAATTTTGAATGAAGAATAGATAGAAGGATTTGTCACTTTCTTAAATATTGATTTCGGGTGAGTTGGTGTTAACCAGAAATCGAACATGTTATTGAACTTTCCTAGATGCGTCCCAATTCTCTGACAGGACGAACGTATATAATACTTATTACACTCACCGCATCCCATGAAGAGTTTGGATCCCTAACTCGTTTATTCCTTCTGCAAGATTTCAGGTACGTTCTAATTCGTTTACGTGCCCTCTCGGCAAATTCAGGGAACTGTCTCGTACACGAGTCAATTATAGCTTGAATTTTTTCTTTAGGTTGCTTACTAATTGGCACCATTCGATCCAGGTTTTCATCCACGAATAATCTGACGAACATCTGAAAAAGAGAAAATATTCACCTATTGAACTTTCTATTTCAATCTGTTAGAGGGTGAAATGTTTTATGTGAAAATATGATGATCATTTTATTCGAGGAAAATTATTTGATTATTCTGGCGAAATTTGATACGGAAATTAGATTGAATATCACAGAATGGAATGAGACCTTCCATTAATTGCTTTCAGATACTCATCAGCTTCATCTACAATAATTTCTCATACTCAATAAAATCTTATTCTTATCTTGGAAAGTTGAAACGACGTAATCTAATAGGTATTAATCTTGAAGAACATAAAATATCAACAAAATGATGCAATAATGGTTGTTAGTTGACTAATCCATTTTAATATTCATTGTCATCCTAGATATCCATTTCAATATGAATAGTTCATTTAAAAATTGAACATATGCATGTCAGATTTTTCGCACTCCATATACAGGGTGTCCGTGAATTGCGCGTACAACGTTATACCACAGATTCTTCAGCTCGAAATAAGTCGATTTACGCCAACTTACATATATGAAAAGTTTCTTTGTTTGGTCGCTAGAGGTCGCCAAATCCAAAGATAATTTTTCTTCTTCGTCAAATAATTCGAGAACGACTCGATCGATAGAAACCATATTTGGTATGCGTAATCGAGTGCGTTATTCACGATTTTTAGTGGTCCACTCAATGACCTTGACGTTTTACAAGTGTCGCTAAAAACTCGAACGTTTTTTTAATCAACCATAATTTTCAACTGTCTGCGTTTGAACAAAACTGTTTTAGACATTAAGAAGCTAGGCTAATTATCGAACTTTTTTGTTTCCTGAGAAATTTTGATGTGATGAGCGGTTTAACCACAAAAAACAGTTTTTTAATTTCATGATTTAATTTCTTCAACAACCTAGCAAATCAAAAATATGACATATTGACCATGTTGGCTTTAAATTTATTTCTGTGGTCTGGCAGATTGTCATTTCATTAGGCTGTTCCTCAAGTTGTTAACTAGGTATTTCGGTGATTTTTTTATCACTATTAGGCACGGAGATATACAGTAACTCTGAAATGGTTGATATGGTTATGGTGTACGGATTTTGTCAAGGCAGTGGACGTGAAAGCGCGAGAGGTTATACTAAAAGATTTCCAGATCGCATAGTGCCGAACCACGAAACGTTTGGAAAACTGGAGAGGCGCCACCGCGAGAATAGTTGCTTCAAGCCCAGGAATTTGGTTCCAGGATGACAACGAACAGTAAGGACGGCAGAAGGGGAAGAACAAATTTTAGACATGGCTGAGGAAAACCCACAATTAAGCACGCGTTTAGGTTTGCAGTTGATCGTTCCAAAAAAATGATTCATGATGTCTTGAAGGAACAGTTATTTCATCCTTATCAAATTCAGAAAGTTGAGGAATTACTTCTCAACGATCTTGAGATCTCTCTGCCGATTCATCCAAGAGAAGAGAACTCGGGATCACCACTTCAGTAGGAACATTCTATTCACTGACGAATGCACTTTTACTAGGTCTGGCATCACTAACCTTCACAATGAACACGTGAACAGTGTCGATAATCCACATGCTTTTACAAGTACACATCATCAGAATCAATATAAAATTATTAATATGGATTTCAGCAAATCACAATTTCATTATTAGTCCGGTAGTGATTCCAGATCTATTAAACGAAGAGGCATATTTGAAGCTTTTGCAGGAAACTTTGCAGGATTTGTTGGACGATATTCCAGCATTACTGCGTGCATGAATGTGGTTCATGCACGATGGTGCACCTCCTCACTTCACTATAGCGATTCGCGAGTTCTTACAAGAACAGTATGCGAATAGTTGGATCGGAAGGAGAGCTCCTGCAAGTTGGCTAGTACGATCTCCCGACTTGACACCGTGCGACTTCTTTCTTTGGGGTGTTTTAAAATCTAGAGTTTACTCTTCTCTAATTGACACCCGAGAAGAGTTACATATGAGAATATTTAAATGCGGCCTACTCCTTCAAAAATGACCCTGAAATAATGACAAGTGTCCCATTTGATTTCTTAAAGAAGATTAACTCCTGTATTCAGCAGAATGTTGGAATTTTTGAACATTTACTATAGTTGAATGAAATTTTGGGTGTGAACTAATCAATCGTTATTCTGAAGTGATTTGTTTTTTCTTATTTAGTTTCCAACTGGCCAACCTGTTTTCATATTTTTAAATAGTCATTGTGAAAAACTCATTAAATTTTTTCTTCGAATTTTTCGATTTTTGTACTACTGAACATTGAATTTCCTATTTGCTCGATCCGATTCAGCAACCTAAAAAACATCATTTTGTCAACATGGTCAATATGTGATATTTTCGACTTGCTAGGTGGTTGAAGAAATGAAATCATGAAATTCAAAAACTGTTTTTTGTGATTGAACCGCTCGTCATATGAAAATTTTTCAAGAGACAAAAGAGTTTGATAATTAGTCTAGCTACTCAACGTCTAAAACAGTTTTGCTCAAACACAAGCAGTTGAAAAATTATGGTTGATTAAAAAAACGTTCGAGTTTTTGGGGACACTTGTAAAACGTCAAGGTCATTGAGTGGATAACTAAAAAACGTGAATAACGCACCCGATTACCCATAACAAATATGGTTTCTATCGATCCAGTCGTTCTCGAATTATTTGAAAAATCAGAAACAAAATCTTTGGATTTGGCGACATCTAGCGGCCAAACGAAGAAACTTTTCATATATGTAACGTGGCCTAAATCGACTTATTTCGAGCTGAAGAATCTGTGGTATAACATTGTACGTTTTATGTATGAAAAATCTGACATGCATATGTTCAATTTTTAAATGAACTATTCATATTGAAATGGATATCTAGGATGATAATGAATATTAAAATGGATTAGTCAACTAACAACCATAATTGCATTATTTTGTTGATATTTTATGTTCTTCAAGATACATCCTGTGTATAAAGTAAGATTTTTAATAATATGCCAATATCTTGAAAAGTATAACAGCATTATTATTCAATGGCGAGGCTTCTTTTTCAGTTTGTCTCATATAAAGGATGGCCCACAATAACAGAATCTGATAAAATTCGACAAAATAATGCCACAATTTCATATGACACTTTTTCGTTCTGCCTAGCGCTGCTGAGATATTCACTCCCAAAAAGAAGAAGGCTTTCAAGCGAAGAATGTGCTTCGTTTAACAGATTGTTGGAACTTTAATGAAAAAAAAAGAATTCCACAGGACACAATTTTTCGTTTAACACTTTTGTCCCATATGCGCTAGGAGTAAGTACCCATATCTTTTACCACCATCAAATATTGAAAGTAGTGAAATTTTTGCGAATATGATCAAATTCTAGAATTTCTCGAACATTTTCACACGAATGAGGTATTCCTGTTAGATGTCGAAAAAATGAGAAATTGAGCAAGTAACGAGAAAAATGGAAATAATCTGTTCTCTGCTAAAATATGTAGAAACTGAGATTACTTCACTGCTCATGCCAATCGTTGGTCCCTCGTTCTGCCAAGGAATTTTTCCGGAAGGATTAAAAATGGCCATGTCCGTATTTTCAAAGATATATGAAAGAGCATATTATGTTAGATTATTGGACTACTTGGATCGGAAACTCATATTATCCAGTACAGTATGGTTTTCGTCGGGGGTGTTTACTCAGGATGTCATCTTGGCTGTTATGAATAAAATATAGGAGGGATTTAACAACAAGAAAAAAGTTGCTCGAGTATTTTTCGATCTTGCCAGTGCTTTTGAAACAATTAACCATGCTGCGCTTCTCGAAAAGTTGAGAATCATAGGAATGAGAAGGTAGTATTCAACGAGTGGTCTTGCGAACAGGAAGTGTTTTTTTCGTATCGGGTTCTCGAAGAGTTGTCACAGGAGTTCCGCAGGGGAGCACATTGGGTCCCTTATTATTTATCGTTTTTCTAAATGACATTGTCAGACATATGGATAGCACAGATTCTTTTGTGACACTCTTTGCAGATGATACTTCAGTAGTTATCACCTCGGATGATTTGCCATCTCTAGAGAAAAGCATCTCTACGTGCAATGCGAGGATGTTCTCCTACTGTCTCAATAACAGCTTGAGCATGAATGATCTCGAAACTAAAATTGTGCTCTTTACACCATCGAGTCAACCTCAAATCGATCAGAGTTAGGGCTCGCTATTGTACTCACAATCAGTAGAATTCCTCGGGCCTACTATTGACCAAAACCTCAGTTGGAACTGTCATCTAGGTAGTCTATCGATAAAATTATCTTCACAATGTTTCGTCATCTGGAAAATTCGAAATTCGCTGAATATTGATTTGCTACAACTGTATTACAATGGTCATGTGAACAGTATGCTCAGCTATGGTGATGTATGTTGGGGCTCTTCTACAAGAATCAATGATATATTTGTTCTCCAAAAAAGAATAATAATAACTATGACCTTCAAACCTACGACGTTTTTATGTAGGAACCTTTGTAAGGAATTGAAAAAAAACTGTAATATCCTTATACGTTCTCATGTGTGGAACACGTAAAGAGCCATTTGGACAAATTCTCGTTATGCAGAGCTGGTAGGGACTATAATCTAAGAAATGATAATGACGTGCGCATTGACCCGTTTAGATTATCAATTACAGCTAGGGGTCCGAATATCACGATGCCACGACTATACAATAAACTTCCTATTCATATAAGAGGAATCAAGCCTAATTGCGTTTAAAAATAGAGTTAAGGATTTACTGCTCGCGAATACCATAGGAGTATTTAGAGGGATAGGATTTGAAAATCATGTAATATATTATAGAATTATAAAAATCCGTCGCAAATGTTTGTTACACATTTTTTATATAAATTATTGTGCGATTTTGTTCCTATATTGTTCGTATATGTACAATGATTATTATTCTTGACGTACCATATACATTTATATGTACAACGTGGTAAAATTACAAATAAATAAATAAATAAATAAACAATCTGTCTATACACAGACAAACTCTGTGAATGTAACTTTTGGTTTCGCTTAATTTTTGATAGCGCATAGATTTTGTACTTTCGTTTATCTCGTTTATTAAATTTACAAGATAATTAAAATAATTAATAGTTTGTAAAACTGAAAAATAGCAGGTAGAACTGAGAGCTTCAAAATAATTTTTAATTATTGAGAAGTTATCTAATAGAGATGAAACGGTATCTTTCCTCATCAAATAGAATAATTTTCAGAGAGTTTAGAAAAACAGAAAAGTGATGAAAAATCAATACAAAAATCGTGAGTGCTCTGTCATATATTTCAACTTTCAACTTTCAGAAATAGCTACTAAAGAAATATCATTAACAATTTAAATCGTGCACCCACGCCTTTTATATAAATTTTTTAATCACTTTGCTATTTTTTGAATTTCTCTGAAAATGATTTTATGTTATGGAGTTAGTTGCGTCTCTATCACTGATCGATAATTGAAATTCATTTAAAATTTTTTAGTTCGACCTTCTATAAAAGCGTGTTTTCTTAGTCTTTGAAATCATTATTCATTTTTTAAATTTTTATTGTCGAATATTGGAACAACCTAATCGAATTATGCCGAAGTATGCGAAGTTTCATCTGGTATCAAATATATACAGGGTGCTTCAACGAAAAGTAAACAGAGGCTATTCCTACCAAGATATTCATTTCTGATCAAAACGCAAACACAGGTCAATTTTTGTTTCAAGGAGAATATCTTTTACAAAACTTGTTTGAAATATCAACCCCCTAAGCGGGGGTTGCAATCCTTGAACATTTTGAATAGGGGAGATGGGTCGAGTGATGACTCAAAAGAAAGGTGGTATCTTTGTCTACATTGCTTTGAACGAATTTCCATTTTTAATTGAAAAATGTAAAAGATACAGGGTAAGTAACTGAAAGATAGGAAGACTATTTCCCTGAGACTATTCAAGTTTCAGTGAAGTAAAATGGAACAGATCCATGCTGATCAATGGCAGTCATCATCAAGTTACCATCCTCATCTAGAATTTCAACCCCTAGAGCAGGGGTGACCACCCTTGAATATTTGGAAGAGGGTAGATGGCGCTTAGGGGGTTGATAATTCAGGCAAGTTTCGTACGCCAAAAGATGTCCCCCTTGAAACAAAAACTGACCTGTCTTTGCGTTTTGATCAGAAATGAATATCTTGGTAGAAATAACCTCTGTTTAGTTTTCGTAGAAGCACCCTGTATATGTTAAACTATTGAAACTTGAAAATTTGGAAGAGGGTAGATGGGTCGAGTGATACCTCGAAAGAAAAGTATTATCTTTGTCTGCATCCTAATGAACGAATCTTCATTTTTGATTGAAAACTGTAGAAGATACAGAGTGAGCTACTGAAAAATAGAGGAGACTATCTATCGCCCTGAGCTATTCAAGTATTAGTGCAAAAAAATGGAACAGATTCATTGCAGATCAAAGGCTGTCATCTTCCAAAACACCATTCACTCCTCAAATTTCAACCCCTAGAGCAGGGGTGACCACACTGTGTTATTTTTAAAGCAGAAGATAGGTCCAGTTATAACCTTCTGAGAAAGGATTTTTGTTTGTCTCCACAATGGTGTGCAAGTTTTCGTTCTCCGTCAAAATTACTGGGTGAGCAGCTGAAACATTGGAATGATTATGAAGGATTAGGAATCTTGAAAGAAAACGATAAAACCCATCTACCCTCTTCCAAATTTTCAAGGGTGGTCCCCCCTGCTCTAGAGGTTGAAATTCGAGATCAGGATGGTAGTTGATGATGACTGCCATTGCTCAGCATGGATCTGTTCCATTTTACTTCACTGAAACTTGAATAATCTCAGGGAAATAGTCTTCACCATCTTTCAGTTGCTCACCCTGTATCTTTTACAGTTTTCGATTAAAAATGGAAATTCGTTCAGAGGGAATGTAGAAAAAGATACCATCTTTCTAAACTAACCTAACCCCCGATTAGGGGGTTGATATTGCAGGCAAGTTTTGTACCCCAAAAGATGTTCCCCTTGAAACAAAAATTGACCTGTTTTTGCGTTTTGATCAGAAATGAATATCTTGGTAGATATAGCCTCTGTTTAGTTTTCGTTGAATATATATATATATATATATATATATATATATATATATATATATATATATATATATATATATATATATATATATATATATATATATATATATATATATATATATATATATATATATATATATATATATATATCGAGTCCGGCGGAGGTATATATATATATATATATATATATCGAAGGCCAGATAATATATATATATATATATATGCCTAGGAGATATCGAATCCACTATAAACTGCAGGCCAAGCTGTGTAAATGGAAATAGTATCCGAGCAAATGGTTAAACGAATAAAGAAGAAGAAGAATTACTTTAACGTCACCATATGCCAAACGTTCAACTGCTTTTCTCAGAAGACTTTCTCGGAAGAGTTCTTTTTCAGAATAGAAATAATGTTGCTTTTGGTGGTATAATATATTATTACGATGAAGCAGGTTTACGGAGAGATGGCGTTACAAATTCACATAATTCACATTCTTAGGTCAATGAAAACCCTCATGCCATAACTCAAACTCGATACGAGCAAAAATTTCAAGTCAATATTTGGGCCGTGTATGATATGATATGACAATTTTTTATTGCCATTTTCTCTCCATGATTGGAGGTTAGAGAACAACTTAATATGACTTATCGATGATTACGTCGAGGAGGACCCATGACACGAACACCTTAAATAGTGTTGTCCTCATAAGAAATATGTTGTCCGATAGAATAATGCATAACTCTATTAGAAAAATAAAGAACAACCAGCACGTACTTCAGAATACAAAGATCTCCTAAATCTAATGTAAAGAGACTGTTCCTTCAACAAATAAAATAAAGAACGTTATCAATAAAAACATTGTTCGTTTTAAAAAGAATGAAATTCCAGTGGATTTGTTTTTGGCCCAGTGATGGCAGATTCTTATTCGAACGAAAAATTTCCCATTCGAAATGTTCTGATACACAATTTCCCTGCATATGTTTTCTTAAAAATCTTTTTTTGTATGAAAAAAACTGAGGAAATTTAATCAGATTCGATAAAATTTCTTCCCCTTCAGAATAAGAGAGTTATAAGTTCAAAGATAGTTCAACCCTCGTTTATTTGGGGGCACAACTGAGAAACAAAGAATGCTGTTTTGTAGAATTTACTTCATAACGAAATTTTCAGAATTTCATCAAGATCCGTTGAACAGAAACAGACTTTATCTCTTTTCTCCAATTTGGAGGATGAATATCTCAGCTAGGTAAGTCAGAAAACACAATGTTTCCAACGGAAAAAAAGCTTATAAAATTTCGTTCAAGTCATACGGCAATATACAGGGTGCTTTAACGAAAACTAAACAGAAGCTATATCTACCAAGATATTCATTTCTGATCAAAATGCAAAAACAGGTCAATTTTTGTTTCAAAGGGACATCTTTTGGGGTACAAAATATATATATATATATATATATATATATATATATATATATATATATATATATATATATATATATATATATATACATTTGAAATTGATTGAAAATTTACTTCAAGTTGAATCGCACTGACAGTTTATCTGAAACGCTTCCGGTTTCACCGGTAATGAGCCAAAGTTCCAATTTTTAAATGGCTCACCCTGTATATTTTTTGGGAAATCGAATGAAACTCTCTTTGTCTATACATTCAGTATATTTAAAGATGTATTTGCCGAATTTTTAAATCATTCTTGATAAATTTGTTCTCAAATCTAGGTGGCTATGACGACTCAGCTGGTTCTAAAATTGTAATGCACACAAAGCATAAACGCAAAACCTTAGCTTTATTTTGGTATGGCGCACATACTCATCATTGTACATTCCAGATGAATAAAAATTTAACAAAACACATAAATAACGCAAAATACACAAATGAACCATAGATGGAATGTCATCAAATCAATTGAGCATAACTTTACAACAGGTTTTCGAAGAGACCCCCATTCTTTGCCTGACAGCCTATTGCGGCGAATGGTAGCCCGTACTACATTATCCATTTGATTTGGAAAAAAATCATTTATTGCTCCCCGAACTCTAGTCTCTAAATCCTCTCGATTTTCTGAAGCAGTTCTATAAACACGATTTTTTACATGGGCCCACAAAAAATCTAATGGGGACAAGTCGGGCGATCGACCTGGTCATCTTGTCGGGCCGTTGGTGCCTATCCACCTTTCATTTAAATTATTATTTAGGTATTGAACAACTTCCCTGCAGTTGTGCGCTGGTGCTCCATCTTGTAGGAAAATTAAGTTTATAGCAACAGCCAGTGGTAAACCATCAATCAGATCGCTTATTTCGTTTTGTAAAAATCCTAAATATCTTACCCCTGTTAATGGTCCATTAAAAATGATTGGACCTATGAGATGTCGCCCTACCATTGCCATCCATACATTAAACCCAAATCGCTCCTGGAAATTACCCTCTCGTACCAAATGCTCGTTTTCGTGGGCCCAATAGCGCGTATTGTTTCTATTGAACATTCCGTTGTTAGTAAATCGGGATTAATCTGAATATAAAATTTTATAAGGATACCTTGGATCCATTTCCATCTTTTGAAGAAACTGGTTGCAATATTCTAATCTTCGGCCATTATCATTTTTATAAAGGTGTTGATGAAGATTGTATTTGAACGAGCGAAATTTATGCTTCTTAAGAATTCTCCAAACACTCTGATGACTTATCCCTATTTCTTGTGCGATTTCTCTGGTAGATGCCGTACAATTCAAATTAATGTACGCTAATACATCAATTTCAGAATTTTCGCTTACTATGAAATTTTGATTATCTGCAACAACCAGTTGCTGACGAAACTTCACTTCACAAGGATGTTGCCGCCGTTCTGGATAGCGTTCAGCGTATAAAATTGCTGATGCTGTAGAGTTTTTTCGGCATTCGCCATAAATGAGTAGCATATCATTCTGTGTATACAGCATTTCGTCTGTTTTTCTGCCATGAAAATTCAAAAACTCTGAACAATTTATACCAACTCACCGATTCAGATGCAACACTATCTTATCTTATGACATTTAAAATTGAATACAAAAATTCTATGATCTGTGATAGGATTTCAATGCATTTCCAAAGCACCTCAGATAATGAGTTGAAAAAAGAGTATTATACTATGTCCAGGATTACCAATGGAAATTTTCAACGAAAAATTATCAATTTGGTATCAAAATATTCGAAAAAATATTTTGCGTATTATAGTGCTAATGAGCCTCTATTATACCTTGCGGAAATAAGATTTTTTTTAAAGAAACAATGTTTGGAATGTTACGAAGCTAATAACAGAAGGAATTCTACAGTTTCAGTGATGAATCCAAATGTACTCGATTTCGGTCGATCGATCACGCAGTTTTTTGTCGTCATAGCCACCTTGACTTGAAAACAAATTTATCAAAAAAAATTAAAAATTCGGCAAATTCGTCTTAAAATATGCTGAATGTATAGACAAAGAGATTTTGATTCGATTTCTCAAAAAATATACAGGATGAGCTATTTGAAAATCGAAACGGCTAATTTCCTTTGAAACTGGAATTGTCTCAAATAAACTGTCAGTGCTATTCAAGTTGAAATAAATTTTTAATTAAGTTCAGAAAATTTCATTGAAAAATATTGGACAGGAAAAAAGTTATAGGGGCGAGCCTGTTTCCAGTTACACCCGGTATATATTAGTTCGGCCATATTAAAGTTGTTTACTTTAACTTCACTATCAAGAGCATTGATCGGAAAAATTCTAATAATATACAAATTTTCAAAAATCATATATTGAATATTTCATGATGGGGATGGAATTTTTCATAACGTAGAGTATCCAAAATAACCCCTGTGACCTTACTAACGCGTTCGCTACCTTTTTGGTACTCCTGATGGTCTCTTCATTCGTTCTTTTCAATACTGCTTCGTTATTCTCTTGTCGACCTGTCCCCTCCCCATTGTTATATTTTCACTTGGAAATTGGCCGTTTTCTTTATGGTACTGAAAAACAAAGGAAAACGCTTACATGTGCGACAGGGAATCATCGCCGTTAGTCCACTATAAAATCCATCAAAAACCTATTTATGTATATAGTCTTGATTAAAAATTTGAAAACTATAAGGAAATGTTTTTCAAACTAATGACGAATGAATGAAAAGAAAACGATATAAAGAAATATAACACAAATGAATGATTACAAGAAAATGATAGAAAAAACTTTGGAACTATTGACTCAATTTTACGAATCAATCTTTCTATGAAACTACGACTGTTTAATTCAACCTACCCATAGTAGGTAAATGCCCAATGCATTAGAAATATCGAAGGGATTAGTATGCGAGACTATGCATAAAATGATTTTTTTTGCTGAGAGAAGCTCAGATAAGACAGTTATGTGTCACTTCAATTATAGTTCCAAACAGTTTCCAGTAAAAAATGTAAAAACTCGAAACTGTGACCTTTTTTGAAGGGAACATCAGACTAAAATTAGTATTACTGATCGACGATTATTTTAAATCGAACCCTAGCTCACTCAAGGATTTTATAATTATTCTTCGAAAATTTATAATTATTTTTTTGAGAGAAACCTTAGAATCAACACTTATGTATAAATTATTTTTTCAACTCTACCACTTTCTAGTCTGGCAAGATAACCCAAAATTTGATAACCTTATGTACAGGGTGAAATTTTCTTAAGAGAACAATAAATCGAAATTTTCCAGCTCGTCTCTGAAAACGGAAAAATTTTGCATCAGGTTAGATTGATCTCTGGTCCAAAAAACGGAGAACGAAAAATTTAATTGAAATCAATTTAGCCGTTCATAATTTATGGCCATTAAGAAATGTCTTCGAATTCCTCAAAGCGGTCTGTATATTCGAAATGAAAACATTCCGAATCAAAAGCTGTATGCCTTCGAACTATCACGAAAGTGTGCTATGATCATATGAAATATTACTTTCTACCTTCATTTTTCTATAAATTTATCATTAGTAATGTTACTCGTTGAACATGTGTTAAGTATATAAATTTCATTTGATAGGAAACATCAACGGTTTCCAATTTCGAATAGAGCAGGTTATGATTATTTTAGATGTTAACCATTTAGTATCACCAAAAACAATATATTTTAACAAAATCAACTCACATTGAATGCTTTCAATCTTTCTGGATCATGGGCTTGTGTATCGATTTTATCATCACTTTCATCGTCATCATCGTCTTCGTCTTCTTTGTTACCACTCGAACTAGTTTCGTCATGAGCCGAGCCAGTTTCAGCGTTAATTGGACTCTGAAAATAAGACGTCTCATAAAAAAAAGTAATAATAATTCTACAGCTTAATCGGTATTAAATAAATTGCATAAAAATACTTATTAACAATCCTACAAAATTGGCTTCTTGATAGTTTTCCGAAAAATATTTCGAAAATCAGAAATCTAATTCTATACTTCATTCAATAGAAAAAATGAATCTGACAGGTGCAAATATGAATAGTTCGTTTTTGCTTTTCCCGAGCATGCTTTCTGTTTCTTTTCTGAAAAATCTGTCCTAATGTATACAGCATTCGTTAGTTTAGTAGTTGTTTCAACTAAAATTTAAAATTAACCTTCATAAGGTCTTCGGGTCAATTTTGAACTATTTTGAGATAAAAATATAATTTTCTCAGAAAATAAGCGTTCAAGAAGTTTCATTTTCTATGATTTTTAATTATTCGCTTCAATTTACTTATTATTGGAATAACTTTATCAAAAATGATTAAAATATTCCACATATGATTTTTTTACTTTAACGGTCTTCGGGTCAGAATTGATCGCAACTAATAACAAACGCACAGCGCATCTGTTATCGTCCCAATTGTTTATGTATTGTATAACTTTTTGAATGAGACGTTCTCTTGTCCTACCCACACAAGTCTTAGGTGTTATATTATAATATCAATCGAACAACACGTACCCTAGTTTACAGTGGTGAAAACAACGTTATTTGCTTATAAAAAATGATAGACAATCAAATAGAAGCGGCGTTATTAGATGAAATGTTCGATAGTAATGAATCTTGTTCTGAATCAGAGGCTTAAATCGAAGAAGCTGAACCATCTGATAGCTCGTATATTGACAATGAATTAGTGCTTGTGCCAACAATTACGTCAAAAAATGGACAAATAAAATATTCCAGAAACCCCGTCACATAGTCTTATGGAAGAGCTTCCCGAGAAAACATAGTGAACTTTTTACCAGGTTCGACACGATACTCTTGCTCAAGGATTACCTTAGAAGAAAAATCCAGTCAGGAAGTTATCATGCAGGTGTATCAAAACATCTCAAAGCTTCATTTGAAATAGCTTTTTTGATAGCAAAACGAAAAAAACCTCACCCCATCGGGGAGGTTTTAATCAAACCATGTATATTCACGAAAATAATATAAGGAGAAGAATCAGAGGAAAAAATTAATTCCATATCTCTCTCTAATAACACTGTCAAGCGAAGAATCGACGATATTGCATCAGACATAAAATTACAAATTATAAATAAAGTCCAACTATCACCATTTTTTGCCATTAGTTGTGATGAGTCCACAGACATCGTTAATTGTGCACAACTAATCATTTATATTAGATATGTCAGCGGAGATCACATTGAGGAAGAGATTTTTCACTCCCAATCGTTAGCAGCAGGCACTAAATCTGAAGATATATTCAATTTAATCTCGGACTTTATCGAAAGAAATGCTTGGATTGGAATAAACTTATTGGACTATGCACAGACGGCGCTCCTGCAATGATAGGTTCACGATCAGACTTGGCTCAAAAACTTAAGGAAAAGAACCCCGCCTTAGTTAGTACGCATTGTGTTATTCATCGGGAAGCTTTAGCATCTAAAACTTTGCCACAGAATTTATGCTAGATTTTAAACTCTGCCATAAAGATCGTTAACTACATCTAAAGTAGTTCATTGAACAGTCGGTTACTCACTTTGCTTTGCGATGATCTGGATTCTGATCACAAGGTCCTCCTATTCCACACAGAAGTGCGCTGGTTGTTAAAAGGCAACATGTTAGCTCGCCTTTATGAATTAAGAGAAGAGGTCATCCTCTTTCTTGAATTTAAAGAAAATTATAATTTTATGCAACTATACAAAGATGAAAAATTTCAGTAGAAGCTGGCCTATTTAGCTGATATTTTTGAGGCCCTTAATCAGCTAAACTTGAAACTTCAAGGCAGAAATGGCAATTTGATTAGTAACTATGATCATATTCAAGGTTTCATATTAAAGCTTCAACTTTGGAAAAATAAGGTATCTGCTGAAAACACATTTCCTTTTTCACGGCTATTCGAAGCGATTAATTATCAAAAACTGGATAATGATTTGAAATTTGAAATAGAAACTCATCTACAAACATTGGAAAACGAATTTCACCTGTACTATCGAGATGTTAATTCCGAGCCACCAATATGGAGTATGACCAGAAACCCATTTGTTGTCGATGTCGCAGATTTGCCTGAAGATGTTCAGGAAGAATTTCTAGAAATGAAGGCTGACTCGACCATGAAAGATGACTTCCATCTCTTGACATTAGAGAAATTTTGGGTCAAACGATTTCTTATTAATCCCAAAATTGCTTCACTTGCTTTGAGGATAATTATTCCATTTTCGACCACATATTTATGTGAGACAGGTTTTTCAGCTTTGGTTTTAATAAAGGGTAAACAGCGAAATCGTCTTGCTGTCGATAGCGATTTAAACTTTGCTCTAGCAAAGACTGAACCCATAATCGACATACTGGTACAGAACATGCAAGCTCAAATATCTCATTAGTATTTAATAATTGAAATAAAACTAACATATTTACCTAAATGTGAAAGCAATTAATGGTTTTCAAATGTATATACATATATCTGCTCTTATTACATCCTTAAAACATAAATGTCTACAAATATCTGTATGGAACTCTTTGTTTTTAATTTTAATTCAAATAAATCATATAGTTGTAAAACAAAATTGTGTGTTTTCAATGTTTTTAAACTTAAGGGGGCATGAGAATGTTATTTTTGAATTGGGGAGGCTCAGTAAAATAAAGGTTGGGAAACCCTGGGTTAGACAATAGAGAAACTCGATCCGAACGGCGACTGCTATATAAATTTACTCCAATTCGAGATCTGTGGAATCAGTGGGGTGACCTTTTGCCAAAATTTTTATAATCCTTCTGAAAACGTTACAGTAGATGAGCAGCTTTCATCATTCCATTCCGACAGTACATGCCATCGAAACCAGCTAAATATGGCATAAAACTTTGGGTTCTATATGATTCTGCCACAAGTTACGTTTGGAATATCCAACCCTAGACGGGCAAAGAAATAGGAGGTGTGCCTGAAAAAACCAAGGCATGCGTGTAGTCCTTGACTCGCGGCCTGAAAGGACATAATCTTACGGTGGATAATTTTTTACATCACATCAACTTGGACAGAAACTATTAGAAAAACAGATCACTGTAATAGGGACTATACGTAAGAATAAACCGGAATTGCCTCCAGAAATAGTAACAACAAAGGGAAGACCGTTATATTCATCATGTTTTGCTTTTACCAAAGATACTACACTTGTTTCTCACATACAAAAAAGAAATAAGTCGGTGAATCTTCTCAGCACTTTGCATCACAACTCAGAAGTGAGTAATCGCGTAGACAAAAAGCATGTGATAATATTAGACTACAACAAATGTAAGGGTGGCGTGGATACACTGGATAAAGCTGACTCCTGTTACAGTATCAAAACAAAAACAAAACGTTGGCCTCAAGTGGTATTCCGTAACATGGTAGACATATTAGCCTACAATGCGTCATATTATTCACGGCTGCCAATAGCAGCTCAAAGGAAGGATGCCTAGCAAAACGGCGACACTATTTGGAAAATTTAGGTATGCAATTGATTACACCGAATATAAAAAACAGGAATTCATTACCGAGGGCACCATTTTCAATAGAAATTGCAAAAAACCTCCGTCAATCTAGTGACAATGTACAAATTCCATCAACTTCCACCCAACAAGAAGAAAACAACACTTGTACAGCTTAGAAGGCTCCCAAAACAAGTCGCTGCTAACTATGTGCTAAAACCGACAATAAAACACCTTTTATCTGCGTAGATTGTAAGAAATTCGTATGTAAAAAACATTCTAATACAGTTGTTCTATGTACCCAGTGTAATAAGATATAATTTCATTCGAATTTTTTTAAATACTGCTCAGTCTTTTTTATAAGACTATCTAACAATATAGTATATGTAGACATAATGAAGAATTTTATTCGAGGAACAATATTCAACCTTCCGTAGAATGTTAAATATCCTTCCTTGAAGGGGTTGGTTTTCCGACCCAACCTTCACATTCACCGTCAACCGGGGCCACAGAGAAGTGGTACGGTACCGCCAGTTGTCATGAATAGGAGCAATGGACTGCAGTTTCGGTCTTATTGGACCTCGTCAGCATTGCCCACCTATTCAAAACAACCAATCCATACCACCCCTACTTCACCTCTATCCATTAGAGCGCAACGAAACATGCGTATGTTATAGTGCCCTCCAACGGACCGACACAGAAGCTTCCCACACCACCGCGCCACGGGCAAATCACGAAGGTTGAATATTGTTCCTTGAATAAAATTCTTCATAATGTCTACACATACAGCGATAATATCGCGCGTTATGTTTGATTAACATAGTATATTCTTTTAATATTAGATATATAAAATTATAATTTTCACAAAAATAAATAGTAATTCTGTAGAAATAAATACACTCGGAGGCAAAATTAGTGAAACACTCGGAAATTTAACCAAATTCCAAGTTCGATATTTTTCCTAATTCTCAACCGATTTAGATGATTTGTTCGGCAAGTTATAGATCAACTCTTCTGCTTTGTAGAAATTATAAGAGAAAACAAAAAAAATTTGAAAAAAATTTTATACGGGAGCAAAACTAAAAGTGTTTTTTTGTCAAAAATTCGTAACACCCTGTGGAATTTCGTGGTCCGAGTTGAAACGTACAATATCATGGTCTGTCAAGACACATCTTCCTACAGTAACGCCCTTCTTCTTTCATGCGTTTATCTCTATTTTTGCAGAATATATTTAATTTCAAGTGGAAAATCACCATTTTGGAGAAATTCCATTGAATCAAGAAATTGTCACTAAAATTCGTCTATCAATTTGGAATTTTTCTTATTATCACTCAGGCGTGTCGAAATTGTCGTTTGCGATTTTTATGCTCGAATTGCATTAGTTATTGATGACAATTTGGTTAATTTGGTGAAAATAAGGAATTCATAGGAGATAACAGTCGGTAGGTATTAAAATACACAACCGAATTCTAGGACCATTTATAAAACTTTTCATTTACACATGTGCACACCTTTTTTTATCAAATATGAAATACAACACACGTTTTTTTTGTATATGACCACATTTGCACTTGTTTAAACAATGAGAGTTTTCCATTCTTTGATTTGATACAAATTCGATCGGTTGCGGTGTTTTGTGATTCTTTTACTGTTTACGATTCGAAACGGTATTTTTCATTCAGAATGAGAGATTTACCACCAACCTCAGTAGCTAGGGCAGTTACATTGATCGAGGAAGGGCGCACCTACCGCTCAGTCGGTACCATGTTGGGTGTCTCGACGTCGGTTATCCATCGAATCTACCGACGTTACAGAGAAACTGGATTGTACGTGAGGAGGCGAGGACAAGGAAGAAATCGGGCAACCCGCGCTATACATGACCGTTTCATCGTCAATCAAACCATAAGAAATCCTCGTCCTACTGCTGTTCAGGCACGTAACCTTTTACAAGCAGTGAATAACATTAACGTCAGTGTGAGGACAGTCAGAAGACGATTAAATGAAGTTGGTCTGAGATCATACGCGCAAGCAAGAGCACTAAGACTCGATAGAGCCCATCGGGTAGCAAGATTGGCGTTTGCTAGGGAGCATGTAGAATGGACAACCAATCAGTGGAGGCGAGTTTTATTTAGTGATGAGAGTCGATATTGTGTGAATTTCGTGGATGGTAAAGATAGAATATGGAGGCATCGAGGGGAACGGTTCAATCAAGCGAACTTCGCAGGAACTGAGCAATACGGTGGAGGGTCAGTTATGATATGGGGTGGCATATGCTTGGGAGTACGAACAGAACTGGAGATTATTGGCAATGGATCACTTAATGCCCATCGGTATATAACAGAAATCTTGGAGCCCCATGTTGTGCCTTTTGCTCCTTACAAGGGAAAATTTCCTTTTATGCACGATAACGCGCGCCCTCATACTGCGCGCATAGTGATAGAATATCTCAATGAAGTTGGGATCACACGAATGGACTGGCCGTCGCGGTCACCGGATTTAAACCCGATCAAACACGTTTGGGACATTCTTGGAAGAAGGGTTCGACAACGGAATCCAGGCAACGTTGAAGAGCTGACATTGGCTTTGGTGGAAGAGTGAGACAACATACCTCAACAGATGATAGACAACATCATTGGGAGTATGCGAAATCGTATGCGCGCTGTAATAAGAGCTCGGGGGTCATACTCGCTACTAAAATCAAATGTTTTTTTTTGTGGGTCATCATGAACATTTTTCTCAACATGTTCATTTCATTTCACGAGTGTATAGCCAGGATACACACCTGCTCTCAATTTTGGACAGGAATGATAATTATTATAGAGTGTCACACAAAAAATTCAAAAATGATTGTGCAAAATCAACGATTTTTCCAGTGTACTTCGAGTTCTCCCGGAGCGTGAAATTGGCCTGTGAATTTCAAAATTTTCATTTCGTTAGATTTCCGCTTCTCTAATTTTGATTTTATTTTTTGGCTAACCTCCGATGTTATGCACCTACGCAAGATTAAAAATAAATTCTTGAAATTTGTGACTTTTCGCTTCAAATTGGATATCTCTTGTGAAAATAGAGATAAATGCATAAAACATGAAGGGCGTTACTGTAGGAAGATGTGTCTTGACAGACCATGATATTGTACGTTTCAACTCGGACCACGAAATTCCACAGGGTGTTACGAATTTTTGACAAAAAAAACACTTTTAGTTTTGCCCCCGTATAAAATTTTTCTCAATTTTTTTTGTTTTTTCTTATAATTTCTACAAAGCAGAAGAGTTGATCTATAACTTGACGAAAAAATCATCTAAATCGGTTGAGAATTAGGAAAAATATCGGACTTCGAATTTGGTTAAATTTTCGTGTGTTCCGCTAATTTTGCCTCCGAGTGTATATGTCAAATGAATCCATTAAACAATTAATCTTTACTTTTTGTTCATTTTTCAGTATAATTTTACTACTTGAGTCAGATCTGACCCAAAGCACGGCAACGTTTGTAAAATTAAAGACCTTATGAAGGTTAAAGTATTTTACTACAAGAGTATTCAACGATTTCATCACTTACACAAAAAACTTACACCAAATAGTAAAGTAGAGGTCAAATACATAATAATGGAAATTAATTAATATTATTGATGTCAAATTTTTTCGATAAAATCAGATAACTCAAAAATCTTTAATATATAGCGTAAATCGATTAACGCTAAGCAGTAAATTTGTCTAAATCATCCTTTGTGTCCTAACATCGGCGTTCCAAAAACTGTGCTTGTTTCAATATGTCATATATCACATGATTTTCGATTATTTTATCCTCGCCTAATTTTGAACATTCGCATCTTCGCGAATGAGGAATTGATGATCAAAATTAAATGAATTGTTCTCTCACTACAAATTGAGGGTTTTCTCGTTTTCCCTTCACTTGTAACTTGAGACATTGGTTCTTGCGGAAGTTCACGATTTGAGGACAATATAAATGATTAACAAGTTAAATTAAATTCCTTATCACAATTTTCTTTGTGATGGCACTACAACTTTATATTTCCGTAATTTTCCTCTTAACTGAGATGTAACACGTTGCTTCTTGCCAAATTTCATGATTCCAACTAAACCGGTAATACCGTATAGCAATTTATATTCAGCTCGAATGTCTGAATAGGCAGCAGAATGCAATATAAACGGCCGTACTTTGCGGTTGCGTTGACTGAAAAGTTTCATGCCTGACAGCTGAAAAAATGAAACTCAATCTCAATTTGATACATTACAGGATTGTAATGCGAGTGTTTGAATATACTACAAAAGGCAACATATACTGTCGTATCTTTCGATTCAATTCAAATATACAGTGTGTTCCAACGAAAATTTGCTACCCCTTCTAAGTCAAGAAAGACTGATTGTAGCGGATAAAACTGAGACACGGAAATTTTTGATTGGAGGGGACCAATTTCTGAGTTGGTTCGGAGCATGTAAAATCAACCCCCTACACTAAGCAGCACTTAAGTCGAAATTGATTATTGGAAAGGTCTTTCAATTCTCTATTCGAAAATAGTATCTTTATAAACATTTAATATCATACAGACAGTTCAAACATAATGAAAGTTTTCATTTCAACGAAAATGTTACATTGTCAAAAATCAAATTGAATGCCCAAAATGACCTCCTTCTACCGCCATACAATGATACAAACGAATCTCGAATTGTCTTCCAACATTTTGAAGAACTTCTGGTGTCAAAAGTCTGCATTTGGTGACGATTCTTATCCGCAGATCTACCAAGTTTTCAGGATGTGTAGCATAAACTCTCGATTTACGATGACTTCATAAGAAGAGATCTAAATGACTCAAATCTTGTCTAGCTACTCTACGGTTCCTCTTCTGCCACTTCTGGTATTCATTAATTCTTCATTTTGAGAACTTAATTTGATTTTAAGCATTGTCAAATTTTCATTGAAAAACAAACTTTTGTTGTGTTTGGTCTGTTTGTATGATATTAAACGTTCATAAAGATGAAATTTTTGGATGGAAAATGGAAAGACTTTTCCAAAGATATTTTACTCGATTTCACATGATCCGAACCAACTCAGAAATTGACCCCCTCCCAATCAAAAATTGACGTATCTCAGCTTTTTCCGCCAACATCAGTCCATTGAGAAAGAGGGGGTGGCAAATTTTCGTTGGAACACACTGTATTCACAGCTCCAAGAGAAAGCCAACTCCTAGAACAAAAATTGTTGACAGATAGATAGACAAAAAGACGAACAACGCACTGATAGACTATAGGGGCTCTGTTTCTTCTTTTGGGGTACGAATCCCTCAAAAATAAATTTCTCGAAAACAGTCAAGTGTGTCGAGTGACATTTTGCCAGACTCTCAAGAAAGAAAAGAAAACCAGCTATCCGCTCCTTCTTTTTCATGATCAAAGAGGGTGAATAATTGAATAAAACATTCAGGATACTTAAAAGTTCCATCAACAGACAAATAAGACACGAAACAAATCTGGTGAACAATCGAAATGAGCGTCTGAAGATTTCGCAAAATTTATAAGAACCCGTTACATTGGTATGATTTTTCCAGCCATCAATATGAGTATTTTGTGAAAACTAATCTTGTTTCCACAAAAATTTTTGGACTAGGACATGAATATTTACAGGAAGTCAAACTATGCAAATGAGTAGAAATACCTTTTTTGTGAAATTTCAGTGATGCACATAAAAATATACGTCAACATTTTGTCTACGAGTGAACATGGGAAACGGCCATTGGATTCTAAGGTTTTCGGGGTCATTGATTACAATGAGATGATCAGTTAATACTCATCAGATCAGGTTCAATGTCTTTTGTAGGCTAAATAGAGAGATCGCGACGAAAAAAATTCACAAATACTGATTACGAACCTGTGTTTAGTTTATTTGTGCAATCTTGCCTAGAGGGCATTCAAGGATATTTCAAAGTCATATTGAAGTTTCACCTAGGTAAAAATTTCGAGAAAAGTTGAAAAAATCTGAGAATTTTCAATTGTAAATTTTTGACGCCGCTGAATCCGAATACAAGCTTTCTCGACCACCATGACGTCCTTTTCATTGTAATTTCAAGGTCAAATCAAGAAAATCGTCACAACTTTCTGAAAATTCATTTGTATGTTTTCCAGTTAGTTAATTTGTTCGACTTCTACTGGAGATTACTCTTGGTAATTTAAAGGTTTTTTGAAGTTCATTTTGACATTTTACGAAATGAAAAAATTTGAAAGCAGTAGAAAAAATTCAAAAAGGGCAAGAGTACGTTTTTCAGGCCACAAAATCTGAACACAAGTTCTGCCGCCTCTCGTCGCGTTCGGTTTAAGGTTATTTGAAGGTCAAATGGAGAAAATCGTCACAGAAAAATCTAAAAAAATACATATTCATTAGGGTGGAAAGATTTCATTTTTTTGTTTTATCGCTTCGGTATATCTATAAAAAGTTGCTAATTTAGGTCAACATTAAGCACAAAAAAAATCAGTTGGCTTATGCTGTGTTTCAAGGTGCCCCCATCGTCATAAAGTTCTGAAAAATTTAGGCAAATTATGAGTTTTGCCAAAATTTTTCAAAACATCGCAAACATTTTATAAAACTCCTGAGCGACAGTTATTACCGGTAGAAATATGCGTGTTGAGACTCTAATGGAGCGGGACGGGGGGAAAGGATTTCGGCGAAATACCCCTTCCCTGCGCCTTCATACCCAAACACTGATGGAGTGACATTTAGTAATTTCGCGGGCTTACAGCAGTTCATCTGTTTGCTGTTCATTTATTTGAGGCATCAAATTGTATTAATTCATCTTTAACTGGGATTGTGACGTATATTAAGTAGTGATTTTCATATTTTATGCTTGTAGTTTAATTCCTGACTGTAAAATTAGAGTATTTATTATTTGTATTGTTTGCAGAAATACGTCTCAAGTTGAAACACGAAAAAAGACGAGCTGTCCTGTCTTTGGTTTGCCGCAAAAGTTACCAGCATCGCAATTACCAACTTATAACGATGTTATGAAGAATTATCTGTTCATAAAACATGAGTTGAAGCCTAATAAAACAACAAAAGAGCCAACACTTCATGAAATATTTGAAAGATTGGCTCACGAAGTTATAAAAATATGTCAAAAATCGTCGCTGCCTACTGTGAGTGTAAAAAGAGTTTTACAACTGATTCGTGCCTACCACGACAAATATAGAAGCTTCATGAAACCATATCTTGGCCGTCAAACTAATGTTAAATACCAAGAAAAGATTAATACATTCATATCAGAGTCCCATAGACTGTTTGATATTAGCAATTGCAAATGCAAAGTTATATGTGATTGTAACTGTGTAAAAGGAAGTCGTGTTCCTAAGGAGGAAGCAAGTTTCTTAATTGACCAAAGAACAGCCAGAAAAATGATGGCAGGCGGTATCGATGTGATTGCAACTGTGAAAACAAGAAGAAACAAGAAAGAAAAGAAAAAAGTTCATCTCGGAACAGAGAGGTAAACTATTTTGACAAACCTTATTGTTCCCGTTCTTTGACCGATGATTCTTCAATCGAAAGCAGCAGTTCATGCTCTAGCTCACCCGTATTATCTTCTAGTCCTTGCTATGAAAACTCAGAACAGGTCAAACTAAAAGGTTCACCACCTCAGAAAAAAAGAGGTTGAACTTACCATCATTAGCCCTTGCCTGTGATCGTACTGATCCGATAGAGCCGCTGCTATTATAGCTTCTTCTGTCTTAAAATATGTTGGCATTATTTCCCCAAACGATCCAAGTCGTGTCATTGAACGTTCAAAGTTGCACCGTGAAAGAACTGAGGTCAGATTAACTTTACAAGAAACGGACGGCAATAAAATGCTTCTCGGTTTATATTTTGATGGCAGGAAGGATAAGACATTGGTTCGTATTGAGAAAGAAGGGAAATTTTACAAAAAACGAGAGATAGAAGATCATTATGTCCTTTTATCAGAACCAGGAAGCAACTATTTCGGGCATGTCACTTGTGAGTCGGGGACTGCTAAAAGTATTAAAGACACTTTAATATCTCACTTAAAATCTGCGTCAGTAAAGCTGAGTGAAATAGCTGTTGTTGGCTGCGATGGAACAGTAGTCAATACAGGTTTTAAAGGTGGCGTTATTCGTCTGATGGAAGAAGTGCTAAACAGACCATTACAGTTGTTTATCTGCCAGTTGCATTCTAATGAATTACCACTGCGACATTTGTTATTACAATTAGATGGAAAAACTACAGGGCCGAAATGCTTTTAAGGTGCCATTGGATATCAATAACAAAATTGTCAAACAATGCCGATAGTCGCATTCTCCGTTATACCCACAATATTACCTCAAATTACTAGGACAGAGCTGAGTACCGACCAAAAGTATCTATACGATATTATGACAGCTATTAGTACTGGTATATTAACTTCCGATTTAGCTAATATAGAACCTGGACTCCTTAACCATTCTAGATGGCTAACAACAGCTAATCAAATTCTAAGGTTGTATACCACAAAAACTGACCCTGAACAAAAATTAGTGGTATTAGCCACGCTTGTAATGAAAGTTTATGAACCGATGTGGTTTACAATAAAATGTAATTTCTCGTGCATCGACGGGGCTAAGCACCTTGGGCAAACTATTAATCTTAGTCGCTATTTGAACGCCGATATAAAGGCTATCATTGACAAAGTGATCCAACGAAATGGATATTTCGGTCATCCAGAAAATATCATCATTGCCATGCTTGGCGATGACAGAGAGGTTATCCGAAATCTGACATATCGAAGAATTATAAAAGCAAGATCACAGAATACTCGAGGACTTCGAAAACTTAAGGTGCCGGTGTGCAATTTCGATGCTAAAGACTATACTGACATTATTTTGTGGCGTAACTGTGACATAACTGAGCCACCTCTAACTTAAAATTTGTCTGATGAAACCTTGAAGGAAATTGTAAAAAATGGTCTTGGCACATGCCAGGATATTAAAGATTTTCCATGCCACACCCAAGCTGTGGAGTGCTGCATTAAGTTGGTGACAGGGGCATCACGTGCAGTTTGTGGGGAAAACAAACGAGATGGTTTTATTACAGCAAGATTACTATCTCGTCATCCACGTATGCCTATTTCTAACACAAAGAATCAATTTAATATTTAAACTGTATTTTTAATGCTTCTGGATATTTCTTGTAATAAATAATTAAAACATAAAAAATGTTTTTCGTTTGTTTTTCATCCCTGCTGGGGCACCTCAGAACGTTAAGATAATTGTGTGATATTTTCTGTTTGTTTTGTATATAACAAGGCAACTTTTCATCGCTATGCCGTTGAAAAAAAAATTTTTTTATTTCATATATTTTCGCTCCACCCTAATATTCATGTTTTTGATGGGGTTAGCTCATTCCTGCAATTTTTCTAGGTCATTTAAGGCTATTCAAGGTCATTCTGAAGTTATTTGGAATCAGAACAGTTCAGTAGTCAAAAAATTCTGCAAAAATTCGTTATTAGAAATAACCATGAACGACCTCTAGGAAAGGTCGCATGAATTAACTAAGATTCGTCCGATTTCTCGATTTGACCTTCAAATGACCTTGAAGCTGACTTGATGAGTTAATTGTTGTTAATTGATTAACCTCTCATTGTTTTTAGCGATACCCCGAAAACCATAGAATCCATAGCCATTTTCCCATGTTCATTCATAGATAAAATGTTCACCTGTGAAATTAGCCGAGACTGAAATTCTTTGCATTTTTAAAGGAACACACATGAATAAAAGGCATTTTCGAGATTTTTCATTCGACGAATATGAAAAGTGATTTTGTCTTATTGGGATTCCAAAAATTGTTATCTACACTCGGAGGCAGAATTAGCGAAACACACGAAAATTTAACCAAATTCGAAGTCCGATATTTTTCCTAATTCTCAACCGATTTAGATGATTTTTTCGGCAAGTTATAGATCAGCTCTTCTGCTTTGTAGAAATTATAGGAGAAAACAAAAAAAAATTGAAAAAAATTTTATACGGGGGCAAAACTAAAAGTGTTTTTTTTTGTCAAATATTCGTACACCCTGTGGAATTTCGTAGTCCGAGTTGAAACGTACAATATCATGGTCTGTCAAGACACATCTTCCTACAGTAACGCCCTTCTTGTTTTATGCATTTATCTCTATTTTTACAAGAGATATCCAATTTGAAGCGAAAAGTCACAAATTTCAAGAATTTATTTTTAATCTTGCGTAGGTGCATAACATCGGAGGTTAGCCAAAAAATAAAATCAAAATTAGAGAAGCGGAAATCTAATGAAATGAAAATTTTTGAAATTCACTGGCCAATTTCACGCTCCGGGAGAACTCGAAGTACACTGGAAAAAACGTTGATTTTGCACATTTATTTTTGAATTTTTTTGTGTGACACTATAATAATTATCATTCCTGTCCAAAATTGAGAGCAAGCGTGTATCCTGGCGATACACTCCTGAAATGAAATGAACATGTTGAGAAAAATGTTCATGATGACCCACAAAAAAAACATTTGATTTTAGTAGCGAGTATGACCCCCCCGAGCTCTTATTACAGCGCGCATATGATTTCGCATACTCCCAATGATGTTGTCTATCATCTGTTGATGTATGTTGTCCCACTCTTCCACCAAAGCCAATGTCAGCTCTTCAGCGTTGCCTGGATTCCGTTGTCGAATCCTTCTTCCAAGAATGTCCCAAACGTGTTCGATCGGGTTTAAATCCGGTGACCGCGACGGCCAGTCCATTCGTGTGATCCCAACTTCATTGAGATATTCTATCACTATGCGCGCAGTATGAGGGCGCGCGTTATCGTGCATAAAAAGGAAATTTTCCCCTATGTAAGGAGCAAAAGGCACAACATGGGGCTCCAAGATTTCTGTTATATACCGATGGGCATTAAGTGATCCATTGCCAATAATCTCCAGTTCTGTTCGTACTCCCAAGCATATGCCACCCCATATCATAACCGACCCTCCACCGTATTGCTCAGTTCCTGCGAAGTTCGCTTGATTGTACCGTTCCCTCGATGCCTCCATATTCTATCTCTACCATCCACGAAATTCACACAATATTGGCTCTCATCACTAAATAAAACTCGTCTCCACTGATTGATTGTCCATGCTACATGCTCCCTAGCAAACGCCAATCTTGCTACCCGAGGGGCTCTATCGAGTCTTGGTGCTCTTGCTTGCGCGTATGATCTCAGACCAACTTCATTTAATCGTCTTCTGACTGTCCTCACACTGACGTTAATGTTATCCACTGCTTGTAAAAGGTTACGTGCCTGAACAGCAGTAAGACGAGGATTTCTTATGGTTTGATTGACGATGAAACAGTCATGTATAGCGCGGGTTGCCCGATTTCTTCCTTGTCCTCGCCTCCTCACGTACAATCCAGTTTCCCTGTAACGTCGGTAGATTCGATGGATAACCGACGTCGAGACACCCAACATGGTACCGACTGAGCAGTAGGTGCGCCCTTCCTCGATCAATGTAACTGCCCTTGCTACTGAGGTTGGTGGTAAATCTCTCATTCTGAATGAAAAATACCGTTTCGAATCGTGAACAGTAAAAAAATCACAAAACACCGCAACCGATCGAATTTGTATCAAATCAAAGAATGGAAAACCCTCATTCTTCAAACAAGTGCAAATGTGGTCATATACAAAAAAACGTGTGTTGTATTTCATATTTGATAGAAAAAGGTGTGCACATGTGTAAATGAAAAGTTTTATCAATGGTCCCAGAATTCGGTTGTGTATTTTAATACCTACCGACTGTTATCTCCTATGAATTCCTAATTTTCACCAAATTAACCAAATTGTCATCAATAACTATTGCAATTCGAACATAAAAATCGCAAACGACAATTTCGACACGCCTGAGTGATAATAAAACACTTTTAGTTTTGCCCTCGTATAAATTTTTTTTTCAAATTTTTTTTTGTTTTCTCTTATAATTTCTACAAAGCAGAAGAGTTGATCTATAACTTGCCGAACAAATCATCTAAATCGGTTGAGAATTAGGAAAAATATCAATTTTCGAGTGTTCCGCTAATTTTGCCTCCGAGTGTATTATCAAAAACTAAGATTTGATCATTTGAGGTATCAATCATGAAAAATTGAATGAATTATTTCTGAGCCATTAGCAATAATGTCAACACATGTCCGACTTCGAATTAGTAGAAACAAACTTCCGTACTTACATTACGGATGAACTCGTTCTTACACCACTTCAGAGGTAGAGTTCCAGAAGCATATTATTAAGTACTTTTCCCAGTAGAACGAGTATGTTGACCTGAGCTACAAAGAGATTATATGTCAGAGTACTCTCTAGGTCCACCATTTGCATTTAAGACAACTAGGCATCTTCGAGTCATCCTGTTCAAATTTGAACACTCGCGATATCATTTCCATTTTTCGGAGAGAACGTTTCTCAATTCGTTCTTATGACAACCTATCATCTTCGGGGCATCCTGATGATCAAATTTCTTAGGAAATCTCACAACCTCAGCGCATAATTTTCGAAGAGAGCGTATTCCAATTCGTCCACCTCTTGACAGCTATTTCCTTAATTCGATCGACCAAAAGGCTCTATAGAATTGAGATCTGGTGATCAAGGTGTTCAAACCATTGAACCATTATGATTCAAAATCGCATCAAAAATGATTACTCCATACGGTAGGGTAATGCCATCAATCAAAACCATACCAGATCAGAAATTTTGTTGGTATGGTCCAACAGCACGTCGTTTACTTTCATTGTTTGATCCTGAGAAGCAGCAGTTCTTTTCAGCTGTTCATCCTCGTCTCTACCAACCCAAGATGTACACATCATTCTTGAGCAACGAGAAATCTAGATTCATAAGAGAAAATACTAACCACAATCATCGTGCCCTGAATCCATTCTATTCTTGCTCACTTACAAGAGGTCCACGTTTTCTAGCTACTAGTGGCTCTTTTCGTCTTCCGCTATGACGAAACTCCACCTTTTCTATCAATTTCTTTCTTTCACTAGTACCCATTCAAATTATTGCCGAAATTCTTTACGCACTTATTCCATTGTTGTGCATACAACAACATTTAAACAGACATAATCCAAACGGTGAATTTTGCTAATTTCCACGATAAACTACCCTAAAAACACTTGTTATAGTATAAGTAAGAATCTACCTGATGATTGTAGATATCAATTTGCCATGTTTTTTGTGAATATGGGTTTGAGATGAATTGATTTTGGCGGTGCAAAAAAGTTTTGGAATTCCGATTAGAAAAATATTCAGGAAAAAGAGAATTACGAAAAAAATTACCAATCAAATTGCGAATAAAAACTATTCTGCTCGCAAGATGTAATACCATGCCCCCAGATAACTCAAAATAATAAAAAATCAGAAATATTTGAGAAAACACGATTTTTTCACTAATGTCCGCCTAGATGAAAAAACTTTTATAATATTCATAATTCTGACATTTCGCTCAAAGCGGAAAAAAATTATGAATTACAAATCCTAGTAAAATAATCCACCTCTGATGAAATAGATGCAAAATTTGCAGAAGCCGATTATTTCAAGATGTGATACGAACTATCACGATAAATAACTAATTTCAACATCACGACGTAGAAATTAAGAGAACGAAATTGATTTTATGGAGAAGATTGCAGATTAATAGGCTCAACTGCTCATCATTCATTCATTTCTCAATTAGTTTTCAATTCTTAGTAAGAGTAAACTAAATAAAGTAGCTATTCATGGAAGTATTTCTCCTAATATTTTGCATAAATGCAATCGTTTTTCATCTGTTCTACACTATTTTCAGAGATAAAAAATAGTTCGTATTTTTCTTTTACTGTTTGTTGGAAAATACGCAAAATCTTTATTTATCACTATCGTAATTATTTATGCTTTGTATTTTGCATTATAAAATTTAGTTTCAAGAAAGCAACGTCATAAAAGCGATTAGTCATAAATAATTGATGAAAATCCTTGACGATTTTACGCGGCGAAGCGAGTTCAAAAATGCAAAATTAATCAAGGAGTATTCATTCTCGGAATTTTCTCAAGATCATCGACGACAAGGGCCAATAAAGGTGGAACAATTTAGTTAAACGCCACAGCATAGAACAACAGACTGCAATTTCAACTTTATTCTCATCACTGAATCGAACAATGCTGCCCATACAAAATCTACCTTCGCCCTAAAAAGATTTCTGCCATTTCCTCGCGCTCAATGCCGTCCTTGATCACCTTGGTTGCCTTTTATACATTCGTTTACAAGAAAAAAAGTCGCGCAAAAAATTTCAATTTGTAATATCTTGCTAATTATCCAACCAAACTGATTGAAGTTTTTATTTGT
This sequence comes from Cryptolaemus montrouzieri, assembly GCA_013387265.2. NCBI lineage: Eukaryota > Metazoa > Arthropoda > Insecta > Coleoptera > Coccinellidae > Cryptolaemus > Cryptolaemus montrouzieri. The sequence goes on from JABFTP020000185.1 coordinate 74,995,725, forward strand.
TGAATGACATATTCTTAGGAATATTGCATTTGAATTCCTTGTTTCAAAATCCACTCTCATGATTGGAAAAAGAAATAAAATCTTCCTTTACCATCTGACTTCAAACGTATTCACGGAATATATGAAGCACTTCGAGTTTCTCGTTTAACGAAATAAAAATCTGCCAAAGTGCGAGTGGGACTTGCTCACTGAGGGTGCCGTAGGAGCTTATATGTATATGAATAGTTCGTTCTCGCTTTTAGAATGATTTGTGTTCTTTTGTGAAAATCAGTTCTCAAAATATTCTTAGAATATCGAGTAACAGTTTTGATCAAAATTGGAAAATAGAGATTATGTTATTAATTCAGTATTCAACGCTTTTATCACTTAGGTACACGTAGAAACAATCAATATGGAATTAATTAATATCACTGTCAACCTTTCTAATATATATCGCCAATCGGTTTCGCAGAGTTGAACATCTGTTTGAATATTAATCGAACGAGAACGGTGTTTTCCGATGTCAGCAGATGAGGATGCAGATGATAAATAATAAAATGTTCTAGGGTCTACAATATATTAACATTTCATGAAAATTCGATATATCAACAATATTGGTCATATATGAAATTTCTCCATTCAATCTTCTGTCTTGCGATTGTTTAAGCCTCTGTCCAATTTTTGCCCTGTTGTCCCAATATTTACGCTATTACTCTATCCCATGTTTGTCGTGGTCTACCTCTTTTCATATTTCCGTTAGTCTTTGTCTTCCTTATACGTTTGACTTGCCGTGTATTATCCATTTTCTGAAGATGTACCTACCAGCTCAGCTCCTTTTCTCTATAAATTTCAAAGTTGATTCAATTTCTAATTCCTTTCGTATGTCAATGTTCTTTAGTTTATCTCTCTTTGTGACTCCCCTTACCCTCCTAAGATATTTCATTTCGACAGCGTGAATTTTACTTTTTTGGTTTTTATCTAGAACCCAGGACTCACATCCAAATGTCAGCATTGGCCTATAGTCAGATGTAAATACTTTAATTTCTGTGACTCTCGACACTTCTTTCTTATTTATGAAATTGTTACTGATAGCATAATATGCCTTCATGGTCTTTTCGATCCTATCATGGATTTCAGCATCCTGCTTTCCTGATTCTCCGAGTTCAACTCCTAAGTACTTATATTTTTCCACTTGTTCTATTTTTGTCCTCTCTATCTGTATATTTATTTCTTCCTTTTCTGTTCCAATCACCATTACCTTAGTTTTTTCTTATTTTGTTCATTTTCATACCACTCTTCTCTAATTCTCTGTTCCATATATTCAATTTTTTCTGAAGATCTTTTTCATTGCTGGCCATTATCATTATATCATCCGCGTATGCCCCTTCTGATACTTCTACTTTCTGTAAGTTTTTATATCCAATCTGGAATTTCCTCACTTCTGTCGAGCAACTTTTTGTTATTTCATGCATAAAGATTATAAACAACAGAGGACTAAGCCCACCCCCTGTCTAAGTCCCTGCGGTGTCTTGAAATATTCCGATCTCCTGTTTCCGCTTATAATGCAATTTCTATTACTTTCATATATATTTATTATCACTCTTATAATTTTCGCTTTGATTCCTCTTCTACGTAGTATTTCCTATAATCTTCGTCTAGGCACCCTATCAAAAGCTTTTTCCAAGTCCACGAACGCTAGGTATATTTTCTTCTTCATCCTGTTGGATTTTTCCATCAATATCTTCATGCTGAATATAAGATCTTGAAGACTTCTTGCTTTTCGAAATCCACTTTGTGTCTCTCCCATTGTTCTTTCAATAATTGGTCCCAGCTTCACATCTATTATTTGTTCATATATTTTCATAGCCGTGCATATTAACGTGATATCTCTGTAGTTGCTACATTCATGTTTGTCACCTGATTTGTAAATTGGGATTATCATTGAAATCTGCCAGTCTTCCGGGATTTGTTCTTCTTGCCATACCTTATTATATATTTTCAAAAGTACGTCTTCTCCATATTGTCCCATATTCTTGATATTTTCGGTCGTAATCTTGTCATAGATTGAGGCTTTTTCAATTTTCGAGCGTTTTATAGCTTGTTATCTTTTCTTGGTCTCTATCTTCTTCTATGCAAACTTCACTATCCTCTAATCCGTTTTCTCCGCTACCAAGTCGCTCTTCCAAATATTGCTTCCATCTTTCCATTACTTTCCTGTCATCTACGAGTTTTTCTCCATTTGCATCCTAGATGTTATAATGTCTGAGTTCTTTTTCTTTCTAAATGATTTAACTATTTTATAGAATAGCTTTTGGTTTGCTTTGCTCTCGGTTTTTTGCCCCGATTCGACCCATTTTCGTCTTTTAGATGTCTAGACTAGATCTTTCACTTGTTTTCTTGCTTGTTTCTATAATTCATATTTCTCTATAGTTTTACAGTTGAGATAATTTGCCCATGCTCTCTTCTTAATTCTCGCTTCCTCTCTAATTGCATCTGTCCACCATGCCGTTTGTTTTGCGTTATTTTTCTTTCTACTGCTTCCACATACTTCTTTAGCAGATTCTAAAAGAGTACTTTTGAAATACTTCCATAAATCTTCTGTGCTCATATTGTCTGTTGCATTTTCTAGTTTCCTTGATATGGTTTGCTCGAAAATTGTGGAGTATTTTGGATAGGCGAGTTTGTAGGCCTTTATCGATTCATATTCGATCTTTTTTTCATTGATATCTCTTTACCGTCGTCTTTCAGTTCCTTTCTGATATAAGCTACTAGTAAAAAATGATCGCTCCCTATTTCAGCTCCTCACCTCATTCTAACGTCTTTTATTTTTTTCAGGTTGCTTTTCTCTACCAATATGTAGTCTTTTATCGATTTCTCGTTTCTACTTTCTATTTGTCTCGTATATTTATGTATATTCTTGTGTTCGAAGAAATTGTTAATAATTATCAAGTTATTCATTACCGCAAAGTCTAGTAGTTTCGTCCCATTGCAATTTCTTGTCTGTTATCCATGTTTGCCTTAAACTGTCCTATAAATACAATCATTATTTCGCTGTCCTACTCTTCCGTTGAAATCACCTGCAATATAAATACTGCCCTCTGCTTCTCTGCTTCTTCTGTAGCTTTTGTTAATTATTCCCAAAATTCGTTTTTTTTACTAACTGATTCGTCTTCATTTGGTCCGTAGACCACAATTCTTGTTCTTTCGCTCATGTTCGGATTCCTGAATTCAACTGTGAGTATTCTTGCTGACCATGCTTTCCAGCTTAATATCTGCTCTGCGATTTCTTTATTTATCAAACATGCAACTCCTGCTGCCGCCCTGGTTTTTTCGTCTACTCCGGTGTATATAAATATGTGTTTGTGTTCCAACTCAATTATTCCTTGGTCTTCTTTTTTCGTTTTTTTCTTTGCCTTGTATACTCCTTGTGCTCCAAGTTCCTAGTTGCCATGTATCTTTCTTTCTTTGTTTCATTTTCAATTGTTTCTGTATACTTTCCGACTGATTCTTCACGTCTTTATTTCATATCATCAGTCCCATTATCTTCATCCTTTTCTATAACCAATGTCTGAGTCATATTTGCTCTATCTAAATTCTTTAGTAGTTTTTTGGAGTCGATGCCTCAACTTCCATTCTTTCTATTATCTTTCGTTCCGCATCATTCCATTTGTGAATTTTACCATTGACTACTAGTTTCTGATCAAAGATTGTGACTCTTTTTCCACTTGCTTTTAATTTTTCAGCTTCTTCTCTAATTCGTGCCTGTATTTCGGCTTCTTTTCGTGTCAAATCAGTATTAATAAAAATCGGCTGACCTGGTTCAGCTCTGAGTTGGCTCTTTTTTAATACCAGTTTTTTTTCTTTGAAACTCTCTAAAACCACTATTCCTTTTTTCTGTCTGATTATTTTAACGTTCTTTATTTTTTTTTGACACCTAATTTCTCCTTGAATAGTTTTCCAATCTCTTGAACCTTATCATCCATTCTCTCATCTCAATTCCAGTTATAATTACATTGTTTCTTATCTTCTCCTTTTCTTAGTTGTCTATTCTTGTGTTCAAATTCTCCATTATCTCTTTTAGTTATTTCTTCTCCTGGTTCCACTCTTCTTTTTTACGTTCCATTTCTCCCTCGATTTCTTCTAATTCTTTATGTGCTCTTACTAGTTCGTTTTTGGGTTGAACTAACTATTATTTTGCTTCTCTTTGCATCTTCTTCCTCTAGATCGTAGTATTCCTCTAGACTCGTGTCTTCTCTTTTGCGTTTCGCTTCATTGCTCATGTATCTGATAATTTTAATTAAGAATTCTTGGAATTTATTCGTTACGTTATTCAACATTACTTGAGATTTTATCAAATTTTATATTAAAAAATTTCTGAGCTCTATCTAATTTCTAATGCGGTCCTGTTCTAATGGATCATTCGATCACGATTGCCTTTCGATTATAATACATATAACTTCCTACCTTGATAATCCCTTCAATCACATTACAATTCGTAACATTTTTGATCACGACTAAATGATTTTTCTGTTATGTCACTATAAATTAAAAATTATTCTCTTTGCTTGTATTTTGAGACAATGATTCATGCAGAATTTTATGATTTTACTCGTTCGATGCGAATGAGATTATTCTCCCCAATGTTGTCGTTCCTTTCATGATTAAGTGCACTACAAATAGGTATTCTATACTGTATCCTCCAGAAATACCGGTAGTTGAACTTCAGTCAGACTTTTTAAATGGCAACTGCATATTTTCAATTTTTTTTCATTTACTTATTCAATTTTGCGTACTTTCTACTGGGAAAGCATCGCTTGAAACTCTGTATTTTGTGATTGAATTTTCTGTCCTAGAAAGTATTTTGATCATTATTTCAGTTCGGATAATCCACATTATTTCGTATTATGTGTAAAAAAGACTCAAGACGTAACAGAAGATTCAATTGAATAGTGAAGTAAGGTTTGTGGTGGAATACGATTGAAAATTACAGAGCAATCTTTGTAGTATTGTGTTAATTATTTACGAGAAATGATGACTGATTAGGTACCTACCCGTTAATTCTTGTTATTTTGTCGTTTCGAGTCTTTTACACGGAGAACTGAGAACTATGGAATACGAAAATCAAGTGAAAACAGACATGATACAAGCTCATTTTCAATCTAACAGGAATAGTGCGCGAGAGCTTCGATTCTATAGGGTGTTACATAATAGTATGTCACAACTTGAGGGGGTAAATCTATGTGTAATTTTAAGAAAAAAAGTTTTATAAACATGGGTCCGCAAAAGCTTCGAGATACAGGTTGAAATTTCCCGAAAAAATTGATTTTTTCTTTGAAAGTACTGCAGTTTTTGAGATATTCAGCCAAATTTGGAATGTAAGCTATTTTTCACAGCCTCCATCATTACAAGTCCTAGACTTCAACTGAAATTCGGAAAGTATTTTCTTTTCCGAAGCCATGTCCCCTCTTGCCCTTTCGAACTTTTTTGCAGTACGCCACTGATCAGCGTACAATCAATTTTCGTCATCTTCGTTCAATTTAGAAACTTTTTTGACACTAGTGATTTTTTTGTATCTCCAACCGTTTTCGAGTGAAAAATTATTGAATTTGAATTAATTGAATTGTATGTTATTCGCTAAATAAAAAAAAATAATAGAAATATACGATAGGTGTGCCCAAAATTGCTTTTATTCTAATAGCTCGTCTTTTGAGACTCTACTTATACAATACCAAATTAAAAAAAAGAACAATTGTTGTTGTTGTTATTCCCTTAACGTGCTCTTTTTCCGACTTTCGGCCAATGACACGACAGGGAATTCTGTCACCTCACTAATCCGGGAACTTTGCCGAACCCCTCTTGTGTCGAGGCAAGGGATCTTTAATGTCCAATACATCTCTGTTAGACAGGACCGACGGCTTTACATCTCCTCCGAAAGATGGATACCCAAGCGATTCCCAGAAGCCGAGAAATCGCACTGACTTTGTGGCGATTGAACCCAGGTAACTCTGCGCAGGAGACGAGCATCATATCCCATACGCCACCGAGCCGGTAAAAGAACAATTGAAAACTAAATAAATTGCTGGAAATGTCCACCATCTGCAAGAATACAGGCCTCTGTCCTTATTCGCATATTATCACACACTGTTTGAAATATTCCTAGGGTATTTCTTATCGTGTCACAAGAGGTTATTATTCGATTTCTCAATTCTTCTACAGTGTTCACTGGAGTCGTATAGACTGAACTTTTGAGATATCCCCATAAGGAAAAGTCTAAACTATTTAAGCCTGGGGACCTAGGAGGCCATGGTTTGGTTTATGACCTAAGAGGCCATAGTTCTGGCCCACCCCGACCTATCTATCGGTTGATGAATGTATTATTCAAGAATTCCCTAGCTTCTTCACTAAAATGTAATGGTGCCCCGTCATGCTGGAACCACATTGTTTCTCACCATAGGTGGCACATCCTCGAGCAATAAAGGTAACTCCTCCTCAACAAATTGTCGATAAGCGGGACCGTTTAGTCTGTAAGGCAAAAAAAAATAGCCCAATCAAATAATTTTCAATTATTCCGACGCAAACATTCAGTGAGAATTGTTCTTGATGATGAGATTCTTCAATCAAATGGGGGGTTTCCTCAGCCCAATAATGATTATTGTGAACATTTGTGATAGCAGTCCTCGAGAAGTTAGCTTGGTCTGTGAACATTATGTCACTATCAAAACGAGCATTTTTTCTAATTTTATGTAAGAACCATCGGCAGAAATTCAGTCTTGAAGGAAAATCTCGAGGAAGTAGAGTTTGGACGAGTTGAATATGACACGGGTACAATAAAAATTCGTGGAGAATCCCCCAAACGAGAACATGTGAAATATTCAAGTGATTTCCAATTTTTCTTGTACTCACATGAGGATTAAAATCAATACAATTCAAAACTGCTTTCTCAATATCTGGAGTTCTCATAGTTTGAGTTGCTCCTTTTAAATGATAATTTGCAGTAAAAGTACCAGTTTCCCTCAGACTTCTGTGGATATTTGAAAGTGTTCGCCTGTCTAGTGTTACTCGATTCGGAAAACGCACTTGATATAATCGCCTAGCTTCTGTTGTATTTCCGTCAGCCAGACCGTACATGTAATGAATATCAGCCAATTCGGCGTTAGTAAAATTAGCCATTTTTTCTCACAGCAATAACTTCAAAAGTCTTAAAACTAATCGATAATTTAATAAACAATTCGAACAGACACTGGTTCAACTATAGCAACTGTCAAAATAAATAAATAAGTAAAAAAAAATCAAAGCCTACTAGACATTTTTTAAATTAGAAGTGCTTTCAATTCAGTGAATGCATACAATAGTTTAATAGTTTTTTGCTGGAGAACGGTTGGAGATACGAAAAAATTACAGGTGTCAAAAAAGTTCCTAAATTGAACGAAAATTGATTGTACGCTGATCAGTGGCGTACTGCAAAAAAGTTTGAAAGGGCAAAAGAAGACATGGCTTCGGAAAAGAAAACACCTTGTAGATTCTAATTAAAATTTAGGACGTGTAATGATGGAGGCTGTGAAAAATAGCTTGTATTCCAAATTTGGGATGAATATCTCAAAAACCGCAGGAGTTTTGAAGAAAAAAGCAATTTTTCCGGAAATTTCAACACTGTAGCTCCGTAACAAAGCTTTTGCGGATGTTTATATGAACTTTTTTCTTAAAATTGCACGTAGATTTACCCCCTCAAGTTGTATGAGTACGATTTCCAGATCGTGATGAGAAAATTGAAAAGTAAAGAAAAAATTTCACAAAATGCATTCAAAACAGCAGGTGGAGGAATATCTAGACAGGCAGTTCGTCAGTAAATATTTTGACACCTATTTGATTGTGTCGGAGTGTGAGTGCCGCAAAGACATTCGACAAGGTTTAGCATGCATCCTTGATGCACAAAATAATCGCATATGGCTTTCCCGAAAAATTGCTTGGTTGGATTAGTAGCTTCCTTTTCAGTAGATCGATTCGGTTGGTGGATGATGATGTAACGAGTAAATCTTTCCTTGTTAATGCAGGAGTATCTCAGGGTCTCATGCTCTCGCCAACTCTTTTTCTGTCCACAGATTAATGATCTGCTCTATTTCACTGGTAACAGAAAATTGGGTTTGCTGAAGACTGTACCCTAGTGTCCTCATTCTCTAGTCAGCATCCTATAACTGCTGAGGAGACTCACCGACAAAGATACCAACAGAGCATGTTACTAAATTCAGACCTGAAGAGGCTATCAGAGTGGGGCCGGTTGAACTTAGTCAATTTCAACTCGAAAAAGACGCAATCAACAACGTTCCTTAGAAAAGTCAGTGCTGGAAAAACTCCTCTAATCATGCAAAGACATCGAATTTCCTCAGAAAAGAACATGCATCTACTCGGCATCACAGTCAACAAAAGAGTTTAATGGCATGACTCCTGTGTCAGGCATTGCCTAATCTACTTCTGCTAAATTCAGTTTTCTTCTCAGGATTAAGCAGTACTTCACGCCATCATAGCTGATGCTTTATTATAAGGCACAGTTTCGACCCGAATTGGAATACTGTCCCCATGTGTAGGGCTCTATACCCAAACATTTATTATATCTATTGGATAGTGTCCAGAAGAGAGCAGTGCGCCTCATTGATCATCCGGAGGTCAGACGTGATCTCCATCCTCTCGCTCAAAGACGGCAGGTTGCTGACCTTCCTTTTTTTCGCAGATACTTCCATGGTAAATGCTTTGAAGAACTTAAAGGGCATGTTCCCGGAAAGTACCCAATTCCAAAGAAAAATTAGTCTTGCTTAAAACTCTCATCAGTGGACGGTTCAATCAGCATAGCCACGTACCTCTCTCTATAAAAACTCTTTTGTTTACAGGGCTAATGTGCTGAAGAACTCGATCCTTTTCGAATATCTTTTCCGTAACTTACAGGCATCGCCCCTTTCCAATAATTGAGAATAAAAAAAAACTTTTGCTCAGAGATGAAACAAAATATATAAATAATGTGAATATACTTCTTGAGCATTGATTTTTAGGAAAAACTTACAACATACTCGGGAAAATCGAGAATAGAAAACCACCTTTATGATGTTACGGTAATGCCTTTGGTATGCGAATTCTAATCGCACATGGGAGTTCTTTTATTTCTGTGATAAATATAATGATCTGGATCAATCTGGACCATTTGAAATACTTTAAATACTGTGTTCCTAAATGCTATTGGTTGTTAGTATGAAATATACTTACAGATTGATCTCTGGTACTCGGAGGAGTTGCTTTTCCTTTCACTAATCCTCCTAGAGCTGAGTGATACTGCGCCCAAAGTCCAGCGACTTCCTCGTTTCCTGCTACTGTTGACATGTCGATGTCTGAATTGCCGTTTCTGCTACCTGAAAAGAAAAGAGAAGCTCGGCTTCACTTTATTATAATTTCGGAAGAAGTAGTTCAAACATTGTACTCATCTTACTTCAGATCACCAAAATATGTTTTACAAGATCAAATACCTTCTCAAGTAGAGTTTTATATATTTTTGAGATTTCATTTTTATCGTGATTAATTGATTCGACAGACGTTTTCTGATTTCAATTGATTTCAATGAAGTTCATGATATTGATATAAAAATTTTAGTTTTTCTTCAATTCAGTTATTTTTATCAAAGGCACTAAACGAACAAAACGAGAAGAAAATAAACATTTTTAAAATTAATATAAATGAAATGAAAAACTACTGTCTGATTTCCACAATGTTTCTTTTCAATACATATGAGCGGTTTCGACAATCACGTTATTTTCAATTGTCTAGAGCTAACAGTTATGAAAAAGAATGCGCGATCTATACCTTTTTCAACTGTTGAGTAGTGGGAAGTGATTCAATTTTAGTTGACTTTTGAGAATGGTGAATTTTCGGTTTTTACAAAGTTTATTGATTTCCAAACTTTCCAACAGATTCATAGTCATTCCTCTATTGCATTTTTGGATAATTTTTAAATTATTTAATGTAGTTTTTTGATTTTTAGATTTAATATGTTCAAAAACTGCAGATTTGTTGTCTGAGGAAAGATGTTCTTTGAATCTAGATTCGACCAGTTCATCTTACGTAAGCTGTTGGGCATTCGTTGCATTCAGTTCTGTACATTCCAGACTTTAGAATTTATTAGTTTTTGTTTAGCATAGAATAGTAATTTAATTATATTGTAATCACTGGAAAATGAGATTGTTAAATTGAATTTGGAAAAATTATTGCTAATTTTATCAAGGAGGGGGCAACGTAAGTAAGACATGCGTATTCATATTCTGTAATTGTGTAATTGAGAAATTTGTTTTTGTTCTTTGAGTATAATAATACTGTTTATGTGGGACATTGGAGTAATGAATGACTTACTGAATTATAAGCGGCCTATTCATGTGTAATGTGGTTAAAAGAATCCCTTGGGATTGTGGAGTTTGTGAATGATTCTTTTCTATATATGTTGTACGTGACTAGGGAATGCAATCTCGCATCAAAATATCAATCTCGGTATTCGCGAGATTCAGGATTTCTAATCTTGCGAAATTGCGGTATTGTGCGAGATCTCGCATTGTGAAGAAAAGATCATCTAAAATGTACGAAAATTCCTATAATTTATTGGCTCTGATTGTTCTTCAGGAGAAAAATAGAGAAATAAAATCTCAAACTAACCAGTAATTCATTCAAAAAGTAACATATAATTCTAAAACTTGAAAATAACTCCTCAAAAAGCATAATGTATATAAGGTTCCATCTGCCAGCTGAGTCCGAATGCTGCATGCCAGATAACCAGCTGAGGAAAACGCCCGTTTTGCCTCGACACTTGTTGGTACTACAGATAAAAGACATTTGTGAGCGAACTGTAGATTTCGTCCCTTCGACCTTCCTGACTCGTACAAATTGATTTCTTTCTTCAAAATCATATCAAGTGATGATGACAAAGGTGCCACACGTTTTTGCGAACGCTCTTTCAATGCCATTTCCTCATCAAAACTAAGAGAAGCGTTCGCCATTTCAGATTGTGAACTTTTTTCACTGCAGCTAATGGAATTGAATCGTCATCATCACTTTCATACATGGCTTCATCTGCAACTGAATATTTAGAGGGTTTGTTTTGTATATTGACTGCAATATTGTCATCTTTGGTACTGTTCTTGTGTAATATTTCGATGAACTTTATTATTTATTTTTTGATTGAAGATTTTGGAGGCAGTTTGAAAGTTTGACCACTAGCAGATTGATTGAAATATACGTCGTATTGGACAGGGTCTGTCAAATAATACAATGCTGCGGTCATAAATGTTCGGCGTTCATTATCTGAATTTCGATGACATAGTACTTCCATTGCCAGTTTTATAGGCTGAAATACGAGTTCTTAATCTGATAAAGCACGACATTCTTTGTCTGAGAAACTATGATTTTTATTCGATACAAGATTGCAATCAATCAAGGCTTTGCTGGCACATGGCTTCATCTTATTGAATGTGAAAATCATATCTACAAGACTAGACCAGCGTGTTTTGCAGTCCAGCACGAGTTGCACATTTTTGCAGATTTCGTCCTTCATATATTTCTGAAGAATTTCATTTGTCGTTGTCGATTTTTCAAAAAGTTTGACTTCTTGTCTTACTTTTTTGTATTTGTTTATCAAATTCTGGCACTAGGTCAACTTCATCTACAGTGGATAATCTGCAGTCAAATCCTTCATTATCAATAATGCCATCAAATTCTTCATCGTCAGACTCCTCCACATCTGACTGAGCTACGACTGAGTCTTTCATACTTTCTTTTTGCGTTTCGGTTCCACGTTTTGATTTGTAAATCACATCTATAACTCCCAATTGAATGCCGTGAGCGTAGCATAGCTGATGAAGAAGATTCATGAGTCACCCAACCTTCTCCATTACACTGGCCCCATTTGTAGTAACACCCACCATATTATCATCTAATGACGAGACATCTTCTGATAATTTCTTCTTCAAAATAGTTATGCAACTCTCTGCAGACATGCTTCCTACTATGCGCACAAGACCCAAATTCCAGAACATATTTCTATTCTCTGAAAATGTATGAACATTCATATTCATAAAGCGTCTGTTTTTGCATGAAGTCCATTCATCGAAAGTAAGGCTGAATCTATGGTTATTCTTCCTTAGATTCATAAGATCCTGCGCAACTTTCATTTTTAAACTCATGCTATAATCCATAACAATCTGTTTTATGGAGCTAGGCGATGCAGGTAATTTGTAGTCACTAGTCGCAAATGATTCTCTCAAGTCTTTCGACGAACAAAAAGATGTAAAAATCACGCCATCTTTAGAAATCATACATGAAATTCTTTCCTCCAAAGAAACTTTTTTTAGGGACGAAAGTAATCAGATATTATCTGCCTCTTCGTACCGGTTATGAGAAGTATCAATTTTGTGCTTGGACAGTAAAAGTACATGTAAGCCTTTGGGAAATCGTGCTGTTGTTTTCAAAATAGACTTACACAATTTGCACTGGGCAGTTTGTCCATCCTCTGCCTTAAAAAGTATTTCCATACCTCTGATTCACTTTGAAACTCTTTATAAATTACCTTTGTTGTCATTTTAACACAAAACAAATAGACCGAGAGAACTTAAACACACAAGGAACTATTTTCATTTGTTATTGGAATAGTTTATAAATCTGCAGATTACATGCATGTTAACACGTCTAGGTTTGCAAAACAATGACAAATTTACGACAATCGGAAAACGTCTTGCCTTACATCCCTATCGCCCTGTGGCCCTAGCGCCACGTGTTGCCGCCTGGATTAAGTACATTGTTCACATAAGTCAACTACAACACGTGAAAGCACTGAAAGTTAACCAAAATTGACATAATACCAATCTTGCCAATCTTGCGAGATCGCGCATGATTTTGGGTGCGAGGTTGATTTTGCAGAATAGGTACAAGATCTCGGTATTACAAGATCTTGGTATACCAAGATTGCATTCCCTTTACGTGGCGTTATTATTGGGTTCACTGATGGTTATGTTTAGGTTAGATTAGAATTTATCGAATTGTTGCGTTCAATTTTAGCAGTGAAGGTATTATGCATTTTGTTCAGAAAATATAAAAACAGGTTAATTGTCTGTTTGAGCCTTGAAAACTCAGTATGCCACATAAATAAGCACTATTATTTAACGCAAAGAACAAAAAGAAACATTCTACTTCCATATAGAAAAACCAGAAAATGAATACGAATACGTCTAACTTAAATTGGTCCTCTCTCTAATAACATTAGCAATTATCTTTGCAAATTCGAATTAACAATCTCCTTTTTCAACATAAGATAAATTATTATTTAATGCTAAACAAAAATTAATAAATCCAAACAGTCTGGAATATACAGAATTGAATGAAACGAATGCCCAACAGCTTACGAGAACAAACTGATCCAAAATTTGAATCCTGATTTCTCTTCTCAGATTACAAATTCGCAGTTTTTGGCCATATCAAAACTGAAAGTAATAAAATTACATAAGATGATTAAAAAATTCTTTATAAATGCAATCAAGGGATAACAATGAATCAGTTGGAAAGTTTGGAAATTAACAAAATTCACCACTCTCAATCAAGAATTGGATCACTCCCCACTACTGAACATTTAAAATAGGTATAGATAGCACATTTTTCATCATAACTGTTAGCTTTAGATACTTTAAAATGACGTAAATGTCGAAACTGGTCGTGTATTGAGAATAAGCATTGTGGAAACCAGACAAGAGTGGTTCATTCTATTTCTATTGAAACGAATTTTCATGAAATGAATCCATCAACAATAACATTAATTTTTACAATTTATACTTAATACCGACTTTACCATCTCAAATTGTGGTCTCCTTGAAATACCTAACCGAATAAAACAACATAGCATCATGCAAATATGCCATTCTTATTGTTATTTTATACCGAGAGATATAGTTTTATTTTCTGATGTGCAAATATGATTATTAACACAAAGTGGAAAATGTATTATGGAAGGTTATATATACAAGAAGTTCGAAATACAATAGATAATCCAAGAAATTAAGAGCATGTGAGGGGCTAGCTAATACGAATTCAAGTAAAACAGGAAATACCGTAATTCTCAAAATATTTAGCCGAAATGCCACCATCAATTCAAGTGTATCCGCTAATTTTCGGTGTAGTTTTTCCTATATCGATCCATGAAGTTAACAATGACAAATCCACTAATAATAATTTGTTTGATTCACTCTGGGGAATACTTTAATGAATTAGATATGTTACATAATACAAAAATACCGCTTATTTACACTGGAGATCTGGAACTGAAATATTTTCTGTATGTCGAAAGATGAAGTCAGTCTGACCACTACTTCCTGGAACGTTCTTTTCAAAATGAAACATTAATCATTCAATAGGTTTTTACTCAAATGAAAGTATTTCTGAATATTATTTATATTTTTGGGACGCCGGTGCATCTTTCGGACCATACATTTATAGATAAATATACAGACATCAAAACTTCTGGGGAAGATTTTGAAGATATTTGGTATCTTCTCTCTCCAAAATCTTCTGCTATGATCTAGGAATCGAACCTTGAAGGTGAAAAATCGAATTTAATGACTACTGATTGGATTGTTGACTTCTATTTTAAATTTCATTTCGGAAGAAAAGAATCGTTCATTCGCAAGGAGACAATTATAGCTGGTCCTAGTCAACAGATTGTGCATTGGATACAATGGAGAGCGACTAGGCGTTAGAATTGATCGCAGTGTTGTGAGCGACGTACCCATATACAATTACGGTGCAGGATGACGAAAGGGCTACAGCGTTTACAGAAAATAAATTCTCACTATGAAAAATTATAACCTGATTCTATGGAAGGTTGAATATTGCTCCCAGAATAAAAGTTTTCAATGTGTTTACATGTATAGCGATAAATTCCGCGTTTTCATCGGATATTCAACAATTAATGCTGAGTTTTAAGAAGATGTAGTAAACGAACCAATTATCGATCCATTTAATGATGTTAATGTCCATGATAATGCTTGGATTTAGCGAGCAGCTCTTGCAAACGAATAGCCTGCATAATCTCCCGGTATGAACTGCGATAGACATATTTAGGCTGAGGTGTCGAGATAATTGAGTAGTCTACAATATCCTAGAATAACTTTTCAGTAGTTCGAAAAAAGCGTTCTACATATCTTTTAGTATTCCATAAATAACTTGTTGAATAGAAGGACGCCAAGAAGAATGAGGATCCTCGTTCGCTCTCATTGAAGTTCAATTAAAGATTGCCAAGAAATTTCGATTGGGTGACTGGTGTTTTAGTATTTAGCATTGCATTCGAACCATGACATTTGTCGCCAACATTTGATAATTTTTTTAAGTAGGTATTCGAAAAGTTGTATGTTATATTCCCTTCGAGGAAGCGATTGATATTCATATTCCTGCTATACATTAATACGGAAGAATTAACCATCCCATAAAATAATATAACAAATTGTCGAGTCTCGTAACGTTATTCCGCTAGCGTAAAAAGTTGTGGGGTCTCATATAGAACCAAATTAGTTGTTTAGTATGTATTTATGGAAGCATCTAATCACTAAATCTATGATATATTATTATGTGATTTATTTACTAACATTTATAGTGATTTTAGAACAAAACGCCTTCATTTCTATGAGATATAAGGCCTTGGTAATCACACAGATTAGTAATCACCATAAGAAATTCGATTATATAATGTACTTAGTATATTATGTTGCAGTGCGATTATCAAGGCATTATCATTATAGAAATAAAATCACCATAAGAAATTCGATTATATAATGTACTTAGTATATTATGTTGCTGTGCGATTATCAAGGCATAATCATTATAGAAATAATTTTGACACGGTCATTATAAATGCTGGTAGGTTATTAATTATATAACAATTTATGAAAAAGTTTGTTGAAAAGATGATTCCAAATATACTGATAAAACAATGGAGTTTGCGATGGAAAAATTCATTATTATTATTATGTTTTGATGGGATCTCATTTCTTTTTGAAAGTTTCAATTTTCTGTTTGTTTCAGTCAGGTAGGAAATATGATAGGTAAGAGTGAAATGTAAAATGAGTTTTGGAGTTCAAGTACAGTGTTGATAAGTATCCCTGTCATGAAATTATCCAAATAACAACCTAACTGCTAGTAAATAATACCAATAAGCAGTCATAGCAAATGAATATACATGGTTCAGTTTAACATCGTTATTAGTAATTTAATGAATAGCATTTCATTCGAATACTATGCTTGACTCGGAGAAAATGGTGCATATTGATTTATTACATAATATGAAATTATAAAATAAATACAGTTCGCGCGGAGAACTGAACGCATAATATCAATATTTCAAATTTCTTTTTTTGGTAGGCAACTACTAATTGTTAACACATGTTATTGAGCAATTTCTGAGTAACGTTTGTTCTTGATCTCTCGATTCTCGGTAATAATGCAACGCGACTCATGACATTTGACCTCGGCAGAATGTGTTGAAGCAGTGCTGTTAGATGCCGAGGTTGGACTTATACAATAATAAGCCGAAGGTTTGGGGCATCCTATTCAACTATCTCCAGAAGGATCCACAATTACAGGGATACAAGTAGTCATGAACGGATGCCTGAACAAGGACAAGGAGTGCAAATTAGCGCTGAAACGATACGGCAACATCTCGAGGAATTCAGTTAGAGGCATCCTGTCGCAGCTCGGGCCCAGCTCTAATCGAAGAGTCCGATTGAATTTTGCAAGGGAACATGTCAATTGGTTATGGGGTTTCATCAAGTTAAGCAGCTTGAAAATTTTTCGAAGAGCTTGACTTGACTTGGCCTGAAAGCCTCATAATATCAAAGGTTTGACTTGACTTGACTTTGAAAACCAAGCTGCTTGAAAGCTTGATACTAGAGGGAGAATAAGTTAAGTTTTTGCAAATCGCTTCTTGCCGTACTCGAACAGGTGCAATATAGGTAGGTAGTGTCCCTAGTCATACAGAATTCTTCAATTAGCTGCGAGACACTGGGAATTCGGTTAATTTAAAGGGAAAAGAGAAGAAATCAAGCAGCAGTCATTTCAGAAATGTAAAAAATTCTGTATTCAACAACAACACTCAACAAAATATTGAAGTCGCCTACAATCTTCAATAGATTTGTATATAATATAGAATGGATTTATATGAAACGATTCTTTTCGTATAATTTGTCAAAAACCTAATATTGCTTGTAACAATACATTGAAAACTGAAAAAAAATTTATGTAGTGTCGTCACCTAGTGACCAGAAGTGTAAGTATAATAATCTTTCGATAAAGGTTTACTACATTTGATGATATTCGGGAGAATCCTCTCGGAGAATGAGTGAATACCCGAAAATCGAAATTGACGGTGATTCCTCGAGAACTAGAGTCGGGGAAGTCCAGGTACTTCACCGAGATTTGTATGCATGTATATACAGGGTGCTTCAACGAAAACTAAACAGAGGCTATATCTACCAAGATATTCATTTCTGATCGAAACGCAAAAACAGTTCCATTTTTGTTTCAAGGGGGACATCTTTTGGGGTACAAAACTTGCCTAAAATATAAACCAACTAAGCGGGGGTTGCAATCCTTGAACATTTTGAATAGGAAAAATGGTCGAGTGATGACTCAAAAGAAAGGTGGTATCTTCATCTACATGGTCTTGAACGAATTTCTATTTTTAATTGAAAACTGTAAAAGATACAGAGTGAGCTACTGAAAGATAGAGGAGACTATCTATCGCCCTGAGCTATTCAAGTATTAGTGCAACAAAATGGAACAGATTCATTCCATATCAAAGGATGTTATCTTTGATCTAAATGAATCTATTCCAGTTTTTCGCACTAATACTCCAATAGTCTTGGGGCGATAGTCTTCTCTATTTTTCAGTGGCTCACTCTGTATCCTCTACAGTTTTCAATCAAAAATGAAAATTCTTTCACGGGAATGCAGACAAAGATAATATCTTCCTTTCGAGTTATCACTCGACCCATCTACCCTCTTCCAAATTTTCAAGGGTTGTCACCCCTGCTCCAGGGGTTGAAATTCGAGATGAGGATGGTACTTGATGATGACTGCCATTGATCAGCATGGATCTCTTCCATTTTATCTCACTGAAACTTGAATAGTCTCAGGGAAATAGTCTTCCCTATCTTTCAGTTGCTCACCCTGTATATTTCACAGTTTTCAATTAAAAATGAAAATTCGTTCAAGACCATGTAGACAAAGATACCACCTTTCTTTTGAGTCATTACTCGACCCATCTTCCCTATTCAAAATGTTCAAGGATTGCAACCCCCGCTTAGGGGGTTGATATTTCAGGTGAGTTTTGTACCCCAAAAGATGTCTCCCTTGAAACAAAAATTGACCTGTTTTTGCGTTTTGATCAGAAATGAATATGTTGGTAGATATAGTCTCTGTTTAGTTTTCGTTGAAGCACCCTGTATATATTTAAGAAATGTTTTCCCCTTTTCACACCATTTCTTGTGAATGTACTTTTACAGTTATACCATTATTATTATACCAGTACGGCAGACTGCACTAAAACGGAAAACTAGGAAGGTAAAAAACACGTTTAGAAGTTGAAAATCGTGTGGAATTGAAATGAGTGATTTTTCTTACATCTCGTCGAAAATGGCATTAGATCCTTTTGAAGACAACGGTTCAGAATACCCAGACGAAAATTCATCGCATTCTGATACTGATATAGTCTCAACAGATAGAAAACTAATACCGAAGAAAAATAAGTGTATTGAAAAAACTATAAAAGTGACGGATTATTTTATTCTTAGACAAGACGCGAATTGTAAAAGTAAACACGATAAACTGGGGGGATGCAATCGATGTAAGTACAAAGCATCAAATTTCAACATGAACAACTGTGCAACCACGTCGCTGTAGAGACATTTGAAATTAAAGCATGTTGAGGTTTATAAAACGCTCTTGGGATATTCAACAGAGCAGGAACAGCTAACATCTGCTGCCAGCAGTGTATTTCAAGTTAGCTGAGTGGTATCAGGGTTTTCTGTACCATTTAGGGTTGACTTAGCCGAAACAAAATATACGTTCCTAGGTTTTAAACAATAATTCTGTTGGTTGAGTTATTATCACGTGGAAAACTTTTACTGCTTAGTGATTAGTTCGTCGTATGTAATCTATACCAATATTATAATTATAAATTTTACAATTGTTTCAAAATCCCTTGTTTTTACAGGTACGTCATCTGTATAAAGAGTGTATAAATGAAATTGAGATAAGTGTTGTACCGAAATATAAGACATTCATCTGTGATTGTTTCAGAGATACAAGTTTTAATAAGTTTGGTGCTTTGTAGAGAGTAACAAAATTTATTCATCTGGCACAAAGTGGTGTTAGAAGGTTTCATCAACCTTGGCTTTTCTGTTGTATACTTTGATAAATTCTCAAAACATACAGCGTTATTATTATTTATTAAACCTTAAAAGTTTTGAATTTCCAACATAATACGCTTGGTACAAAAAGTGGGGTTATTAGCAGTTATGAGTGTGAAATAGTATTAATGCATGTTTATGTTATTGTTTTCGTGCCCTTCATCGATTTCTTGGCGAAACATAATACACTGTTTCAGGTTTAAATAATAATTTTTGTGTAAAATTTATATTAAGTCGAATACTTTCAACCTGTAGTGCCAGGGCGGGGTCCATTGGGCTCTGCCGATTCCTGAGAGTTTCTAATTTCTCTGTAGGCTCTCAAACATGGCTCTAGTTGAACCATCTGTTATTGAAAAAAGTATCTCTAATAATTTGAGCACCTTGCAATGGTTTGCGTGGCGTCTAGAGTTGGGCTGAACTGTGAAATTCGAATCACAGGTATGACTGCGATTGAGAAATTACATTGACTGTGATTTTAATCTGCTACTGTGAATATGAATCATTCACAGGCCAGAATTTGCTGCGATTGTAAGTGTAAATCATTCAGAGGCTAGAATTTGCAAAATTAGCGATCTATGTTATGATGTGTGCTGCTTCTGCTGCATCTAGGCATCAGTACGCTTCGGCACATATAAGTAGACACCGCAACGTCATATGCGACAATCAGTTCACGTCCTCTGGTGTTGCGTATGCAAAAAGATCTCTATAATATAAAAACTACCGGGGCAATGAGAAAAAATAGAAGAGAAATCCTGGCTGAGATTGAAGTAGGCTCCAAAATACCACCAGAATGAAAGTTTTTTCATGCTCAAGGCATAACACTCGTGTCATATTGCCCAAAAAATAATAAAATTGTTATTATTGAAAATAATTCTTCTTTATAACGCAATAAAAGGAAGTACCGATTGTTTTGATTGTCTCTGCCACTCTTACACTATGAATAGTAGGTGGCCTATAGGTGTTTTTAAAGAAATTGTGGATATGATCATTACAAATACGCGAATTTTATACAGATGTACACATGCTGCTTCTGGTGCTATTGGAAGAGTTACTACAAAAACTTGTATCGATATAATTGCATTATATCTTGCTACGCCGCACTTGCAAGATTTGTCTACGCGCAAGATTTTGTAAAGAGTCAATTTTGTAAGCTGACAATGAAGATATACCGAAAGACAATAAAGATCACATGCTGCCCTCTAAATCAAGGAGCAGAAAAGAGACGTAAAAACCATAGTTCGGTGTACCTCATGCCGACCAATGTGTAATGAGCATAGCTTCACGTTTTTTCTGATTGCTCGAAGTGTAAAAATTTTTGAGGTTGAAAATCAGAATTCGATGAAAGTGCCTTTATTATAATCTCTGCCAAATTTCAAGTCGATATGTACAATTAAACAGATTTTTTTTTCACTTGGGATCTTGTGGCTCCAAGCTGTTTCTATGCCACACGCAGGAAATGCTGGGTTGACGATTAGATCGTTATAATGTAATCTAAACGATACAATATCACAAAAATTTAATTAATATGGAATGATGACGTGTATAAACGCAAAGTAGTGTGAATAATGAGACAAATATCTTCCGCGATAAACTTCGCGAGGAGACTACATATGTAAACTTGAGACAAGAAGAACTATTCGAAAATCCGTAGATCAATGAATAATCCCTCCTGACAAGAGCTAGTTCCCAAATCTGCCCGCCATGCAAGCAGCCCCCAAGAGCTTAGTTGCACTATTGTGGTTCTCGGGGACTGCGTGCATGGCGGGTAGATTTGGGAACTAGCTCTTGTCAGGAGGGATTATTCATTGATCTACGGATTTTTGAATAGTTCTTCTTGTCTCAAGTTCACATAAGTAGTGTGAATCGGACAATTGCAAAGCTACATGATGGACGTCAGTAGATGAAGGTTGGGGAAGAACTCCATGTTAGTCAAAGTATGATAAGTCGACTGAGGAACAGGTAGAATTTCCCAAAGATCGTTCAAGTTGTACCACGACTCAGAATGATCGTTACACAGAAAGGAGATTGATCTCGGGAATGGCAATTTTCAAGCTTTTCTCCATACCGAGCATAAAGGCTTACAAATGCGGATCCTTCAGCTCGTTTGTGAGGGGTGCGAAACAGGTCATGTAGAGAATGGTTGCTTTGAAATTCAATACTTATTTTTATGTATCTGTAAATAAATTGAAAATTTAGAATAGAATTTATAAAAGTTAAGTGAGGTTGGTTAGTGGTAGTGTGCCATACGTTGGTTTTGAATGGGCTGTATTACTTTTCTGAAACCTTTGCTTCTTGTTTAGTGCATACGGTATTTCCGTCATGTATCAAGCAATTTTCTGTCATGAATTAGGCAGTGGCACAGATTCAGCGTATCACATATCTAAAAATAATCGAATTGAATTTCCACTTTATGTACAGGGTGGGCAAATGTATTTGTACGGCAGCTATGGGAAATATTGCAGATAGAGAAAAATCAACCCCCCTCTCTCGATCTTATTTTCAGAGACTAGTTTAGTGGTGCCAACATTTTGCTGATATCTCTTTCCATTCTGGACTTACTGAAAATTTCTTTAATTTTGGGAAAATCGTCCTTCGTGGATGTCTCGATCATCATCAAAGTTACATAAAAATAGGTTTGACATTCTATAGGCAATTTTTTGAGTAAAATACAATGCTGTGTTAAAAATTCTTTTTAGCTCAGCGGTGTCGAGTTAAAATGCAAACAGCCTTTTCTTTTAAATACGAACCATAGGAAATTTTGCCCCTATTAGATGCAGTAATTTTATGAGCACTTTATGAAGAAATCAACAATAACATCAACGAAGGATTTCTCGATCAACTTTCGTTAGTACAAAGATAAAATACTTTTTTCAACACGATGGTGTCCCTTTACCACCTGACAAGGGCCATCACTGATCTGTTGAATTTGAATTTTGGACATAATTGGATAGGGACTAAAGATCCTGTGAGATGGCCGCCTCGTTCCCCTGACTTAACTTTGGTGTCATGTTTAGGATTCACTCTACAAGAAGAGTTGAAACAGAACTTCAGTAATGCTTGCTTCTGTTAACAATATTCATATTTACAATGCCTGCCGTAGTGTTTCTCGGCGATGTAATTTATGCATTGAAAACAATGGCAACACTTTTGAATATTTGCGATAAAGTAGTTTCCCCCATTTGTACCGTTATGACTTTTCCTTTCTGTTAAAGATTTTTGTATGTGTTGTTGGTTTTCGTTTGAGAAAAGTTCAATGTCATAGGTCTTGTTTTTCATAATAATATTTAGTCGCATAACTTTCTTATCATTTTAATAGAATATAACCAAATCAACATGCATGGACTCGAGTTGGCAAGTTTCGAATTTAAAAAAATTAATGTTCATCTGTGATTCGATTTATAAAGCGTAGAAGTGATTATCGAATTCTAAGACCACAGTTAATTACTATGGTCTAAATCGAATCAAACCATGATCTTAAAAAGGATCCTTTAAAATGTGTGGTTTTCTGAAATAGAACAATATGAATCGTTGATGGGCATGCACCTAATGAAAGGAATTGTGGAAATTTCAGGCTTTCCTCTGAAAAACGGTATTGAATGCAATAATTGTCTACAAGTGTTATACATTTCTGAAAAGGAAAAAAATTGCTGCATCCAATAGAAGTAAAATTTTCTATGGTTTTTATTTAAAAAAGGCATGTTTACATTGAAACTCGAAAACCGCTGAGAAAAAAATTTTTTCACACAGCACCATATTCTACTTAAAACAGTGCCTGTAGAATGTCAAACTCATTTTTATATAACTTTGATGATGATCGAGATATCCGCGATGAACGATTTTCACAAAATTCGAGAAATTTTGAATAAGTCCAGAACGGAAAGAGATATCAGAAAAATTTTGGGACCACTAAAATAGTCCCTGAGGATGAGATCAAGATAGGGGGTTCATTTTTCTCTATCTGCAGTATTTTACATAACATCGAAATTTGCCCCTGTACACGTTATGTTATCAGTTTTCCTCGTTAACTAAGTATGAGGTGTCATAAAAATACTGTGAATTATTTCATTGAAAAGTAACAAAATAGGTTACATAATATTTCAATTAGTCTCCTTCAAAGCATCGTCGTTAGCTTACAATGCAATTATCCCAACGCTGAATCCATGACAGAAACATTTCTGGAAGCCATTCAGAATGGCTTTCAGCTGCCCTGTGAAGACTGTTCAGTGGAAGGAATAATGTCAAAGTGATAATGCAAATTTTCCTTTCAGCATATTTGTCATTTTTGGGAAGAGCCAGAACACATATAGTGCTAAATCCGGTGAGAGCCAAGGAGTCTTTCATCGGCTAAATGCTGAGGAAGCAAAAGCTCCTTGTAGAACGGTGCATTGTAGTGATGAAGAAGAATGCTGTTGATCCATTAGGCCTTTTTTCCCGTTCGAGTTGTAAAGTTGTTCGATATGTTCTCGGATAGTTATTCGCCTCTTGAACAACTATAAGTTTGGCCACTCTTTCGGCACGGAGAACATCTAACATAACTTAATATTAACGCGTGTTCGATAAATAGGTTAGGTTAGGTTAGATTTCAAGACATGCACGACAAACTCGAATTCACTCCAGCGGATCTAGGATCAATCCACAACTTATTCGAAATCGTAATATTGTCCAAACGCATGAGACTGTAGTTCGTACTAATTGAAATAAATATGGCGTTGCTAGTTGCTGTTAAGAAAAATCATTCACCGTATGTTTGAACCACATCGCGTATATATTGAATCTTCAATACGTTGACTAGATCTGCTGCTAAGAAATCGTGGATACAGATCCAGCCGTCGCACTAGATAACGCGACCAAAGTAGAAAACACGCCGGGAAGGATTTATCAGTACCTCTTTCGTCCGACTAGATATGTTACTGATTTTATTTTATGATTAGACAACCTTGGATTTCGAATCATTGCTTCACAGGTTTAATCATTCTTCGGGTTCTAATTGCACGTGAAAATTGTATTAATGATTTTAATAGATGATTACATCACGTCGACCAAAGTATCTTCTGTAAAATCTTCTTGTTAGCCTTCCTCCCTCATGACCTACTTTGTTGACAAAGTTCCTAAAAATGTGAATGGAAACTCATTCGATTCGGAATGTTCTTTTAGTACGTGGAACAATGTGAAAATTATCAAAAAATTGAGATAAAGAAAAAGAAAGTTTTTACAAATGATTCAGAAGGTGATAATTTAGAAATGATGAAAAAAGATTCACGAAGAAGTAGCAATTTCTGATCAAAAATTCCTAACTGACTTACTGATAATAGGTTTCGTTCGAGGGGGTATATTCTGAATCATGATTGTGTTGAAAAGAGCATGTCAAATAATAGGTTTGTTCTAGCTGAGCTCCGAACTGTTCGAGAACGTTCACGTGTAAGCGTATTTGACTGAAAGCGTTCCAACTGCAATGGTTACCGTTCTGGAGAGGTTATTTTTCTGTTTCAACTCTTTTTCCAGTCGTTTGTAAACTAAGCCGGAACGATAATTTCAGAAGTCGCTCCACCGTTGAAACTGTCATGACTGACTTGGCCGGTTAATTAATTTATCATAGGCTTTTAACTCTATGGTTAGAAATTAATTGGTTTTCTCTGTGTTATTTTTTGTATGTAAACAATGACAGGTTTCACTTGTTTGTCATTATTTTTTAGTTTATTAGTGTTTTATTCATATATTTCATTTCATGGTGTAACTTTATTCTACCGAAACGTCAGTTTTCTTTTAATTCACAAATTTTGAGTAGACCAAATATCAGCTTATACTCAAATAGTAATTGAAACTAATGAAAAGCGAAAATTAATTGAATTTTTAACTAAATCGACGGGTAAACGGTTGGCAATAACGAAAAATAGAGGAAGGCCTGGTGATCATTCATTATATAAATGTTTCGACTGAGAAAAATGTAGGTATCATTTTGGAATGATGTAAAAATCGTGCTTGCTCATTTCAATTTCAGGACTGTTTCGAGATCGATTTGAATTAAAAATTCATTTACTGCGAACGAAATTCGTTCGAGATTGGTTTTTGGATTCAGGGAATAACTAATTCAGAAACGATTTCTGTAATCCATACTGAATATTCTGAACATTTCAAGTTTTTTATAACGTAGCCTGTTTTATGACATCTGGAGAAGGGAGATTGGTCGGAAAATAAGGATTTCTTCTCACAACGTTGCAGAAAGTACTCTTAGATTGATAGAATCAATGCGAAATCTTTTAAAATGAAGTGGCTTCGTTTGCTGCACAACCACGAAAAGATCTTTATATTTTGAGGGAAACATTTTCTGAATCTTCTTTCCGCCACACAAAAATGCTTTTCATATTGTTGTGGTACGTACTAAGTGAAATAAATCTGGCGTTACTAGTTGCTGTTATGAAAAATCCCTCACCGTATTTTTTAACCACATCTCGTATACATAGAATCTCTAATACGTTGACTAGATCTGCTGCTAAGAAATCGTGGATAAAGATCCAGCCATTGCACTAGATAACGCGACCATTAGAAAACAGTAGTTTCTAGATTTACACAAAAATGCTCTTCATATTGTTTACACCCAAACTATGGTACTATTTCTTCAAAATACGCTTTGTGTTGGTTACTTCAGAAAGTTTCAACAACTCTTTCATGCTTTTTCATTCGATGAGATGAGTTTAGATTCAATAGACAAATATACCGGGTGGACTGAATTGGAAACAGGCTCGCCCCTATAACATTTTTCCTGTCCAGTATTTTCCAATATAATTTTCTGAACTTAATTAAAAATTTATTTCAACTTGAATGGCACTGACAGTTTATCTGAAACGTTTCCGGTTTCAAAGGAAATTAGCCAAAGTTTCGATTTTCAAATGGCTCACCCTGTATATTTTTTGAGAAATCGAATCAAACTCTCTTTGTCTATACATTCAGCATGTTTTAGGACGAGTTTGCCTAATTTTTAATTTTTTTCGATAAATTTGTTTTCAAGTCAAGGTGGCTATGACGACAAAAAAACTGCGTGATTCATCGACCGAAATCGAGTTCATTTGGATTCATCACTGGAACTGTAGAATTCCTTCTGTTATTGGCTTCGTAACATTCCAAAAATTGTTTCTTTAAAAAAAAATTTATTTCCGCAAAGTATAATATAGGCTCATTAGCACTATAATACGCAGAATATTTTAACGAATATTTTGATACCAAATTGATAATTTTTCGTTGAAAATTTCCATTCGTAATCTTGGACATAGTATAATACTCGTTTTTCAACTCATTATCTGAAGTGCTTTGGAAATGCATTGAAATCCTATCACAGATAGATCACAGATCATAAAATTTTTTGTGTTCAATTTTGAATGTCATAAGATAAGTTTGTGTTGCATCTGAATCGGTGAGTTGGTATAAATTGTTCAGAGTTTTTGAATTTTCACGGCAGGAAAACAGACGAAATGCTGTACACACAGAATGAAAAAGTAGATATGCTACTCATTTATGGCGAATGCCGAAAAAACTCTACAGCATCAGCAATTTTATACGCTGAACGCTGTCCAGAACGGCAAAATCCTTCAAGGCACTATTTTCCAAAACTGGAAGTGAAGTTTCGTCAGAAACCGGTTGTTGCAGATAATCAAAATTTCATAGTAAGCGAAAATTCTGAAATTGATGTATTAGCGTACATCAATTTGAATTGTATGGCATCTACCAGAGAAATCGCACAAGAAATAGGGATAACTCATCAGAGTGTTTGGAGAATTCTTAAGAAGCATACATTTTGCTCGTTCAAATACAATCTTCATCAACACCTTTATGAAAATGATAATCGCCGAAGATTAGAATATTGCAACCAGTTTCTTCAAAAGATGGAAATGTATCCAAGGTATCCTTATAAAATTTTATATTCAGATGAATCCCGATTTACGAACAACTGAATGTTCAATAGAAACAATACGCGCTATTGAGCCCACGAAAATGAGAATTTAGTACGTGAGGGTAATTTCCAGGAGCGATTTGGGTTTAATGTATGGATGGTAATGGTAGGGCGACATCTCATAGGTCCAATCATTTTTGATGGACCATAAACAGGGGAAAGATATTTAGGATTTTTACAAAATGAAATAAGCGATCTGATTGATGGTTTACCACTGGCTGTTGCTAATACCTTAATTTTCCAACAAGATGGAGCACCAGCGCACAACTGCAGGAAAGTTGTTCAATACCTAAATAATAATTTAAATGAAAGGTGGATAGGCAACAACGACCCGACAAGATGGCCAGCTCGATCACCCAACTTGTCCCTATTAGATTTTTTTTGTGGGCCGATGTGAAAAATCGTGTTTATAGAACTGCTTCAGAAAATCGATAGGATTTAGAGAATAGAGTGCGGGGAGCAATAAATGAAATTTTTCCAAATCAAATGGATAATGTAGTACGGGCTACCATTCGCCGCAATAGGCTGTGTCAGGCACAGAATGGGGGTCTCTTCGAAAATCTGTTGTGAAGTTATGCTCAATTGATTTGATGACATTCCATCTATGGTCCATTTGTGTATTTTGCATTATTTATGTGTTTTGTTAAGTTTTTATTCATCTGAATGTACGATGATGAGTATGTGCGCCATGCCAAAATAAAGCTAAGGTTTTGCGTTTATGCTTTGTGTGCATTACAATTTTAGAACCAGCTGAGTCGTCATAGCCACCTAGACTTGAGAACAAATTTATCAAGAATGATTTGAAATTTCGGCAAATAAATCTTCAAATATACTGAATGTATAGACAAAGAGAGTTTCATTCGATTTCCCAAAAAATATACAGGGTGAGCCATTTGAAAATTGAAACTTTGGCTCATTTCCGGTGAAACCGAAAGCGTTTCAGATAAACTGTCAGTGCCATTCAACTTGAAGTAAATTTTTAATCAATTTCAAGAAATTTCATCGAAAAATATTGGATAGGAAAAAGTTTTAAAACTAAGTATTATATGATCAAATTGTCAAGAAATCCATCGAATATAATTTTCAGATCTCTCAGTTTTCCATTCATATAGTAAAATTAACTTCAATATCTTCAGAAAACCTACTAGCATAGATATATGTATTCCCAATGATTCCAACCACCCAAATCCACATAAAATTTTGGCATTCAATTTAATGATTCACGAAGCATTTTCATTACCTTTACAATAAGGAAATCATGAAAAGGAAAATGAACCATCAAAACTATAGCAACAACGGTTTTGATCTAGAATTAATCGACTGAATATTGAAAGGCAACAATTTTATATATCTATTAGCCAAATATATCCGATTATAAGTAGCAAAATATCCGAAGTATTCATCCCTTCAACAAGTTTTGGACAGATAGATGAAATTGTTGCGAATAACTTATCCAAATTGAAATCTAAAATTGCATTCAGACCTCAAAGCAAATTGCTATCACTCTTCTTAAATGCTAAAAATGCTATAGAGAATTTAAATGGATCAGAAGTTTAGTGGGTCTTGATGGAATACGAACAACTCCAGAGTTAGCACCTGTTTTCAATAGTCTGTTTCAGTTTCGTATGGGAGCCAGACGTTTTCGGAGTGTTGGAAAGTTGCGAAGGTATAACTGGTTCAACGGTAAGGAAGCAATGCTTACCCCAAAATTACCGTAAAATCGCATTGTTGGCCATTATGTCGAAAGTCATGGAAAGAGTGATAAGCGAATATCTCGAGTTGCAGAGTATCATCATTGATCGACAATACGTAGACAATGATCTACTGGTGACCTCCTTGCATATGTTACTCATTTGTGGACATCAACAATGGAAAAGCAGCTCTTGATATATCAAAAGCCTTCGACAGGGCTCAGCACGCAGCCTTGATGGATAAAGTAATTACAATTGGACGTCCCAAAAAATTGCGTGGTAGGATTAGTAGTTTTCTTTTCAGTAGATCGATTTAGGCGGTGATTGATGGTGTAATGAGTGACTATTTTCAGCTTAATGTTGGAGTACCCCAGGGTCCCATACTCTCACCAACTCACTTTCTTTTGCAGATTAATAATCTTCTCCAATCCACCGAAAACAGAATATTTGGTTTTGCGGAGGACTGGTGTTCTCATTGTCTAGTGAGCTAAGGAGTCACACCGATAAAGATACCAATAGAGCATGTCACTCAATACAGACTTGGAGAAGATATAAGTATCCGGCCAGTTGAACTTGGTTTATTTCAACGCGAACAAGACGCAATTAACAGCCCCCTCGAGAAAGCTCACTGCTGGAAAACCTCATCTAATCATGCAAGGACATCGAATTTCCCCAGAAATGAACATGGACCTACCAGCATCATAGTCAACACCGGCTCGCATGACCATGTGTCAGTCATTAACAAATTTAATTCGGCTGAACTCAGTGTGCTTATCAGGGCTAAGCAGTACTTCACGCCATCATAGCTGATGCTTTTATACAAGGTACAGGTGCGACCTGGCTTGGAATACTGTTCTCATATGTGGGGCTTCGCAACGAAACATTTATTACATTTATTGGATAGTGTCTAGAAGGAAGCAGTGCGCCTCATTGACTAATCGGAGATTACGCGTGATCTCCAACCTCCTGCTCAAAGGCGGTAAGTTGCTGATATTCCTCTTTGTAACGGATACTTCTACTGTAGATGCTCTGAAGAACTGAAAGGCTTGGTCCCTGGAAGAGTCAAGTTCCATCCTCAAGAATCGAGTGAACACACACATGAAATCGTTTTGGGCGGCTACAGCTGTGGCATGACAGGCACCGTCTCCCAGGCTGCAATAATTTCTATATAGGCCGTTCTTTCAAAATGAGATATAAAGAACATCAAATTATTATATTAAAATAAACAAGATACAACATTTACCTGCATCGAGATTAGCCACTTTTTTCCTAATATTAACAATGGCAAAGTTCTACACATTGCCTTAGACGATGGAAAACTCAATTATCAAGAACCAGTTGAAATTTTCAATGACAACTTAGAGATTAGGAACGACCGATGTATTTGAACAATAACTCCCTTTCAATGGGTTGTGAACTGTATATCTTCAATATGATTTCATCTTCAAATCCTAATAACAACCTATTTATATATAATTCATGTCACTTGATGCTTGGTTTTCATACAGTCCTATGATGAACGAGACTTTGAAACCGACATCAAAGATTTTCAAAGTTTTAATACTTTAAAAATTGTTTCACGTGCTGTGCACAGTTTGAAGACAATGCACTGCAAAACACTAAATACTGTTTTATCATCTTAGTCTGCTAATAACTTTCTAGGCGTTATTTTGATCCAAATGAGCTTTCACTGATATTTTTTGGAAGTTTATCTAGAATGATACCAATAAGAATTAATGAACTAGATTACAAAGTGAAC
The DNA here is from genome assembly GCA_013387265.2 of Cryptolaemus montrouzieri. Taxonomy (NCBI): domain Eukaryota; kingdom Metazoa; phylum Arthropoda; class Insecta; order Coleoptera; family Coccinellidae; genus Cryptolaemus; species Cryptolaemus montrouzieri. Next base: position 75,026,568 of record JABFTP020000185.1, read on the forward strand.
TGTGATTTCTTCAGAACATAAAACGAATCTTTATAATAGGCTCAAATCGTCTAAATCGCCCTTTGTTGGTAAGAAGGATATTTGAATTTCGGATATTGTTCATAATAACGAAGAATTCTTCGGAGACGTTTGAAAATTTAAAAATTCACAAAATTTCATTGATAAGTATTAATAATCGAATAACATATATTGGTGATCTCGAAGAAAATTTCAGTCTTAAAAGCTAGTATATGTGTGAGTATGTTTGTATAATTTTCTGTATGTATAAGTTTGTATGATTTGTGTTACCTTTCACCTGAGTGTGGAACTTCCATGCCAAAAGTATCAGCTTGAGTTTCTCCGAGTCTTTTGTAGCACCATCTCCTGCACATCCAATTATATCACGATTAGCAGGGTAAGCTTATACTTCTAATGACTAAATTATATTCTTGATGCTCAATAAACCCAAGTTTATGAATTAAGTTAAATTAATTTATAAATGATTCTTCTGTGAATAATCTAACTTTCCATAGAAAATGGTCAGAATAATAGCAAGGATCTCGAATTATGTTATGAGTTATGATTACAGATTACAAGAGAGTCGAATACCACACAAAACAAAGTTTTTTGGAATAGAAATATCTGATGCTATAACTTTCGAGGCAGAACACTCCGGAAGTTAACATTTCCGAGAAGTTTTCGAAACACAAATATAACATATTAAACGCCTTGGAAAGTCAGAAAATTTTCAATAAGAACAGCAGAAAGTACTTTATAGCTCATTGAGCTAACTATTCCTCTGAGAATGTTGGATCATCTAAATACGGGATAGGTTGAAGTGTTCAACAGAAATATTAAGCATGAGGGCTTTTGTTCGAAATATGAAGGTAATTCTCAAATTTCCCATGACGTGAAAGTTTTATTGTCACTAAATATATTTTTTTATATTGCTACATATGTTTCAATGAAGTCTGTTGTTTCGAATATGTTTTGTTTATTTCCGATAGGCGACAAAGTAATAGGTGATTGGGTGTGTTCAGTTATGTATCTTTCAGAGGAATGGGTCAGGGAGTTCATATTTAAAGGATCTAATATAGCCAACCTATTTCAAAACTTATGTTTCAATATCTCCTTGAAAGACGTTTCACCCTGGCAGGACCTTGAGATATGAAAAAATGAGTGAAACTAAGATTATTCTTCAAAGTGATATATCTCGGAAACTTTTGAAGATAGAAACTCGCAACCAACATTTGTATCATCCCTAAAATTCTTGATCAGAACCTCGAAGACCTAGGAATCTCCAAGAACGTTTTCATGCTTTTACAAAATACAATATTGAACACTACGATTATCGAGCACCAATTCATGATTCTAAGCCCATAGATCAGAATTTTTCAGGAACATTGCTGAAAAAATATTCAAAGAATAATATCAATGAGCTTTTTAATTCTGAGGACTCAGAAAGCGTGTCAAAGGTAGAAGCAGCTTCCTGAAACCAGGGGAGTGAGCATATTGTTGTTGATCCAAAAACGTGCCGTCAGTCTTATCGGTTTAGAAAGCAGTTCTTACAATGGTTAGAGAAGTTCATCCGTGGCTTGCATAGTAAAATTCAATGAAATCTACTATCATGGCCTCAGTGCCTAGTCGACATGTAATTCCATCAGAAATTCGTATTTTCTACACTACAAGATGAAAAGAAGATTCACTATCGAATTTAAAAACTTCATTGCATAATACAGAACAAATATTTATTGTCAACGATATTATCGCCAAAAATATGTCATTGTCGTTGCATGTTGGGTGGTTCAAAATACAATAACAAATGAAAATTTGGATCAGTTTTGATATAGGTTACGTTCGAAGTTAGTAAAATTTCATCTTAATAAATCTCAAACGCCGCTTGTGAAATAGAAAGTATCGAAATTCTAATGATGATTCGGAAATAAGCAGGGATCTACTTGCTTCGTATAATGTCAGTTGTCAATTACCGTTTGATGCAGAAATAAGACAAAAAAATTGACATTTTTATGAAATCGGCCTCATATGAGAATTATTTTAGGATGATTCAAGCGAAGATTTCAAATCTGCGAAATCGTGCAACTCAATTGCGATCTAGATGAGAACTAGGCTTTTTTTTCTTTGATGAATCTACCCTAACGGTAAGTTGGAAGAAAAAATAACCATAAAGAATGCACAGATCATTTTTCTCTGAAGGAAATTTCATGGGTGAAATCTGTTTGAATTATGTGCGGTTTGAATGATACCGATATACCTAGTCCAGAAAGTTGCTTTTAAGATGGAGCTTCTGCAATTAACGCAAGAAAAGGAATTTGATGTCTCCAGAAAAATGGATTGGTTGACATGGATCCATTGAATGACTAGCATATGACCACCTTGGACTACTCTTTGTGGAGTTAGTTGCAATCTATAGTTTATCAATGCACGAAAAGTATCTAGAAGAACAGAAATATAAAATATATCACCAAAAATAACATAGAATTTTCATGAAGAATTTTTTCTAGACTAGGCCATTGTCAAGTTGTAAACGGTCATTTCCATCATGTACTAAGATGTGATCTTGATTCATCTGGTCTACGATTAACACATCATCATTATTTCTTTATTGGTTATTTTTGTATTTTTCTGATATGAGTTGTTGTTGATATGAAACCCTTATACTTTTTTTTGACAGATCAGAGAGAGAGAGAGAGAGTAATTTTTTTACTGGGATCAGATTCATTAAAAGTTTCACAATTAAACGATCGCCATTTCAAAACAGAAAGACAATGTTTCACAAGAATCTGTGAACGTCAACAAAAAACAAAGATTTCCAATGATGTCTTATATGTCAATGAAGACAAGTTTTTGACAAGTGACACCAATAGAGTAAATAAATTTTAGCAGAAGGAGGAAAATACAAAACTGCATCAAATCGACCTGCTCGAGCTTTTGCTAAAACTCGAAAAGCAGTTGGTTTTGAGGGGAAGTACATATCCCCTCCACACTGTAGGGTGTAAACTAATATAACATAGAAAAAAAGTTCGTTCGTTTGAACCCTTTAATCCCTGCGATTATCATGTGCATATGAAAAATGAGTTCTGTATTTGAAAATTTGATAGCCAAGGAATGATGGAGGCTTCGATCCCTAAATAATTTTATTTTTGAAGTCTATTTTGAAAGTAAGATTTTCTTATATTTCGGTCTGCAGCGTTCGCCATACTGTATCAGTAAACATATTGAAAAAGTTTATGAATATTTATGTTAAAGCGAAACAGTTTGATAGTTTGTGGAGACTCGCAATGCCCGTTTCAGGAACTTTCAATTATATCTGAAGAAATCTTTTAGTATTAAACTAGCAAAAAGTGCAGCTTTGAGGTTTCATTAATGGTAATAAGTTATGAGGTAGTGTTTTGGCATCCTCCAGTATATTGATTATAACTATAGTCTCCCGTAAATAATTTATGTGACAAATAGCTATCAGATATGTTTTTCACTTTACCAAAACATTACATTGATCAAAAGGATATACACACAACCAAATTTATATGAATCACTCGGTATTTCACATTATTGATTGTTTTAAACATGGATCTTTGACTGCTTATGAAGAATGAAGTTTTTGTTGTGAAAAAACTGGATAGTATGCTAAGAAATGTTGAATTATCATCACATGTTCGGGATATTGTACACAGTGAGATTTGAAACTGTGAATTTCAAAATTTGAAAAAACCTATAATCATAATTGAAAATGTCGAATAATTGTTCTCGTTGAAGAAGAGTTGACACAGTTAAGAACAAGACCGCTTTTTGTGCTTAATTGCAAGGAAAGACCTTAGTGCGTCTTACCCCATACTCCAAAGGCAATTTCTGGAAGCAAGAGGCATCAGTGTGTCAGTCGAAACGATAAGTCAAAGACTTCCTTCAAGGGGTTTATACAGCAGAAGGCCCTTAAAAGTTCCAGAGTCAACCAGACAACAAAAAATGAACAGTATCGAGCACCAAAATTGGAATATTGAGAATTGGCGAAATGTTCTTTTTTCGGATGAGACCAGAATTGGTGTTCGATCAGATGACCGCCGGATTCGGGTTTTGGAGGGTCGTGGAAGACAAGATAGACTACGAGCAGCAAGACAAATTTGGAGTGGCATTATGCTGGGAGGCAAAACTGATTTGATTTTGTTTCCTGCGTGTGTAATGGCTAGAAATTAGGTGGAACTAGTGCAGGAGCCCATAGTGAGACTCTAGCGAGGTGCCCACGGTGAGAACTTCACTTTTATCCAAGATAATGCTCCTCCGCATACCAGAAATCTTGCCCGACATTATCTTGAAACAGAGGGAATCGCTATTTTGAACTGGCGAGCTTGCTCCTCAGACCTAAATTCTATTGAAATTTATGGAATAATCTCAAAAGGAAAATTAAATCGCGCCAGGATAATCTAAGAACCCTACAGCAGCTCATCCAAGCCGCCACAGAAGAGTGGCAGAATATTATCCCAGAGGAGTTTGAAAACTCCAAAGCATGCCTAGACGGATTCAGGCTTGTATCAGGGCAAGAAGAGGTAATACAAGCTACTGAGGTCGAGAAAAAAACACCTATGCCCTGAGAAAACAATTTTCAATTTTTTAAATACATGCGAAAAGAGTCTCTCATTTTCTTTTATTTGTTTCTTCCTTAATATAAACCTTAATTTATTTCTTTTTTCAATTGAAAATTTCAAAAAGGATCAATTTTAACAATTCTTCGAAATTTCCAAAATCCTCGAGGTAATATTCCAAAAATCGGGTGATTCCATATAAATTTGGTTGTGTGTACTCTCGTTTTTTACACTTTAGCATACTCTCTAGACTTTACATTTATAGATGGCGTCCATGGGGTTAGAAGAAAAAATCTAGATTAATGAAGTGCTGAGCTACTTCGATAATTTAGGAATTAGTCTGATCAAATCAGACCGAAAAATAGAAGTGAAGGTATAAAAATTCGTTCCCAGCTCAAAGTTGGTTCGATTGTTTAAAACAACATAATAAATGAAATCTACAAAGTTCTCATCGATTCGATACCTGGAAAAATATTTAATCACGGTCTAAGGTCATAAAAATGGGTTTTGCGCGAAATCTAACTATCTAATGGTTTGGTTAATTTGTGATGTGGTTTGTATAACCAACGAATTATTGGACCTCATTTCTCAATGAACCTGAACTGAACTGCGCAACCTATAGTTTTCAAAAGATGATTCTCCACAGTTACTAGGCGATATACTCTCCGCTGAATGTCAAACGATATGGTGACAGCAAGACGAAGTACCTTCATACAAGGAAGTTATCGTTATCGAATATCTGACATGCAGATTTCAAGAAAGATAGATTGGTAGTACAGAACCAGTTATGTTAGGTTTTTAATGGGGATATGTTGAAGATAGTTTTTATGCTACACCACCAACTTGTTGAGAAGATTTCACAAACAAGATAAGAGAGGCATGCAACCTTATCACAAACTCGAGTAAATGCAAACAGTAGGCACTAAGAAAACTCTTTGTAATGTAGGTCATCAAACACAGGTTCGAATTCACTTCACAATATCTTGAGTAGTCTCTAATGGGAATTAATAGATGACACAAATCTAAATACAGATGATTGTTTTAACATTTTTAATAGCAATATTGTGGATGCATATTTAATTTATTTTCCGATTAGGGAGATTACAGCTAAAGCAAGGGATGGGGGTGTGAAGTGGTTCTCCTCACAGTTGAGAGGCATTCGTGAACGTTTGAAGTTATTGATTGGTATGTATGAATATTACCAAAATATTTGCCTTTAATAAGATAGAAATTTTCTATAGATTTAGGATTGGACAAACCAAAATATATGCAAACGATAAAATTCAATATCATGCCGTCCATATTTCGCGATCGGTGTGGACTCTAGTCAATAATGTCGGAAAATCATTGTAAAAGTGTCATGGCACAGGAATTAACAATTCGTCGACTAGTTAATAGAATTAATAATCTCATAGATTTGAAGGCAAGAAGGGGAGCTGAGGCATTTTTTTTACGCTGATGTATCCTTCAATGATGTTTGGAATGCTACAGCAACCTCAAAAAATAGTAGCAGCCCACATTCTACGACTTATCATCAATATTGATTGAAAACTATGAATAATCTCATATTTCATTGCTACTTACTAAACTTTTTAATTTATGTCTAGTGGTACATATCCAGACTGCCTGAAGATATCAAAGGTTATTCCGTTCTTCAAAAATGGCACTGATCATCAGGTTGATAACTAGACCAATATTCCTGGTTTCCATATTTTGTAAGGTATTTAAGAAGCTCTTTTATTTTCAATTGGTGCACTATTTTGAAGCTAACTACTTGTTCAGTTCAGCCCAATTTGTGTTCAGAGGAGAAAAAAGTATGGTGTACGCCATTCTGGGTTTTGTTGATCGGACCTTAAGGTGTTTTGAGGGGGGCATCCTGGACACTGTTGGGCAAGCTAAAGGGGAAGGTTGCTCCAGGGTTAGTAGTACTCTCATAGATTCATACCTCTCAGATCGATATGAGATGGTTATTTATATTAGCGACGGGTCTGATAGAAAATTGATCTCTCTGGGTGTCCCGCAGGGCTCCGTTCCTGGCCTATTATTGTTTTTACTTTATGTGAACTATTTTCCAAATTTTTTCAGAAGGCACATCACAGTGCCTATTGCGGATGAAACTAAAATATCAGTGGCATACTTGAACTTAGATGATTTGCTTAGGGAGGGAGTCATCGCCAGAGCAGAGGTTTCAGACTAGTTCACGTCAAATGCGCTCGAAGTTGATGAAAAAAACTGTGCTGCTGCTTTTTTACCTCAGGAAGATTGATGATGGGCACCTTGTGGAAGCCCACAGGTTCCTGGAAATGAGTGTGGACGCTTGTCCCTGGTGGGATGTCTATGCCGATCAGCTTGCTGCGAGATTGTCCAGAGGTGTGTTTCTGATCAGGTCAATGACAAATCAGTTATCGAGTGCAATACTGGGGAAGGTTTATTTCTCACTGGTTGAGTCGTTGTTGAGATACGGAATATTAGCGTGGAGTAATCGCTCCTCTCGGCATCGGATTTTCGCCATTCGGAGGAGGACAGTCAGATTAATAGCTGGTCAGGGTTATAGGGAAAGCTTTTCATAAATGTAAGATCTTAACCTTTCCTAGTTTTAAATTTTTGGGTCACTTATCTACGCACGTAAGAACAGGGATGGCTACGTCAGAGGCGCTGATTGTCATAATTATCACTAGGGGTAGAAATCAGTACAGGCCAGATTTTTCAAGCATAACATGTCACGGGGCCCAATATATATGTAGGTAAAATTGTTCAACAGGATACCTGACCTTATCAGGGATTTGAAAAAGTGATGAAAGCGTTATTAGTAGACGGAGCATTTTATGATGTTGAAGAGTTATTGCCTTAAAGTATTATTTTTTTCATTTTCTGATGCATGTATGCTATGCTTTTTTATAATCTCTTGAGTGAAAATTATTGTACTAATTGTGACAATTGTAAACATCTCTATGTGAATATTTGCAAATGAATTCACTTTACTTTACTTATAGAAAACACAACTTTTTGTGTTGAGAAAGATCTTCATTTTCACTTATTTTTTTCAGTAGTTATTTTCATTCGATTTTGATTGATCGATGAAATGGAACAGATTTTAGTTCAAGAACAATTTTTGCATTTGTGTGACATGTCTCGACATTCTTTTATATTAACCCATCCTATTTATTGGTAAAATTTAGAAAATGATTTCGAATCTGTAATTGAATGAATATAGTTCATAACCGTACTGAAAATACCTGAAAGAAAAATAAGAAAATGAAAAATGAAAAATGAAAAATTTCATTGTAGTGCCATTTGAAAAAAAACAATTATTTTTATTGAAACACCCTATAGCAAAACAAAAGTATGAAGAAGTAGAAGTCAGTTTTACGTCTTGAAATAACGAAGTTATTCCATGTCATAAAATTATTCAAGCATATTACGACTGAAACCGACATTGAATTAAATTCAAATCCACATCTTCTAATGGTCAAATTGAGAAAAATGAAAAGGAAAAGAAACCGTTGAGTGAGTTATATCACCTTGATAATGAATTCTTATTATAAATCAGCATTTTAACTTCACTTCGAGTGTAATTACTTGTAAGGGTTTACAGTTTATAATAATTCAGCTTCAATAATCGTTATAATTACGATACTAATTCAATGATTCTATTAATTGACGCGTTTCAATATTCAATTTAATACTCTGGTTAATTCTATAAATGAATGGGTTATTTATCATTCATCAAATTGATTGAATGAACTCACGAAATACAAAGCAAAAACAAGCTGTTATTATGTGAATGCAATGTGTGTTTTTCGCCTCACTTCTATGATATATTCTATGAGTACGAATATAACGAATGTTAAATATAATGTTCAAATGGTGGGTCCAATTTGAAGAAAAACAGCAAGAACAATGCTACAATGGATCGGAGAAGTTGAGTTACAGATGGTCCGAAAGACAAATTTTGAAATCAAAGACAGATTAAGTAAGATTAAGATCTACTATTCAGACATTTGATTAACCCCACAGTTCCAAATTCATTATTTTCTTATCATAAGGTCCCGGATGCGAAAAAGCGTTGTTATCCTACTGTAGAAAACATCACCGAATCGTGTGCAGAAACTAATCTTCAATATTTGCTGGATCACACTGCGATTCATATACTTGAACCACAAAAACCAGTATTGTGTAATATTGCTTTGAATTCTAGTAATGAATTCATTTTATTGGGTAAATAGGGTTGTGTTGTATGGGGCATAGTGAGTATAAGCGATGTTTTTCGGATTCAAGTGTTGAGGATAGCTATTTATATGTTAATTCTAATATCCGTTAAAATTAGTATGAAAATCTAAAACCTCGAAGCCTGACCATATAGTATGGAAAAATTCTCGCGCTTCTTCTACAAAATTTTACTGTCCCACCCGCTTCCAATTTTCTAAAGAAACAAAAGAACCCTTAAATACTTTTATATAATTTTTCGGAAACAATAGTTCGCAACTGTTGCTCATTTTGACCCTCCAATCCATTGTCATACACCATTTAGAGTAGGTTACGACCGAAATTCCTCTAGTTGTCGAGATTGACGAAGATTAGAGGGATTATCTTCTCTCAGTACATAATTATTTTATTCTAATTCTCGAATTCTCATGACGAGAAGCTAATTGATACACTGTTAATCCCTTTTTATATTTTTTATTGTCGTATAAATTGTTGTTTTGCTGACATTTTGGTTTTTGAACAAGTTAGCAATCTCACGTTTTGACAATTGTCTAACTAGGTCTAACATTATTTATTGAATTTATTTGTGACGATTAAATTTATGCAAGTTAACTAGGGACGTGATAAGGCAGCCCACAAACTTATGTACAAAGAAGCGATAGCGAGTGCAGTGGACCTTGTGGTTATTGGCGAACCCAGCAAAAACATAGGACGAACCAGGAACTTGGTGCTGGACGAGCGCGAAGATGTGGATGCCTACTTCTTTATAGGGGAGCATATCGAGAATTGGATAGTCCGAATGGACTAGCAGGTGGCTGGGGATGGATTTCCAATATTTATGATGGTTACTACTAGATTACATATCGATGTGACAATCAAAGACATGATTGGCGCAGATAATCCGGTGGAAGATAGAGTATAATAAGCCCCTACCTCATCACAGAGTGATCCAGTTCGAAAGACGCACTCGTGGTCGGAAGGCGACTAGCAGTAACTTGGTCTACAAAAGGGTCTTCTCGCAGAAGATACTGGCGGAGGAAAGGATTCGCATAGCATTGTACGGTCCAGGCCACACCTACCATGTAGTGCGATAAGGAAGGCGACCAAGTTCGTGAGGGATCCCGACCTTAAGGATCCGTACTGGTGGTTCGAAGATTTGGCTGAGACTAAGAAGGAGTGCTTCAGGGCAAGAAAAAAATACCTCAAGGCCCTTTCTCTGGGATCTGCAGATCTTAAAGAACAAATACAGGCTTTTGGACACCAAAACACGTACTCCAGCAATACAGGCGGCCAAGCGAAACGCCTGGTACAAAATTCTGGAAGAGAGGGATCAGGATGTCTGGTGCCTAGGCTACCAGATGGTAACAGGGCATCTAAGGGGATCGGGGCTGCAACATGCTTTACCTGAACATATAGTTGAAACGATTATGCGTGTTCTGAAAGGGAACATACGTTCCCTAACCTAACCTAGCCTCGGCGGAGACCCTATTTGGATTGACCGCGTCCAGCTCGCGCTTGTTACAATTTTGCTGGAACAGAAGTTTCCGACTCAATGGAAAGAGGGCAGGGTGATACTGATCCCCAAGGACCCAGAAGACTTTTCGGGCGTACAGGCCAATATCGCTAATTAGCATCGTGAGGAAGCTGTTTGAGAGGATCCTCCTCAATCGACTCGAAAAGGACATTAAGGAGCGTAGACCCTTCAGTCTAGAACAGCATGAATTGACTGAAGCCAGATTGACGATTACGGCCATCGAACGCGTTCTAAGCCGCGAGCGACAGAGTTGAAGTGCAATCCCAACTGGACAAGTCGATTGCCCAGGTGAGCGAGTTTATGCGTAAGAACGGTCTCGAAAGAGCGGCCCAGAAGACTGAACTGGGAATTCTGAAGGGGCCTTGGAAGGGTAATCTCCCAACACTGAAGGAGTGGGTTTAGACATTCAATTGAAAAATGGAGTAAAATATTTGGTAGTAGTCCTCGATAGAGGACATGGGCAAGAACAGTAAATACGCCGAATATAAGAGATCCACCCATCGGCACAAGAAATATATGTTCAGCTTATATGGAGCCGTCATATGGGCACATGGTATGAAAGTTCTCTCTACTATACCCCCTATAGACCTTCTGGGAGAGAATTGGAGAAGAATATTCAATAGTCGGGTCGGTCACCAGCCCGGTTTCTGCCAGTAACTGAGGACTCGCATGGTGGGCAAGTGGCGAAAGTAACAGGCGCTTGAGAAGGCGGAGAGGACGAGGACTCCGATCCCTAAGGTCAGCGAAGGGTTAGAGTGCTAGTAAATCTGCACAGATTATTGGGTCACCTAAGTATTACAGGGGAATGGTATTTCGAGTCATTCAAAGAGAATATCGGACAATCGCAGAATGAAAACTTTAAAACGTGCGGCATGGTTCACTCGGTTCAGCATATGCTCTCCGACTATTGTCGCTGGGAGAGGGACAAAGCTTTGTTGCTGAAGATTTTTTGCGAACCTCTGGAAGGAAGAAGGATCCCGGGACCGATGATGACCGACAGTGGTGTGTGGGGGCTAGGTTATAAGTTAATCTATCAAATCATGAGGAAGAAGAAACGAAATGACAGGGAAAGCCAGAAACGATGAAATCATGATAAGTAGACATGATACCCCTCTCGTGTCAATGGTAAGGACACCATGGTCTATTTCTACTGCCGACTGGATGGATAGTGGAAGTCAACTTACTGAACTGACCTCCAGTACCAGTAGATTTGGGCTGCTAGAGAAGTTTTAGTTGATAGACCCTACTGCATTGTACCATAACGGTGGCCAGAGTCCGACATTGTCCACTGCGATAGAACCTGAGCGGTTTCCGGACATGAAGTATCTCTTCTCAACGAAAAATAATAAACTAGATTTAACATGAAATTTAGGTAGAATTTTCGATGCGGTCTTTTTCCAAAACTTATTTACCATATGTTATTTACGCTACGGAGATTTTTGACGGATGAAAATCTAAAGATCTCATTTCGTACACTACAATATAAATACCTCTTTCGATGTCCTGTTTCGTACATTCAGTCCTTCTCGGATCGAAAGGGGCAGCGCTTTTCGAATTTCAAAGTAATTGAAAACAGACTTTATAATTTTTGTGCTGTCATTTCCATTGAAAAATTGAGTTCCAAGAGAAGAAACCGTCGATTTTGTATTCGTGGCACTGGTATGAAACGTGTTTTGAATAATACTATCTCTTGTGCACGTGTACTAATCGAATTTATCTTGGGGCAATAACAACTTGTAATTTAATGATTACAAGGAAAAGGAGAGAATGTCAATAAAACAATTTTTTGATAGTTGACAATGGGCAGGAGGACAGAATGATTCTTTTGCATGAAATGGAAGGAAATTACTTATTGTAGTACAATTTTTGATCAGTTTCATAGTGCGAACTTGATCCATGATTTAATCGAAATTGTATTATGCAAGCTCTGCTACTTAATCACCATGAAGTGATTCATAAACGACTTTTTACATTGTTGTTAAAAAAATACCAATTTTTACTTGAAAAAAATGTATGTCGACTTCGAAAAAGCTGCAATAAAAGCCTTACAGAATATTCCCAGAAATAGATATAATAGGTTGCAACTTTCATTTCAACTTAGCGAATTTAAGAAAAATACAAGGACAAGGGTTGGTAACATTTTGAAAAGAAAAAGTATGCCCCAGATCATATTTGAATGTGTTCAGAATTAGCACGAATTTCAATGAGTATTTCGATAGGGAATACTTGAAAAATGATCAGATATGTGTCTGTTGAAAAAATACTACAAATTCAATTGAAGACTGGCACAATGAATTGAATCAATACTTTGTCGAAGCCTAATTTATATGAACTGATGATTGCACTCCACGAAGTGAAACCACATTGTTGAAGAAATATCGGTCTCTACCTTTCGATTCCAAAATAACCAAAAAAAGGACAACTGACTAGACACAATCGTATACTCTTATTTGAAAGTTTGAATAATTCGTGAAATTTTACAGAAATTGATTTGTCATTGAGTTTGATTAGTACTGTAAGTATCATACAAGTTTATGAAACTTAAATAGTCGCTTTAGACGCTTAGGTAATTTCCATAGGTTCTAAAAAACAGTTGATTATTTTATTACTGTTATTTGATATACTTATATTTGGTTATCGATATCAATACAGAAAAACTTGACACAAGAGGAGAGATGGCAATTCTTATGAATCGTGTTACTAACAATAGCTCAGAATGAAATATTCAAATACTAGGAAATCCAGAGGCTGTTCGATATAAAATCGAATGAAAGGAAAGTCTGCTTGGGAGAAAGAATACTCGAGAAATAAAAAGGTGATACAATCGAAGCTGACACCAAAATCCACATCAACGGTCATGAACTATAATGGTCAATTCCAAGTGTGACGTACAAATGAATTATTGAATGATGTAGGACTGACCTGAAGGCAATTGAAACGCAATTCAGCACAATATAATACTGGAACGAAATCCCCATCCTCACTCTTTGGCAAAACATCTGTATCTGCCTCAGCATGAGAGTGGTAGAAGTCTTATCAGTGTTAAAGAATGTTTTGCAACTAAGGATCTAAAGATTCACGAATGCACATAGCCCTTTGTGACATAGATGACTTTTCGGCTATAGGATTTGCGAAAAGGGAAATAGCTGAGCAACATCTCTCCTAACTCCAGATGATGAATAAGTGGAAATCAAAGAAAGGTTTCACACGGAAGTATCCAAATAGTTTGCAAGAAACCTCTACCACCAAGCAGTTTTTTACTTGAATGTTTGAAGTCGGCAGAACTCAACTCCGTAACTGAGGGGCAGACTACCTACCCACAGTTTCTGCTATAGATAAGGTGATTTTAATCACCTCGTCTCAACAAACTAGTGTAAGAAATGTTCTAGAGCACCAGTGACCGTTTCATCAAGCTCTTGACTTGAAGCATGATCCTCTGGCTTGGATTTCCAGCAGTTAGCAGTGCACACATAATGGAAAGACAGACAGCACATAATTGGCCGAAAGGAGTTGGAATTCGAAGTTTCACTCCATGACAATTTGCAATATAGAAAAGTATCAATACACGCTCTTCGAGCTGAATTCTGGAAAATCTTTCATCAGAGAATCTTGAAAGATTAGGACTGAATTTCAACCTTATATACCACGTTCAGACGAAGGTCTTTTTGGGAATAGTCAGAATAATGAACAAATGTCTTTTGTTTTCCTATGTAGATCTCGGTCTACTAGCTATAAGTCCATATCATAATGATAATCAAAATAAACTCATGACATAAACTCTTTCTTCCTAAAATATGTTTGGATTGAAAAGAAGGCTTAGTAAATGTATAATCTCACCCTGCTAATGAAAGAAAGGAATTTTGCAGACAAAGTTTCTGCTGGTTGATCGAAGTTATTCATAATTAAAAATCGCAAGAAAATGTTCTAAGAAAAATTTTCCCTACGAAACTTAAGATTTGGGGTCTCGAAACATCAGAATAACAAAATATATTCACAATATCACTGATAGTAAAAAGTATTTAGTATTTTTATAATAATTGAGATGTACTCACCTGGATATTGTTCCTCTTCATTTAGTTCTACAGGTTCTGAATTCGGTAAATTTTCCTGCAAACAAAGGTTTATATAAGTTTACATGAAAAGTATATTTCATTTAGCTGATTCAAAATATGAGTCATTACGAGTATTCTGGTGAAAGGTCAACAAACAAAACAAAAAGAGTTTCGTTGTCGTAAAAAAGTTGAATTTAGTTCATAACATATTCCTCTAGTGAGTTTTTTTATGCTATCAGAAAAGTGAGTCGTCTTGAAACCTGTAAAAAATTCATTGACACCTACGAAAATTTCTTGTTCGAGAATGTTTTCCGACTGAGATAGATGTGTGAGAACAAGAAACAGTTTCGCGGGGCCGAATCTGAAGCATATCAGAAATGAATTTGATTTGTAACCAAATTAGTATGATTATGTCCCTATTTATATCTATTATTATGAGCCAGTCTTATGTTTATTCTTCTTTCCTTCTTTCAAGCGGTACAATAATTGTGCATAGTATTGTTGTGCCATTATCTGATCCTTCTGCAAGTAATGGATCAGGAAAGTTCCATGAAAATTAAAAAAAAATGATCGCCACCTCCCCGATTAATAGCCTTTGCTATCTTCGCCATACTTTCACGGGCGTAATTCATTGTTTTATCTGCTCCTTTGCCTCAGGAGAGTTATGATAGATTTCATCTCTTTTCAAGAGTCAAAAAGTACTCAATTTGAACTTTCTTATGCACACTATTTTTCATATACAAGTTTTCATGAAGCAACTGTAAAATGCCTCAGTAACCTTATGCACCTGCAAATATCCATAACCATATCATGAATTGTCTCGATCGACGTGATTAGGGATTCACGGCTTGACTTGAAAATGAAGCAGCTTGACTTGACAAGCTTCTGTTCTTAGAATTCAAGTCAAGGCAATCTTTCATTTCACAAAAGCTTGAAAATTGAATCACAAATCACAAAACATGAAAGCTTGAATCAGAACACAATTGCAATAAAACATTGGAGTACCTCTTATATTCAATAAGAGCAAAAATAAAGGTTTGAATAATACTGAATATATGATCAGGAAATATTGAAATGAAATTCAACGTGAGAATTGAGACGAATTCATAAAGTTGTTGAAGGAAACACAAATACGGAACAAGAACAAGAGTGAAAGTGAAATGTATATACCCAAATAAAAAAAATCCATAGCTTCACAAAAACAACATAAATAAACTTTCTATAAAACAACTGGAATAAACTTGTTTGAAAATAAAAACAACTGAATTAAACTTAAGTCAAAAAGACTTACATACACATAGTTGTTAGTTCGTTATGTATTTATTTTTATATTTATATTTTATATATTTATTTATTTATATATTTAAACATTTATATATTTATACATTTATATATTTATACATTTATATATTTATATTTTATATATTTGAATATTATATATTTATATATGTATATATTTATATATTTAAATATTTTCATATTTATATATTTATATATTTATATATTTATATATTTATATATTTATATATTTATATATTTATATATTTATATATTTATATATTTATATATTTATATATTTATATATTTATATATTTATAAATTTATATATTTATATATTTATATATTTAAATATTCATATGTTTATATATTTATATATTCATATATATTTTTTTATATACACGTTTCGCTAGTTGACGACATACATACATCTCTTTAGGTTTTCTATATATTGGATATTGGGTTTTGAAAGAACCATTTCTGAATCAATGTAGGCGGCATCAATATTTTGTTGAGTGTTGGTGAATACAGAAATTATTTTCATTTCCGAAATGACTGCTTGTTGATTTCTTCCTTTCTCCTTCAAATTAACCCAATTACCTTTTGTAGCTTTTTGTATCTACCTGTTGTGCTGGGAAACGAATTGACTAGATCGAACGTACGAAGTTTTGAAATCCCAGTGTGTCTCAGCCCATTGAAAAATTCGATACGATTACAGATATTACCTCTTCTATCGCACCTGTACGGATACGGCATCTAGCGATTAGCAAGTGAGCTTAACTTTATGCTTTTATAAGTCTCAAGCTTTCAAGAAGCTTTGAATAACTTGATTTCAAGTCGAACCGTCCATTTTTAAAAAGCTTGAATTTCAAGTCAAGGCAAGTTTTTCGAAAATTTTTCAAGCTGCTCGACTTTATGAAACCCTACTCTCAATTAACTAGGCGTCCTGAGCACGTTCCATCTTCAACGATTGATTGATTATGTGTAAATTCGTTTAACCAGAAACACAAGGGTTTCAAAGCAGAAACAGAGCTCTTATGAATCGGTTTGAATCAGTGTAGAGTGCTTTACATAAAAACATAAACCGTGTACCGTGTACTTGAACTAAAGATATTGACGAGTTATTTTCAAAACGAAAAAAAAACTTGATGGCAACCAAATCACAACTTCAGCAAGTCTATTCATAAATAATCGAATAGTCAGTACATTCGAAAATTGAAATGTGCATTATTTATCTTTCGAAATTCCGATTCTAATAATTCTATAGTAATAATAAAAAACAAACAAGTACTGTGTTTCAAGGAATTTTACCTAATAATTGCGATTCGTAACGCGTTTCACTACACCGTAGCTTCTTCAGACGAATAAATGTACAGAAAATATAAATGAGAATATAAATATAAATGTCCTTGAGTAATTAAAAGCTTATTGGGTTGCTTCTTCTTAAGTGTTATTTATGACAGGTATATCCAATAAAATTAAGGAATAGATTGCTCCCCGAAGAGATTCAATAGAGGTGAAGGACTTAAATCGACTTGTTCATTGATGAGTTTACCTGAGTGTTTGTATTTATTTATTTCAAAAGTTTCCCAAAGATCTACCTTCCAATATTTATTATCTGTATGCAAAATTTCAAACTGTGGGTCGAAAGAGTGATTATTTACTGAGATGATTCGCGTAATTTGAATCTGATTTTTATTTGAAAATTATCACAGTCATTGCAATTCAATCTATAAACACCTGATTTATTGTTTTTACCTGATTTGGTTTTATTATTTTTATATATTTGCCTGAATTATTATTAGTTTGGAAAGCTATGTTGAAATTATTGCTACTCAAGAATGATTTCAGTTTCTCACTTGTAATGCCAACGTAGGTTAAGGTGTTGAATTTTTGTTTCAATTTATCGACAGGGTAAACTTCATTCAATGCGATTCTACTTTGTTTTTATTTAAAATATTATTTATTAGTTTGGGATTGTAACCATTATTTTTGGTTATTTGTATAATCAAATTTAATTCTTTGTTGAATAAAACCAAATCAGGTAAAAACGATAAATCAGGTGTTTATATATTGAATTGCAATGACTGTGATAATTTCTACATTGGTAGAACACATAGAAATTTTAATATTGGAATACCGGAACATAAACGCAGTTTTTCAGATAAAAATCAGATTCAAATTAAGCGAATCATCTCTTAGAAAATAATCACTCTTTCGACTCACAGTTTGAAAATTTGCATATAGATAATAAATATTGGAAGGTAGATCTTTGGGAAACTTTAGAAATAAATAAATACAAACACTCAGGTAAACTCATCAATGAACAAGTCGATTTAAGCTCTTCACCTCTATTGAATCTCTTCGGGGAGCAATCTATTCCTTAATTTTATTGGATATACCTGTCATAAATAACCACTTAAGAAGAAGCAACCAAATAAGCTTTCAATTACTCAAGGACATTTATATTTATATTCTCATTTATATTTTCTGTACAATCATTAGTCTGAAGAAGCTACGGTGTAGTGAAACGCGTTACGAATCGCAATTATTAAGTAAAATTCCTTAAAACACAGTACTTGTTTGTTTTTATTATTGATAAAGGAATTTTACCAAGTAAAAGCGTCCCAAATTTAAAGAATTATTGAATTATTGAATTTTTAGCTAACAGATGGGTGAAGAAGTCCGGGACTGAACAAATAGAGGAAACTAGAAATATCAAGTGTGCTACTGTTCCAGGTAGTACCAACCTTTAAAAGAAACGTGACAAAATTTCATGGTATTTTGTTCAGAAGTTTTTGAGATATTGATGTTAAAGTGAAGCTACTTTTGTGAATTTGTAAATAATGCATGAAAACAAGTTTTGTGCCCTAATAAAACACTGCTATTTCATGGATGAAAATACCATAAAAGTCAAGAAATGGTTTGAAAAGTGTTATCGGGAAAATTCTGCATCAAAACTAGCCATTAGCAGGTGTTATGCTGATTTAGAACATGGTCGTACGACTACCGCAGACGCACAATGCTTTGCTAGGTCAAAAGCTGATTACGCCAGAAAATATCAAAAAAGTATTGAAAATTGTTTTGGGCGAGCACAAAGTGAAGTTGCAGGAGTTAGTTGACATCTTAAAGATATCAAGCGGTACCGTATTCAACATTTCACCCTGAAATTTGAGAATGAAGAAAAATATTTCGTAGTGGCTGTCACGTTTGCTGACAGTGGAAGAAAAGCAAAAAAGGAATTGACGAATCTGATCGTTGTTTGGAGCTTTTGAAGGCCAATGCAAAGGATTTTTTTGCATCGGTATATGACCATGAACGAAACATGGAACCACCATGGATAGCAGAGGTCAAAAGCCGTCTAAGAAATCCAAAAACCCAACAATCGGCTGGAAAGGTTATGGCATCTGTATTTTGGAATACGCATGGAATATTGTTCATCGACTATCTGAAGAAAGGCTAGATGATCGACAGTAATATAGCCTTACTCGACGGATTAAGTGACGAGAATGAGCGCAAACGACCTCATATGGCGAAGAAAACACATTGTTTCATCAAGATAATGCACCAATCCACAAGTCGGTAAAAAACATGGCAAAATCGACGACTTACGTTTGGAATTGTTGTCGCACCCACCCTATTCACACGATCTGATACCCTGTGATTACTGGCTCTGTGCTGAATCAAAAAGAATGCTTCAGGAAAAGAGATTTAGCTCAGACGAAGAGGTTATTGCCAGAATTAACTCCTACTTTGAAGCTAAAGATAAATCGTTCAACAAGAAAGGCATAGAAATGTTAGAGAAGCATTGGAATGATTGTATAATTATAGAAAAAGAGATCTGGGTGAATAAATTCGAATTTCGAGAAAAAATTTTAATTTTATTGGCTAGTCCCGGGACTTTTTGACCATTTGTTATGTCATGAGGAACATTGAAAATAAAATTGTATTTTTGAAATCCTTAGACATATCTCTCATTTGATAACTAATAGGTTTCATCAAGTCAAGTAGCTTGAAAATTTTCCTAAAAGCTTGTGTTCCCCAAAAGCTTGATCTGAGCATAAAGTTATGTTCACTTGTTAATCGCTTGTTGCCGAATCCATACAGGTGCAATAGAAGTAGGCAGTATCTCTCATCATACAGAATTTTTTAATAGACTACGACAAATTTAGAAAATTTCGAAACTTCAGTTCTTTTCGCAGCGCAACAAGTAGATACAAAAAGCTCCGTGAAGGAATATGGAAAATTTTAAAGAAAAGGGGCAGAAATCAACCAGCAGTTATTTCAGAAATACAAAAATTTCTTCATTCAATAATAAAATATTGATGTCGCCTACAACCTACAATAGATTACTATAATATAGAATAAATTCAAATGAAATGATTCTTTCAGATTTTTATCGTATAATTCGTTAAAAACTCAATATTGCTTGTAAAATAGATAGAAAACTAAGAAAAACTTATGAAGTGTCGTCACTTTGTGACCAGAAGTGTAAATATAATAATCTAGCGATTAAGGTTCACTACGTTTGGCGATATTCAGCAGAACCCTTTTGGATAATGAGTGAACCCATGGGAATCTTTTGTAGATCGAACGGTGATTCCCCGAGAACCGAAAGTTCGGGGACTCCAGGGCCTAGAAAAGAAGTGAGTCACCAATATGTCAAATATGATACATTTATTTCAGGAAACTTAACCAAAAGCATAAAGTACACGTCCTGTGTGAAATCACGCTGTTGAAATTATAGTATTGAGTCATCTATAAATTCAAAACAGTCAGTCCATCAGGAAATTATTTTAATTTTACCCTACAAAATAAGATTGCACCATGAACTGAAAGAAGATGACTCTGATCGACGCCAGTAATTCTGCGAAAATTTGAGTGGAAATAATAATCTTCACTTTCTTCAAAATATCTGTGTCTCTGACGACAGTACCTTCATGCTCAATGGAGATGTTTACAGACACAATTCCGATACTGAGACACCCATAATCCTCACTTGATGGGGAAATACCTACACAACCCCCACAAAAATTGTATGTTTAGGTAGGATTGTATGGGAACCATTCTGTTGTTTCTTCATCGAAGGTAATCTAATGAAGACAGTTATCTATGACCAATAGAGAAAGTGATTTATACCAGAATTATCAAAATTTTGGGAAAGATGCCTCTCTCTCAGATGATCAATTGCGTTTCCAACAAGATGATGCTTCGCCCCATTTTGATACTTGGTGTGAGAATATTTATAAAATAATTTTCCAGGGAACTGATCGGTAGGAGAGGATCAATTCGATGGCCAGTAATGTCACCGGAATTGAATCCTCTCGATTTCTTTTATAGGGTCCTTTAAAATCGAACGTAAACGCTCAGCAGCCATATGACGAGCTGGGGAGGAGAATTGGGATTGAATGCCGACTATTAATAATTTATTTCTTTGAGGAGGTAATAAGACAACATTTATACCATTGTGTGGAGGTGGGAGAGAGTCATTTCGTTCAGCTTCTTCATTAACTTTTATCCCAATTGCTTGCTTCACTTCAAATTCAATACAAGTTAAAACTTTTTGTGTTAAATATTCTTGCCGATCTTTTGACATAACTGTCATTTTGAAAGTTAATAGTAATAATTTTTACTCTGTGTTCTATTGATTACACCTTTTTCGAGTTTTCTCATCGAATACAATATTTGAATTTGAAATAATTAACCCGATGTATCCAGCTAGCTAGCTTAATGAATTCCTTGTTTAGAACACTCCTGATAGATCCCAAACACATAGTGTTGACCAAATTCGTTCAGCGTAATGAGAGATCCTTCCAATGAGGTGTTAGATGATACGCTTTGCGATTGAAATCTAACTTTTGGGGATAGTAAGATTAGAGGGTAGAACCCTACACTTTCAAACTAACATGCTGAATCACCTTATTCAATACTGATATCAATCTGAACTATCATTTCCTCAAATACATCTGGTTCGAAGGGTTGTTCCATTCTTATATGATATATGATAATTCCTTTTAGTAGTTGGAATACCTGTATTGAAAATTCAATTAAAATTAGCGATTCATATAGATAATCTTAAGACCTTTCTAACGATGTGCCACTCAACCCATATTTCGTATGACTATATTGCAGGTAGGTGATGGTGGAGGTGGGAGCTTGATCTGATATGCTCAAAGTGGGTATAAGAAATGGTCCCTCTCGAAAAAAAAATGACTTCTTTCAGCGATTTCCGCTACCGCCTTCTTATCAGTTAGAGGGCAGTGAAATTTTCGTTGGAACTCTGTAGAATAAATATATAGTCATTGACGACGCATTCATCATGCCAGATTTAAAATTCTACCTTGTTTAGTTCTTAAGAAGAATATTTGTAATAGGCGGACACACAATTATAATATAAAAACCAGTTAACATAAGCCCATCTTTTTCATACGATCGAAGTTTTCTACATTTATGTACTACGGATGATCTTACTTTCATTCCCCACTACCACGTTTTTGGTGATTTTGTTCAGAGGATCAATTCCTTAGACATTGCTTCCCTTAACCGGTGAAATGATAATTGAGTTATTTCAAAGGAGTGAGATTCTTCCAGCAAGATTAGAAAAATATAGATGATTCGCTCACAGCAAAAGTCCAAATGGCTAGCCGTCGTGTTGACAACTCAGTCATGGGGATATAAGATACAGTGGTCGCAATACCAAAATTCAATTTTATTCATCCGATGTCGAACATATGGACGCTTAGTTCAATAAATTCCTGGTAGACTATAATTTTAAGGTGGAAAATTATCGATATGCACTTGAAAGAAACCTCGAAAACAATTTATCTTATTTGCAATTATTTTAAATAGTTACGTAAATTTGGGTTTCTTGAATTCCTTTCACACTTAACAACAAAGGGTGTCAATTTATCCTATTTTCTCAATGTTATTATAATTAGATAAAACTTTTTAAACGACTAGCAAGTATGGAGACAAATAGCCATAATAAATTCTCGTCAATTCAAATGACGGATATAAACTGGTTTCTATAAAACTCTGAAAATGTAGAGGAGAAATATCAACCTATTTTAGATATTTCTTTTTCCCAAGGCAAAATACGTTATTCATATGTTTTTTGCCCTTGAGTATGTGCTCGTCTATTTATCGATAGTTGACGACATCTAAAGGCTTCCGACTCGGTAAAATGAAGTCTGAGGGTAAAGCTAGAGATCATGAAGTTTGAATGAATTATTAATGGCTTCCTATCAGTAGGCATTAGAAGTCGCTCAAATGATGAAACAGTATCATGAATACTTTTAATGCATTGTGTGTTATATCTAGCAGCTATAGCTATATAATTCCTACAATTGTTGATCGATTTCAATGAAACACAAACTGAATTATATCTTGAATGATAGTTTAACTACCTGAAATATTTTCATTGGTCTGTCACTTGTGGTAATGGTAACCACATTTTTTTTGATTACATAGGTGATTTCGGTTACCTTCTGCAAAAAAAGTATCATTCTAAATACCGTATTTTTCGAGTAAAAACCAATCACGAAAAATTATGGAGGATGAGTAACTTTTCTAATTCCTCGATGTGATTCGTAGTTTGGGCGACCGTCTGAACTTGTGATAAAATTTTTCTGCCCTAGAAAGTGTTCTGGTCATTATTTTTGTTCGGAGAACTCGCATTATTTTGTATTTCGGATTGAAGAGACTTAAAACGTCAAAGGAGTTTCTAATGAATTGTTAAGTGAGCTTTGTGACGGAATACCATTGAAAATCACAGAGCAATCTTCATAGAATTATAATAGATGTCATTCGCAGTTATTATTAATAATGATTATATATTGAAAGAAGCCTTTGAATATATATTTAGGTACAGTATATCACTCACTCTACAACAGAAATCAACACTTGAAAGTGTTTGATTTATAAAAATAATAATACATTATAATAAACAACTTACACACCTACATTTATAACGGATTTTTTAAGGTGGATTCAAAAGCTAAGATGCTGACTGTAAGGAGATCGACATCTCTCACAGGATTTGACCTGCCATAAATTCTTGGAAGAGGGGATTGACGACTATAGTTTGTGCGATGAAAGTCTATGTATAAAATGCCGTCATTTGTAACTAATCTTCATGGGACCCGGACAACGAAAAATTCTAAGATGTCTCGGTATCGGTAAGAGTTATTACCTTGAAGGCAAAGAAGATATTAAAATAGAATCTACGATGCGGTATGAAGAAAGGACTAAGGTGAAGCTCATAGCTAATGGCGTCAAAAACAATTCCACTCCGGAAACATAATGTTTTAATCCCAATCCAACCGTTTTCAAGGGACACGTTGATAATATACGTGAAACTAAGACGCCGTAATTGCCTAGAAAATTTAGCACGTTTGCACTTGAAAATACTCAATACAATTGAACTACCCCATCTATTAAAAGAATTTAAATTCTCTGGAAGGATAATCTGATCTTCGCTTGTACACATTTAAAAATCTTACAATCAACCTCAGAGACTTAAAATTTGCAGTCGCAAAAACTTCTTTCAAATCATTAGTAAATAGAAAAAATAATTTTGGTGAGTAGCCTTAACAACACCGAATGAAACATCAAAGGGATCCGAGAAAAAACCATTGCACATTAAAGGAGGGATTTGAATACCTTAAAGACGCTCTAATTTAGATAATAAACCTGCATGTTCGGATAATCGAATTTCCTTGATTTTCACATACCTATGGATGTATAAATTTCATTTTATCAATAAAAACTTCAATTACAGATTGTAAGTTATCTTTTTTACAATAACAGATAGGATCAATACAAAACAGTATTTAAGGTACAGCCCTGAGTAAAAAAGTAGATGGTCGAGAGACCGAAATTGCAAACCTAATTTTCAATAAATCTCTTGTGATAGTATAATACATGGTTTAATTTCTCATTATCATCATGATCAACTATCACGTAGAAAAGGCGGAATCAGTTAACAATAGGAACTTAGATGTCAACAACATGATAAGTGAGATCGTAGAACAGTGATCCAAATTAGGCGACCTCATAAAATCCCAATTAACACCATCATGGAATTATTCGATTTTAGTGTAAGGTGCTCTATTAAAATCATATCTGAAACAAACACTTTGCTTGAGGCAGCAGAGGCGGATGATGTGTGTCTACAAGCAACAGTGGCTCGGCCTCAGACACCTGAAAAATACAAGAGTCGTTGTGCAAAACTAAATCTAAAATTAAGGTACCTGAGGCAATTAACGCCCTCTTTCTAATAACGTCCAATCTACAGAAAACGTACTTTAATTAGTTTCATTCGCGTCAACGCGACATCTAAACTAACCTAACCTAACCTCATGCACACTTAGAATACACCAACAGGAACACACCAATTGCGAGCGCTAGCCGCTCCCGCCGCCATCTTACTAGTGACTCGCTGTGTTTCCGAGACTCCGGTCGCAGACGCCACTGTTGTAAAAAATTGCTCCACAAAACTGTAAGTTTCCATATGTTTTATTGTACATTTTTGTTTGCTTCTATATTTGTCATGTAGTGTAGGTTGTTCTCCTTATATCTTGTTCATATTTTAAAGAGAATTTGTATAGTTTAATGCAAAAACTTCCGAATACCAAAAAACTCAACTGAAATGACCGTTGGGCGCTATTACTATACGTGGGCGCTATTTGCATTCCTTACACCATTGAAAAAGTAGTAGATACCTAATTTACGCCCATTGTATGTTTAAACATAACATATTTTATATGCATATAAACATTCGCTATGCTATTATTTTTTGTAATTGTTGATGTCAAAACTTAAAATTATGTGAAAAATGATTACAATTAAAAGTTTAAAATTACTTTATGCGTGTTTAGGAATGTCAAAGTTTTTATAACAAATGTTGATTAGCTTCATTCCTTGCTATCTAATGAAGACATTTTGAAATGACTCTTATGTTTCATTAGATTTTTTAACCACAAAGATTTTTTACTCGTGTAGCATCTGATTTTGCAAGCGGGCGCTAATCAATATAGTATTTTTAATAACAACCAAATAAAGGGTTTTAATATTAAGTTATCAGCGAGGAAGTTTTAAATAATAACACTTCTCCACTATCATTTTGAATTCAGAAATATATGTTTAATTTTCACATGATAAGGTTGGGTCCATTTCGAAAGCATTCTTATAAAAAAAAATATTATAAGTTGGGTTAATTGCCTCAGGTACCTTACATTGTTTACATTTTTAACATGATTAGAAGGAGAGTTTCAAAAGAGAAATTATGACAGATTAGGTACATACCCGCTAATTCTTGTTGTTTCCTTTAAAGTCTTTTTCACGAATGGATTCATGAGTTAGGGAGAGGAAAATTGAGTGAATATAGACATGATTCAAACCTATTTTCGATCTAACAGAAATACTGCTCGAGTATTTCGACTCTATCGGAAACGATTTCCAGATCGGTTAATTCAGAAAACCGAAAACTCTCAAGAAGAAGATTCATGAAGAAACGGATTTGAATGTCTTGTTCAGTATAAAAGCGAAACCAGAAACATCTGTTCAATAAATTTCTGCAGAAACCAGTATGACGGCGATGACTGTTCAATCTGTATAACGAAAACATAAATACAAACCTTACGTTTTTAAAAAAAACTTAAGTTCAAGACACGATAGTCTTAGACGCCTCGAGTTTTC
This sequence comes from Cryptolaemus montrouzieri, assembly GCA_013387265.2. NCBI lineage: Eukaryota > Metazoa > Arthropoda > Insecta > Coleoptera > Coccinellidae > Cryptolaemus > Cryptolaemus montrouzieri. The sequence goes on from JABFTP020000185.1 coordinate 75,052,910, forward strand.
GATTTTTTGTATGAGAATATACATTTCGATTATTTTTTTCTGAACCATTTGGTCTACTCAGTCTACTTTCCACAAAAATCGTAATTTCAATAGAAATGATTTTATACAGACAGAATCCTAATAACGTAATGAATAACAATTTTCAGCGTAGATTTTGTGTGAACGTATGGTGCGCCATTTATTCGAATTGCTTGATAGGACCACATTTCATTGAAGGAAAATCGAATCAGAATAATTTTAATGAAATTTTTAATCGAAGATTACAAGATTTCCTTCCTCGTTGATCGTCCTCCGGAAGAACGAAGAAAATTCTGCTTTCAACAAGATTGTGCTGCTCCCCACAACACACTTTTAAATAATTTCGCGGATCGGTGGATAGGGACAAATGGCCCTGTTAGATGGTCAGCCTGCTCCTCAGATTTTACACCTCCTACTTTTAAATCCCAAGAGTAACTTACAGGATCGAGTTCAGCCCATTCCACCAGACAATTTGGAGGTGCTGAAAGAAACAAAAGCCTTTCTAGAAATTCTTCCAGGTGTCTCCAATAGTGTTTTTAATAGCATTCAGGGAACTTTCAACAATTTTTATGAACAATTTTCTGATATGAGTTGTTTTTTTATTTCGATGTTTTCAGATTACTGAAACAGATGTCTTGAGGGGATTTTTTCAAGTTTTTCTTGAGGACGAAAGATTTGTAGTGTTATAATTTATCACTACCTGGAAATCGTTTTCGATAAAGTCGAAATGCTCCAGCATTGTCTCTGTTCGATTGAAAATAAACTTACATCGCGTCTGTATTCACTTAATTTTCGTTTTCCACTTATTAATTCTCCCTGAAAAAGACTTGAAAGGAACAATGAGGAGAGTTAGCGGGTAGGCATCTAATCTGTCAAAATTTCTTTCGGATAATTGCGAATGGCATCCATTAAAATTTTCTATGATTCTCAATGGAATTCCGCTACAGAGTTTACATTACGATCAATTAGAATCTTCGGTTACGTTTCGAGTCTTTTTTTTCCCAAAATAAGAAATAATGTGAGATATCCGAAATGAATTAGGGACTAAAACTTTTCAGAACAGCAAAATTCTACCACAAACTCAAGCAGTTGTGCATTCTACATTAATGAATTAGAGATGCAAAAGTTCTAGATGTATTAATTTTTCTCGAAATATACGGCGTTTTAAGAGATACTTTTTCAGCAGATGGTATCCAAAATTGAATGAGTAATCTATAAATAATGAAATGTTAGTGTTATCATCTAAAAAGTCCAAGTAAAGGTTAACTACCGGTATTTCTGGAAGTGACCGAATAATGGGAATATTTCAGGAATATCATACAAGATGCAATTATGTTTTTGTTTTATTCGAATCGATCAGTAATTTTAGGAACTATAGCTTTGGGCGTTTTTCACGGAACACCTTATATATACTGCATGAACCATACACACAATATAGTGTATCATTAATTGAAAAATTGAAATTTCTATTCGTTTGAAAATTGTGAAAAAAAGGGACAGTTTAATTTGATAGAAGGTTATGAAAGAAAGTTTTCCTGCGAAGTTCAATGAATTTTTGAATTATAATACCCAATTTTCATAAAAAACTTGATAGCTGTATTTGATGAATGTCACAAGCAATATGATGACATTTATATTGAGCAATCATTTCGTGATCAATAAATAACTTGATTCCTGAATAGCCTAAGCACACAGCGCTGAACGGATGGTGCAATTGCCACGCCATTATATTTATTATAGAAATAAATATATAATTTTGATGAGTTAAATATAAATGCTGGTGAGTGACAAGATAAGATATAGCTAAGGATCAGCTAGATCGCATCAAAATGATGCCACCACTTAAAACATAAAATTTTCATTGTAGGATCTACATACGCGCTATTAGAAACTTAAGTAAAACCAAAAAGCTTTTAGTTTCACGCATAGATGCCTTTTATATGGTAGAAATGATAGAGAAACCTAACCTAACAGATTTTGAAAAATTCCACGCCTTGCTCATTCGAAACGGAACCGATAAACGAAAAACGTTGTATTATAGTTCTGTTTGAGATTTTAGCATCTCATCAAAATCTGTTGAACGCAACGGATTTCATCGAATGAATACATTTCATTTTTTCAGGTTTGGAAGTGAATATTTTGGTGGGCTGGATCATACGAAAAAAAATATATAAAATTTTGATGAGAGGAAATTGTTGAATAAGTGTTTACACATATACTAACGTAAATATTATTCACGTTCGGAGAGTGGTATTGTGAAGCATCGTATAGCTGAAAATGGAAACAGATTTCATGCCTAGAAAAGGAAATATATTTGATGTATGAAAATGGGAAGACGTTTTATGACTAGAAATGAGGAAAATGAGTGAATTATAGGATCTCATTTTTTTGTGTTTAATCTAATTCAACATGAATATTTGAATTTCATAGAAAAAGACCATTGATTTTCATTGCATGATCTAACATTCATCAAACGCATTAATATTGTAGCTGATAGGAAGGTTGGATATATGAGTACAAAACGCAATCCAGACATCAGGTTAGTCAATGGAATGCACCGAATGAGCCAAGACCAAAAAAACACGTAGTTTTAAGCCGAAAAAAGCCAATATTCACGGTTTCTGTGAATTGCAAAGATATGGTGCATCACGAATTGTTACCAAAAAGTGAGACAGTCAATAAAGAGTATTACTTAAGTGTCATGATGTGTGCGTGAAGCAGTTCATCTAAAAAAAAGATTTGTGAAAGAAGCATTCATGAATTTTACACCACGATAACTCACAGTCACACAATGCTATTCTCTGAGAGTTCTCGAGGAAAAAAATAATGAAAAGCATCCAGCAGCCATCAAATTTAACTGATTTGGTTCCCTGTGACTTCTTTCTGTTCGATCGGGCCAAAAACCCACTACGTGGTACGAGATTCACCAGCCGAAAGGAGATACTGAAAAAATCGAAGTAGGTTCTGATGGCAATACCGAAAACAGAGAAACTACGAAAAATGAATCGAACGTTGGTACAAGTGTGTTTTTCGTTAATAGAGTACTTTGAAGGGGTCAATATCGATTTCGATAAATAATGTTGTATTTTGAGTATTATAAATGAATTCCGGAACTTTTTGATCAGAGGAGTATTAACGACGACAGAGCACATATGACATATGATGAATAAAACAAATCATAGAAGCTTAAAATTAAAATGTTCAGTTTTTGCTGATCTAGTTACCATTTCAGTGCGCAAAATGTGTAATGAACAGATTATTCGTTAATAATTTCAAAACTTCAGAGGAGCAAAATAGCCTATCCGTTTCTCATTCTGCCCTTGCGTCGTAAAGAAATTCGGCAAATTATCAAAAAATAAAAATTCCTCATTAGTAACCGAACAAGTTCTTACCTGTTGAAGGGATCGTTACCTCATTGGAATACATTAACACTGTGCTATAAGTAGTGATATTGAGGCATCAAACACGAACCAACTTAAATGCAGTAATGTATGGATGTATGGGGTATGACAAAAACAGTTATTTGCAATTGAATAATTAATGATACCTTCTGTCTAGCCGGTCACTATGCGAACTGATTTACATCATGGTGGTGTATCATACACTAGCAGGATTCGGATTGGCCAATTGTATCATCATATAAGACCGCTACCCCGTCTCACCCGCCACCTCGTTATGTCACACTGTTCCTTGCTAAACCACAAGACAAGCAGCTAATGTACACATATACATACATGATCGAAATCTACGTAATTATAGGTTCCCTGTTCTACTCCAAAATGTATCAAGCCGAGTACCTAGTTGCAATATTAGTTTGTGGGAACAAACTAAACAGTTTTACTAAAAATTAAATACCTTTCTAAGGGTACGCAAGAACTTTATCTGAAAATGTGCACCTTAATAGTTGCAATATATATATATATATATATATATATATATATATATATATATATATATATATATATATATATATATATATATATATATTTCATCTTGTTCTAAGATATTGCTACTTCACTAATAGCGAGAGTCGGTCAAATTTCTTGGAACAACAGAATACCATCGTTATAGACTGGCCCGCTCAGTTTCCCGATCCCACCCCAATTGAGCACGCTTAGTATAATGATAATTAGACAGTCAAATTTCTTCACATCTTTATATCCTCATCATATGATAATATGTATTAAGCTATTGCGATCGGGATAGGATAAACATATTCCTTAATCGAAAAGTTTTCGTTAATTGAATACGGAAACCTAATTATGCAAGATAGAATAGTTTTGATCTTTTTGTTTTGTAATACATCATTATTCGTCGGTCTAATGTAATAATAGAAATATCAGTTATCTGGCAATCATTGTCTATATTTCTAACGCGGAAATTTTTTCACAAAAACTTAATTGCACAGTTCAGGAAGTGACAAATCTATAACATCATGATATTAATCAAACTGCAAGCTGATTGAGAGTCTGAACTGAGCAGTGTTCCTTAAAAGTTCTTCCAATACTAGTGGGAGTAGAAAGGGTACCTGAAGCGAGGCGTTGTGTAGGCTATTCGGTCTAGTGCACCTCACTCGGTTTACATACTTTGAACCCACACATCTCCCAATGATTCCACAATAAAAGAGTTGATAGTAACTACAAAACGCCTTCCTTACTTAAGATCGAAGATTATTAAAAACTTTGATGCATTAATTCAGGGGCGAGCTTAGGGAATTTCGTATCACTTAAGACAAGCCTTCGATGAAAAATATGTGAATGAACAATGCAACTTTCAGCAAAATTTTATTCTCTAAATCTCAAAGCGCGTTTCGTAACTATTTCAGAGACTTATACTATGATGAATGTTTTTGCTGGTAGGGTTACATAATTGTATAAGGTGTCATAAAATCTTTCTTGGTTTTGAAATCACTATTAATTTTAACATGCTAGTTTCGGAGCAACTTCCAAAACTTTTTGTTCTTTTCAAGGTATTAAGTTCATTTTCATTTTTCATCGGTTATGTGCATTTGTTCTTCGATTACATGTATATTATCTAAATTAGTATCAGTGTATGACTTAATCCTGGATTTTTCCACCGTTAATTCCTAAACGTTCTTTTCTATAGAAACTTCTTATCTATAGCAGTTTTCAAATTTGATTATTTCAGAAAAATAATTCAATAATAAAATTTCTGAGAATTAATTGAGTAATCAATTTCCGAAGTTATTGAAAGGCCGGACTTAAAATTTTCCTAACGAAAACTTCACACATGGTCCCTTTCTTATCATACTTGTCTGAAATTCCTAATGAAACATATTTCTTCAATGTATTGGCTAAATCATTCATGAAGAAATTGTTCAAACTGTGGCAAACTCAAAATTTTCACAGAAATCGGTTATTGTCAAAGACGATTATGATTAAGAATTGCAATCTGCAGAAATAAATGTAATTTTGAGCTAATTTTGTAGATCTATGCCAGGGGTGCTCAAACGGTCGATTGCGAACGCTTTTTGAGTAGATATCGAGAAGAAAAAATTTTAATAAGTAGGTAACTAAACAACAGAAATTTATTACGTAATAAAATAACACTCTGCCAGCGGCAGAGAATGATTCACCGCCACAGAGTGAATTAAGAAAATGAAAAGTACGTGATTTGATATCTTGTTTGAAAAAAGAACAAATCATGTTCACAAGAACAGCCAACCTATCAAAAGCTGCTACGATCGCATCATTTAAAATATCTCATATATTGGGGATACACAAGAAATCATTCGAAGATGGATCGGTTGTGAAGGAAGCATTTATTGAGGCGGGTGAGACTTTATTTGGGGATTTCAAAACTAAAACAGAAATCATGTCTGCTATTAGAGACCTTCAGTTATCTCGTCACAACGCGTATGGAAATCATGAGTCAGGACATGGCAGATGAACTAATACATGATATCATGAAATGTACATACTTTTCTTCAAAGTTCGACCAATCCACCGATATGACAGACACTGCCCAGCTGTGTATTTTTATTCGGATGGTATTCAATGACATGTTGGCTATGGAAGATTTTTTGACAATCCTTCCTCTGTAGGGGAAGACCCATGGCAAAGATAAATATGACGTTTTCATCAATTTTGTGAATAACTTCAAGCTATCAATATATAAATTATTGTGCATTACAACCGATGGAGCATCAGCAATGACTGGAAACAAAAACGGTTTTGTGGCATTGTGTCGAGCTAATGAAGATTTTCCTTCTTTCTTTTCATTCCATTGTATTATACATCAACAAGTTTTGTGTTCAAAAGTTTTGAACACGAAGGAAATTATGGGCATTGCAACAAAAATGGTGAATTTCATTCGTGCACGTAGCTTGCAACGGCGGCTCTTCAAGTTGTAGTTGAAATATAGGGAGTCAGCTGAACATACCCATTTAGTTCTTCACACGGACGTCAGGTGGTTGAGTCGCGGAAAATTCCTAGGAAGATTTCAAGAATTATTGCCCGAAATAACAGCTTTTCTAGACGAAAAAGGTGATGACACTCAGATGTTGAAAAACGAAAAATGGCTGACTGATTTGGCTCTTTTGACTGACATCACAATGCACTTAAACACAAACAACTTGGAGCTTTAAGGTAAAGGATAAATCACGATACACTTAACCCGGTATGCTACGCTCGAGTGGCGCATGACGTCACTTCGAAATCTTTAATTGAATCACCACCCTGAATGCATGATAACCCTATGACAAATCTCAAAGAAAGAGTCAAATTCGACGTAACTTCATTCAAATTCAAATTTTGATCTGTAATTATTCCATATTAAAGGCTGGTTCTAGTTATTCAATTTTATATTATCAAGTTCTATTATGCTGGGTTGTGCTGTGAATACTCAAATCTTTGTGAAATTTCGTGTTGTCGGGTGGATCAAATAAATTTGTAAAATGATTAGTTATAGCGTTGGTATAGGTGAGTATATGTATGAAGTTGTATTCATATTATCAGTTCAAACCATTATGTCGTTTCTTTCCTCTTATAAATAAAGTTATTTGCTACGGATATGTTATAGTATTCATACTGTGCGATATTTTTATTTCAAATAAATTACAAAAAAGCTGGATTTCTCTATTCCTTTATACTATTCATTTATTGAACAGTGCTCAACTAAGATCTGCCGAAATCACAGCAAAGCTGAGATCACTGAGCGTAACATTTTCTGAAATATCTCTCCACAGAGTCAAGTTCTACCTATCATAGAATTTCTAGTGTCAATCACTAAATCGAACAGAGTCGGCACTAAATCGAACAGAGTCGACACTAAATCGAACGGAGTCGGATAGGTATTTTTCGAACTGACGTAATAATCACGAATTTGTCGGCATACCGGGTTAAGGTATCGTGGGAAAAACTATTATTGATTAGCGCAGTAAACGCATTCAAAAGTAAATTGCAACTTATGATAGATCAACTGAAAAGAAAGGATCTGAAACATTTTCCGTCTTTGAATGCAAGGATTCCTCAGTTGAATTATGATACGTATGAGGCTGAATTATCAAATATTTTGGGACAATTCGAATTGCGTTTTTATAATTGCAGTAAATTGGCAAATATAGCATCATTTATGAGTTATCCTTTTTCATGTAAAAACATTAAGGAATTAGCTACTGAAATAGCAAGTCAGTTTAATATGAACTCATGTTCTGTTGAAAAATTTCTATTGTTTTATATCTGAAGATAAATATCCGAATCTAAGGCAAATCGCCCTTCAACTGACGACAATGTTTGGGTCAACTCACTTGTGCGAGTCTGCGTTTTCTGAAATAAAGATAATTAATAAGACTAACTGACGATCATATGTCATCGTGCTTGCGATTAGCATTCAGTGGTGACGTACCATCTTATGAAAAGTATGTTGAGGACATGCAGTGCCACGCATCAACATACAAAGTCACTCCACAGTTAAGTTTAACATTATATGTAACTCTTTTGTTCTGTAACAACCAATAAATTCGCAATTTTGAATAACTATGAACTTCTTCGTTGATATTATTAGAGAAGAACTAAACCTAACTAAACCCAACCCAAACCTTGACTTAAATAATGTATATTGTGCGGAAAGCTAATATCTATATATGCTACGGTACACCCTGCCTAGGTATGTAGGTAGGTAGGGTGTATCGTGTATGTACCACAACCCTACATCACACATACTTGCAGCCTTCAGAGTCGATCGTAAGTAGTAGTAATATAGAGGTAGATCGCCAGCAGTTCAAGTTTGAGCCCCCCTGCTCTATGCATTTGACTGATCGATGAATAATATTTCGCGTCCACTTCCGAATCATTTCGGGAGAGGCTCTTATGGAATCAGCTTCATTCCATTTTGTTCTATCGTACGTATCGTCTCGCTATAAAGGCACTCATTCATAAAACCCCATGAAGAATAGTCAACTGAATTTAAATCCGGTCAATTGGTAGATCCACCTCGTACTATCCTGAAATTTGGGTATTCTATATATAAGTAATTTCTAAGGATCGATCAAAAAAAAATATGATGTTGTATCAGCATGCCGCAACCACATTCCGCTCTTATTTATATCGGCTACATTCAACACAACATTCTTCTACACCTCGCCTTTGGTTTCAGTGGCGATCTTGCATCGAAAAGTAGGGAAATTGGCCATATTCCTTGGAATACTGAAATACTTGGGTCAATGTCTTACGATTGGGTATCCTTGGTTCAGAAAGTATCGTTGATATTCTATTGCTGCCAGGTGTGATTTACTGATATGTATATGATGTCGGCATATTAAACGTTTCAATATTGAAAAGTTGATATTATCAACTTTAGAAAATTGATGCAGCTCAGAACAAGCGGCGAACGCAACGGTGTGATTTTATCTCTCTCGGAATGCCATTTTTCAACCACAGATTGGTGACCATCACAGAAATCTTAATTGATATTTCGCAACGATTCAGATAAAATTTGCCAATTGAATCAATTCTTTAATCTATGGTCCCAAATATAAATTATGATACTACAACAAATGGAAAGAATTGTTGAAGTACCTGATTCCCTTAGAGTCAATCTTGAAGGGAGTCCAAAGTCGGCATGAAATATTATTTACCGATCAATCAAATGCATAGAGTTTGGAGATGGTTATTCTGAGCATCTACAGAATTAGCCTCAAGATTAGATGCATGCGTCTCTGCTAATGTGGCAATAATCGTTTTCTGCGAAAATTTTGAGTTTGCACAGCTTGAAAAACATCCTCATAATTAATTTTGCCAATACATTGAACAAATATGTTGCATTTAAAATTTCACTTATTATTTATTTTTTTTTATTGGGCTAATCACAATATTTATATCTGGTTTAAAAGCTAATTTCGAATTTGATTTAAAAAATTATTGATCTTTCTATACTTAGACAGTTAGGTTTTAGGAATTATTTCTTCAGAAGGCTTTATTGTTTATATGTGCCGGAAATATAGTTTATAATTTAAATTATATACAAGATATTCGTTTTATAGGTTCTTTAATTATTAAAATACCCATATTTATTTCTTTTTTTAATATTAGAAAATATTCAACATTTTTTGATCAAACACTAACCGGAGCAGTGTATCTTCATCTTTTGAGGAATACCTTTCGAATTTTTTGAATGGTGCTGAAATTAATGAAAGCCGAATGGAACATCATATTTTTCTTTGATCGTCGTATCCTGGTGCCGACGTATATACTGACCACAACCTAGTAGCAGCGTTTATAAACATTAGGCTGAAAAGAATTGTTAAAGGTCAGAAAACATATCAACTAGAAATACAAAAGTTAAAGGATCCACCACTAAAGTTAGTAGTCAAGAATGAACTAAAACAACTAACAAGCATAAGAGGTGAAGGTGAACAACATATAGAAAATATATGGGAACGATTTAAAACAGCTGTAAGCCAGGTTGGAGATAAACATCTAGCACAAAACACAACGAAAAAGAGGCAATCTTGGATGATCGATGACATACTGGAATTAATGGATTTGAGAAGAACTTTTAAAAATAAGTGTCCACAAAATTATGCGAAAGTCCAGAAGTCAATTCGTTCCAAAATAAGAATAGCAAAGGAAAACTGGCTCTCTGAACGATGCGATGAAATTGAGGTATTAGATGCAAAACACGACACTTTCAATTTACATAAAAAAGTAAAAGAACCGGCGGGTAACTATAAACACAAAAGTAATTCACTAATGGATAAAAGCGACAATATTCTTACATCAACAGAAGATCAACTGAAAGAGTGGGGTCAGTATATTCAGAATATTTTGATGACGATAGAACTGCATCCATTACATCAACTCAAACGATGGGATCGATATAACAAAGGCGGAAGTAGAACATGCTATTGCAGTAGCAAAAACCGGCAAGTCACCTAGATCTGATGGAATTTACGTAGATGTTCTAAAAGTAATCAATGAAGACAACTCCTTTTCCGTACTGGTGGATTTATTAAATGAAATTTATAGAACAGGAATAATACCCAGAGATTTTTAAAATCAACTTTTGTTACCCTACCCAAGAAACCCAGTGCAAAGTACTGCAAAGACTACCGTACCATTAACTTAATGAGTCACTTACTAAAGATACTCCTGAAGATAATACACCTCAGAATATATCGTATATGTGACGAAACCCTTAGCGATTCTCAGTTTGGGTTTCGGGGCGGCTTGGCAACAAGAGAAGCCCTTCTCAGTATCCAAGTTCTGGTACAGCGTTGTCGTGATGTTGATGTCGATGTGTTCGCCTGATTTCTTGATTACGAAAAGGCTTTCGAAACCGTGAAACATAATAAGCTAGTTGACATACTAAGACATCTGGGATTGGATAGGCGTGATATCCGCATTATAGCCAACCTGTATTGGAATCAACGGCAACCGTCAGAGTGAACAATCATATGTCAGAAGAAATAGAAATAACGAGAGGGGTACGTCAGGGCTACGTTCTTTCGCCACTGGTTTTCAACCTGTATGCAGAGAGAATATTTGGAGAAGCTCTGGATGATAAAGTTGTTGGAGTAATCGTCGGCGGTGTCACGGTCAATAACTTAAGGTACGCTGATGACACAGTTCTACTGGCTACAAACCTGAAAGATTTGCAAGAACTTGTAACATCTGTGTCGGACCACAGTAGATCAATGGGAATAAAATTGAACACGAAAAAGACAAAATGGACAAAAAATAAAAGACACATAGACTGCCAAGAGAAACTTTTAGTTAGGGACAAAGTTATGAACGTATTGTCTCTTACAGATACCTGGGATGCCATATGAACAAGGATTGGGACATGGCACATGAAACCAGGAGCCGCATTGAACAAGCCAGACGAGCATTCACAAATATGAAAAAAGTTCTCACCAGTAGACAGCTGAAGGTTTCCCTCAGGATCAGATTATTGCGGTGTTACGTATTCAGTATACTCCTATACGGTGTCGAAGCGTGGGCCCTTACAGAGGCCATGTGTAAGAGACTGGAAGGCTTCTAAATGTGGGTTTATCGAAGTATGTTAAAAATTCATGGACAGACCGAATTACAATTATTGAAGTCTTGCATCGACTGAATAAGGAAACAGAGGTTTTAAATACAATCAAAAAGAGGAAATTGGAATATTTTGATCATGGTATGCGTAACGACAAGTACAATATGTTACAAATAATAATTCATTGGAAAATCGAAGGTTACCGCGGGCGAGGCCGTCGTCGAATATTATAGCTTAAGAACCTTCGCTAGTTGTTCGAACAAAGTACGACATCTTTATTAAGAAAAGCTGCCGACAAAATTCAAGTCAGAAAGTCAAGAAATACAGAATAACCAAATTGTAGGAATTCAGTTGACACTTTTTTTCATGGAGTTTTATGAAGGAGTGCGTTCATAGCAAGAATATACATACGGTAGAAAAAAAACGAAATTTCTCAAATACGGCTCTGTGTGTTTTCTGGATACAGATAGGTTCGATTGGAATCTGCCTATGAATTTCACTCACTAAATTTGAATATAATTGGATCAATGGCTTGGAAGATATGGCTCGTTGAAATATCGACGAAGTTTTGAAAACAGCTTGTTTATCGTGAACAAAAAACAATGGAACAAATAATTGCTTGCCAGTTAGCCAGTTGATCCTTTATCACCCCCTGAAGTATTTCGGTTTACTCTGGAAACACCCTGTATATTCCATTAATGAAACAGTTTAAGACAACCATGAAAATGGTTATGGTTATGTTAAAACTTTTGAGAAAATTTATATATAGATGTCAGGAAATAAACTGATAACAAGAAGACAACATAGAACAACCAGTCATTGAAGAACACATTCATGAGTAAAATTTAAGATTCAGAAGTAGAACTGTTTTTTCATAGAAAAATATAAATGTCATAATGTCAATATTAAAATCAACAAAATTATTTCAGTTCTTATGTCCATTTGCAATGATTATACACATTTTCATTTCAAATCTATCGGGTGTTCCGTGAAAAAACACCCCAAGCCATAACCCCTACAATTGTTGATTGATTTTAATAAAACAAAAATCGATTGCATCTTGAATGATATATTAACAGCTTGAAACATTTTCATCAGTACGTCACTTCTAGAATTACCGGAAGTTCACTTGGACTTTTGAATTGCTTATCCCATATCTTAATTTTTTCGATTACTCATTTAATTTTGAGTACCTACTGTTGAGTATGAGTTAAGACGCTGTTTTTTCGAGAAAAAAGAGAAATCGAATCATTTCGGCAAAAAAATTCACATTTCCAATTCATTCGATGTAATTCGCAGAATGGGCGACTGTTTGAGTTTGTTATAGAATTTTCTGCCCTAGGAACTGTTTTGATTATTATTTAAGTTCGGTTAATTCACATTATTTCGTATTGTGACTGAAAGGATTCAAAAAGTAACACGGGATTCTAATCAATCGTGCAGTAGGCTCCATGGTGTAATACTATTGAAAATCACTGAGCAATCTTCGTAGAATCATTATTAATGTCATTTGCAATTATTTACGACAAATTATGACATATAAGGTACCGACCCGCTTATTCTTGTTATAGTTTCGTTTCGAATCTTTTTCACGGAGCATTGATAAGTGTGGAAGGCTATGATCAAGTGAATATAGATATGATACAAGTTTGTTTGTTTGTTATTCCTTCAACGTGCTCTATTTCCGCCTTTCGGCCAATGACACGCCAGGAATTCTGTCACCTCACTAACCCTGGAATTTTGCCGAACCCTTCTCGTGTCGAGGGAAGGGATCTTTAATGTCCAATGCATCTCTGTTAGATAGGACCGACGGCTTTATATCTCCTCCGAAAGATGGATACTCAAGCGATTCCCAGAATCCCAAAAATCGCACCGACTTTGTGGGGATTGAACCCAGATAACTCTGCGTAGGAGACGAGCATCGTATCCCCTACGCTACTGAGCCGGCGATGATACAAGTTTATTATCAATCTAACAGGAATAGCCCCAGAGCATTTCGACTATATCGGGAACGATTTCCAGATCGTGATGAACAAGAGCGCTGCAACTATAAATTTATTGTTTTTCGATTTTTTCTTGTATCCATACTAAAACACATTCTTTGTCGCTAAATTTCACGTTCAACGAGAACTGCCTTAATTCCTTTGCGAGTGTTGAAATATGCAGACCTCTGTATTTGGTAACTACAAATTTACACTTTTCGGATTCTCTCCTGTAACCAGCTATAAGATATTACCTCTCGCCGTATTTCATGTTTCGAAGTCAACGGAAAGAACACTATAGGATTCAAATCAATTGCGAGAGCCATGTTATACCGCAAAATGCAACATGCCTACAATTTTATTGATTTCGAAGTTTAATTTTTCGTTGTTTTTTAAGAAAAAGTCTCAACAGAGTGATAGACGGACGAGCAACAAGGAGATCGTATATGAGCTTTCTGGACACGGAATCGTAAAAATATCGATTATTTAATAAAACCATCGATTATTTCAATATTCGATATTCTAAATCAAAATAAGAGTTGAAGTGTAATCAACTCATGGTTATTGGAAAAAGTTATCTTTATGAATGAGGAAGAAATTTCAATTCAGAGTTATTGTCTCATTTTTACTCTCACCTTTATTCAGTAAGGGATATCAGAAATTAAACATTGAACTTTGTAGGACTTATTTTCTGAAGGATTTCAATTTCACGCTCTACGTATAACCATTTAATTAAGATTTATAAAATATGCTATCCCTACAATAGCAGTCACACTTTATTTCATTAGAAAAGAGAAGGCAATGCAAACTAGATAAAATGAACTTGAAGCCAAGGTACTGTTACTGGTTAATTTACTTCTATCGATTTAATATCTGTGACATCGTGTGTGTAGGGTGGCGGTGACCAGTATGTAGTTTGGGGTTGAAAACACACTATGGGGGCAGCTAATTCGAGTTATCGATCGTGACTGAACAGAGACAGGGAGACATCGTTAGCCCTGAAAGTAAGGTTTCCTACCAACAATGAAAGCTTAAAAATCCAACGTATGTTGACTGATTCGAAGAAGTGAAGGGGTGCCAAATTTTGAACTGAAAGTCATCCATCTACACTGTGATTATGAAGAGGTAGAATGAGGCGTTAGTTTGTTAGTTATTCAAGTTAATTTCTGAAACTGTTCAATAAATTTTACGAATTCCTTCACTAGTACGAAGCTATATATATCATTCCTGAGTAAAACAGACTATACTTTATTTTTATGAAATCAGTTTTCAAATCAGAAAAGAATGCGATGCTTGACTGCATTAGCAGAGTGCGAATTCCTTAAGTGAACCTATTTCACCCCGTGTTGAATATATGACATTTTAATTTATAGACAAACTGAAAAGATTAACAAAATTCACACGCATAACTAATGAGATTAGTATTTTTGTGCGTTCAACAATTCTTTATAATCTACGTACCACATTTCACTTTTCAGAATAAAGATAAATTTATTTGGTAGGAAATTTTATCAATATTATCAAAGATGTTTAGAACCAAATTGGTCCTTGAACGTGAGGAATTTTCTCCAGAGTGTAGTGAGTAGAAGCTGGAATCTCTGTTTAATAGATGCTATACAGCATACACTGCAGAAGACCGGTAATTGCAGATAACGGCAATAAGCATCACGCATCAACAACGCCTTTAGAAATGCAACTAGAACAATCATATCAAACTAGTGAGAATAAGGTTGCATGCGGTTGGTTTAAAAGCTTGAAGACAAGCTAGGCATCCACAGTTTCATATGCAATATCGATTGTATTTCGAAAACAGTAGTGGGTCGCAGGACTATTTACTAATACATCGAAATTTTGCTTGTATCATTCTGATGGACACATGAAGGTTTGTACATAATGTGGGAGACTCTGACGGGTTGAATAATTGTTTTGCAAAATTCAACTATGAACGCTTCGTGATGCCACGACATAGTAATTGAATCAAGTTTTGTCCCTTTTCGTGATGCTGCAGCAGTTTCTTCTTAGACGATTTTAACAACAATGCCAAATCTCTTCATACTGCTCCCGTGAATATTGCATTAAATTTGCATGAAATTAAAAGAATCCAATTGCCAGCACGATCTCCAGATATGAGCTGCATGGAACATATTTGGGTGTCGAAGAAATTCACCATCCCTTGAAATAATCCTGAAACGTGCTCGAAGCAGCTTTAATGCAGATATGGCAAATACAACTCAAAATTTCGAAGGCAATTCCTGGAATTTAAGACGAGTTATGGCCTTGTACGCTTTCTTTCCAGCTCTACTACATATAAGTGTTTCAAAAAATTAGGGTATTTTGCATTTTACGTTTTTTCCGCATAATCTCATCGTCATAATCACTTTTCATCATCTTCATTTTTCAAAGAAAGATTTCACTGATCAATAGCACACGATATAATGTGCACAATTTCGAAAAATTGAGTTGATCCCTACCTATTCTCTGTATTATTTAGTTCTCTTCATCGATCACTAGGATGTCTGGCTTATTGTCAGATACTGTCGTGCAAAATAAAGTTTGCGTTTATGAATTTTAGACTTCAGTACAGGTGAACCTATATCGTACAAGTACGGGGGATGTATATTAAGTTTAAAATATGGAGTTAGAATCAAGGCTACATGACCCGTTTCCGATAAAGAAACCACTACCATCTTATCTCATGAAAATTTTTTCTAATTATGGCTTGGAAATCAGCAATGAACTCCTCAATCAATCGATAAGAGCGTGTCGATTTTGTTGATTATTTTGCGTGAAGCATGTTCTATTGCTTCAGCGCTGAGCCAAAAAATATGAATTATCATAAAATGGTGACTGAGGTACGAAATATATTTAAAAGAATTATGTAGAAAAATTATGAAAAAATATTGCGCGAAAATGTTCTTGGTTCAATTCCGTTTATTAACTAATTTTTCAACTCTTCACCTGACAGTGCAAAATTTAAGCTTTTGCGAATGATCTAGTAACAAATTTATACTTCTCACTCTTCCTCCTCTCCATTAATATCTGGACAGGGACGAAATGAGTTACATTACATCAAACGTAAATAAACTTTCCGAATGCTATAATGATAAGGAGTTCAGGACTGTTGCTTCAACTAACAAGCCGAGATCGGTATTTCAGACTAAGTAGTCCCAAAAATTTGGATTGAACACAGCAAGCTGGTCACCTCTTGCTCGATCTAGACTTGTTTACACATGGTTCCAGAATCGTGAAGGTACGGTAGTAGGAATCGATGGCAGTACATCAGTGAACTTAGGCATATATAAGACAGTCTTCTGGACCATTTAAACTGCGGTTGAACAAAAGTTGCATTAAAATATTTAGTGACAGTAGAGTTGCAATGAAAGATCTTGATTTCAATTGCGTAAATCGGTATGAAACTTTCGATTTATTTACAAACAAAAAGTTTGAAATGATGTGAGGCAACGAAGAAGCAAACAGTTCCTATCTATTTTTTCTCTCTGGTGATGTGGAATCGCACTTCTAATTGCTAAGTACATTATAGCGCAAAGAATGTAGGTAAGGTTTAACGCATTCTGAATGAATCATCCTGGTTCATAATATTCGAAAAACTTCATTGCAGACGTATCGACTCATCATTCTATTACTCGTACTAGAAAAGGCAAACGTGAAAACTCCTTTTGATATCCTTACAATTCACTGCAGGGTGGAGATAGACATTATTGTGATGAGCCACAGCTGATTCCGTGAAAGGATGGTAATAGCCAACTATTCAACCAAATCAAATCATCTGTGACAGTTCGTTGTACTTATGATAATAGGTATATATTCATAATTTGTTGATTCAGGTTAGAAAAGATGAACCTAAATTTCATTTTTTTAGTTGTGATCTTTATGTTTCAATGTGCCAAATTTAAGTGACATTCTTCGTACATTGTGACTTATCGATATGTATGTAGGAGTGAATAAACAATACAATCGATCTTTATCTTCCAAAATGGAGTACCATATCTCCGGTGATAACCAAGATAAACCTATACGGATTTCAAAGTATCATTTGGCGTGCGATTGAAAAATGTTTTGATACAACTCTTAACTTCCAAATCGGGAAGAAGGGGTTTTCAAATCGCTACATCTCCCGTTATCACCAAGATTTACTCACGTAAATTTCATATGATCCATGAGAATATTTTTATAAATGAGGTTTGTTTGAAGAGTTTTCTTCTTTTATTTTCTAGTCAGAAGTTAAATAATTCACAAGAGATCATATAGTTCTGTTAGACTGATTTCCCAGACAAGAAAAAGAAATCTACCTTTGTCTGTAGCCTCTACCGAAAGAGGTTTGTTTTTTCTGAAAACAAACGTGAGTTTGATAGTAATATGGTAATTTGATAATTCGATATATCATCTTTTCCTTATCAAAAACAACATTATGGATAATCTACCAAGATACTATAATACTAACTATTTGTTGTAAGAATGAAATGTATTAAAATCGTCATGTAATATGCAATATTAGTAATACAGAATGTTATTTCTGTAGCATAACAATAAGAAAATCGTTAATC
Source organism: Cryptolaemus montrouzieri (assembly GCA_013387265.2). Classification (NCBI taxonomy): domain Eukaryota; kingdom Metazoa; phylum Arthropoda; class Insecta; order Coleoptera; family Coccinellidae; genus Cryptolaemus; species Cryptolaemus montrouzieri. Next base: position 75,070,971 of record JABFTP020000185.1, read on the forward strand.
CTGATAATCCTGTTTAGAATATTGGAACAAACATTTTACAATATTGTACTGTCAAGGTTGTTGATAAACGTCCAAAGCTTCAATTCAATCCGACGTTAAAGTCGATAAAGATCCCGTTATAAAAAACCGAAACATATAGAGGTGGAGCTAATAATAACCTGTCGAATAAACCAGACGATTTTCTTCAGAGGAGGAAAAGCGAACAGATGAATAGACTAAAACGAACTCCTGAAATCAGTAAAATAATATATTTTCCTGAAACGTCTTAACTTTTGTGGAGAGTGTAATAAATAACCTCATTCACTGACTGATTAACCGGGTAATTATATCATTGAGTGCGAACGCCGAGCTTCGTTTGAATGCGGGCCAGGTTCCTGTCTGGAATTTAATCGACAATCTAATCTGCTTTATTAGAGATCAAGCGATGGAGAGGTAATCCTTGATGATGATGCGGTCACTGTTGCATTGATAATGTGAATGTATACAATGGAGATAATAAAAACTCGTTGGAATATTTAATAAGAGAATATTGAATGGTAATTATTTTGGAGTAACTTACTCATCGACTTTTTTACAGTGAATAATTCGGCGTTTTGAATGTTAGTGGTCCCAGCCTAAATCCAGTTCGGCATCATGTATATCTCGTGTATTTCAACGAATCCCTCCCCTAGCTTTAGAAAGAGTGATTCCAGCCAACAATTCTATCGATTTTGATTTCGGCGGGGATAGTTAAAGTTGATTTGGAACATAGTGGATCACTTGTAGATGGTTTGGCATTCATTAAAACGGTATCTTGTGTGATGGGCGTATCAGCTACAACTGAATGCAGAATCGCGAAACTTTTATGAAATTAAATTAGCTCACGATCCGAAGACGAGATTGATCGTCGTTTGCAATTTTGTGAAAGTTTGAGCGAAAATATGAACAATACACATATTCTTTATAACATCAATTTTTCAGGCGAGAGCACCTTTATGCTCAATGGTGAAGTAAATAGGTATAACGGTATAGGAATACGCAAAATCCCAATTGGATCAGAGAGGCAAACCAAACCAAAAACGTCTCAGAGATTGAACGTTCGGATAGGGAATTATGGAAACCATCTTGAAGAACTTTCTTCATCGAAGACAATCTCAACGGAAAAGTTATTTGTAGTTGTGGATAAACCCACCATCTTTAGCTAGATGGTGCTTCTCCCTTTTCAATGCTTGTGTGCGAAAGTATGCGGATGATAGTTCTCCAGGTCGGTAGGTTAGTAGATGTGTAGTGAGGAAGTGTAGAGTGGCCAGTCAGATTACATATTGAATCGCAAAAATTTATTCTTATGGGGTTAGGTTAGGTTAGATTCCAAATCAAATATCTATACCACACAACCTTAAAGCTTGAAGAGGCTACGGAAAAGTATAATACCGAATTAGACTTTCGACATCAAAGATTTTCCGAATGTTAGAGGAGAATTCAAAATTGTTTGTATAATAGAACACATTACTATCACCAGGATAGCTACCGCCAAGTTGTTTCGACTCAATTTAGCTAAACATTTTGATATTATATTTGGGTAGAAAATCGAAGATATTTTTTACCAAATGCCACTCAACCTACGTTTCCTATATAAATTTGGAGGAGGATATTGTAGGTAGAGTGTTCCGTGAAAAATATCCCAAGCTATAGCTACAATTGTTAATCAATTTCAATCAAACGAAAACCAAATTGTATCTTGAATCATATTCTAACAGCCTAAAATATTTTCATTGATCTATCATATCCGAAAATAACGTTATACGCCCTCACTTGGACTTTTGAAATTTAACCTAACCCCATAATTTGAATTTTCTTCTTTAATTAAATTTTGAGTACCTTCTGCGAAAATATGGTTTAGTTAGAAAGCAGCATTTTCCGGGAAGAAAGAAATTATCGAAAAATTTCCGAAAAAACTAACATTGCCAATTCATCGATATAACCCGTAGAACGGGCGACTGTTTGAGATTGTGATGAATTTTTTCTGTTCAGAAAGTGTTTTGGTATTATAGTTCGGATAGCTCACATTACTTCGTATTTTGGGTAAAATAGAAGATTCTAATGAGTCGTGAAGTCAGCGTTGTGGTGGAATACTATTGAAAATCACAGAACAATCTTCATACAATTATAATGGATTGCATCCGCAATTTTAACGAGAACTTATGACATATTCCTTACCTACCCGTTAATCTTGTTATTTCGTTTCGAGTCTTCCTCACGTAGAATTTATAAGTTTGGAAGACAGAAGTGAATACAGACATGATACAATCTTATGTTCGATTTAACAAAAATAGTGCTCGAGTATTTCGACTCTACCAAAAGTGATACCCAGATCGAGATATACAAAGGCGATGTAACTTTTGAGCGTATATTCGGTGTTAAAAACTGGTGCGCCATTTATTCGAATCGCTTGATAGGACCAGTTTTCATTGAAGGAAACTGGAATTAGAACAATTATAATAACATTTCCATTCGAACATTACAAGGTTCTCTCATTGATCATCCTCCGGAAGAAGGAGGGAAAATCTACATCCAACGAGATGACGCTGCTCTTCACAGCACAGCTTTGGATATGAACAATAATTTTGCTGATCAATGAATAATGACAAATGGTCCTGTTAGGTGATCAGCTCGCTCTCCAGATTTGACCTTTCTTGATTTTTTGGTTCTGGACTTACTCACAAGATCGGGTTTACCGCACTTCACCAGAAAATTTGGACGTGTTGAAGAAAGAATAACAACTGCCTGCCTAGAAATTCCTGCAGGTGCCGTTCTGAATGCAACACATGTCGTATTCAGGAGATGCCAATTTTTATGAAAATATTTTTGATTGAGATGAGTTTTTTATATCGATGGTTTCGGTTTATTGAAACACGTGTTTCAAATGGCTTTCTTCGAATATGTTGAAGTTGTGGGGCTGTTTATCACGATTTGGAAATCTTTTCCGAAATACAGAGCCGAAATGCGCGAGCATCATTTTTGTTAGATTAGAAATACTCTTGCATTGTGTCTATATCGACTCAATTTTCGTCTTCCATACTTTTTTTCGGGGAAAAGACTCAAAACGAAACAATACCACGAATCAGCAGGTCGGTACCTAATATGCCATAATTTGTAGTTAATAATTGCGAATAACATCCACTATAATTCTATAAAGATTGTTCTGGGATTTTCATTCAGTCCATCACAGAGATTACTTCACCATTCATTAGAATCTTCTGTTACGTTTTGAGACATTTTTACTCAAAATACGAAATAATGTGAGTAACCTGAATTGAAATAATGACCGAAACACCTTCTACGACAGCAAAATTTCAACACAAACTCAAACAGTCGCCTATTCTACTAATCACATCGATGAATTGGGAATGTGAGTTCTCTTCCGAAATTTTTCGATAATTTATTTCTTTTCGGAAAATACAGCATTTTGTGTAATAATTTTTCCCAGAAGGCACTCAAAATTCAATAAGTAATAGAACAAAAAACCAAAATATGGAGTTGCCATTAAAAAATCCCATTGAGGGGCAACTCCGGTATTTCCGGAAGTGAGATCAATGAAAGCTAGTAGGATATCATTCAAGAAATAATTCGATCTTTATTTCATTCAAATCTATAAGTAATTGTACCTGCTATAGCTTGGGGGGATATAACCCTCAGTCGTAGTGGTTATGTTTTTTTGTGATATAACTATAAATTGATAATGTTTGGATTATTCTTGCAGGCATGGACCTTTTCATTTCACACTCCACGAAAAATATAGCCGCACAAAAACCTTGGTTAACTTAAATCTGTCCAAAAGCTGACACATTTGCAAAAAAGAGCTTACATAAACTGAAAGAAGAATTCAACAGATGAAATTAAAGCTGAATATGTCCGTTTTAAGAACATTTGTAATTCAAAATTGATGAAGCGAAAACCTGTTTCATTGAAAGAGTTGATGATAGACTCCTAGAGCAGACCAGTGAAATTCGTCAGTTCTGATCTATGGCGAAAGCAATCAGCAACAACCTATCGCATCATCGCCTAAAGCAAAAGCGGATCTCACAAATGTTTTTTCAAAATTCTGTTTCAAATACATCAAATGCATTACCGTCAAGTATAACACATGTTCAATCGACTATGTCTGAATTGAAGTTCAGAGTATTTCAGATATCGTATAAGAGCCAGACTAGTGTTGAAAAGTTGGGAGAGTACAACCAATTCTAAAGAAAGAGAAGAAATGCCTACCCCAAAATACCGTCGAATCGCATTGTTGCCTATTACGTCGAAAGTCATGGAAAGAGTGATGAACTATGAGCTCATAAAATATGTGGGGTTGCAAGGTATCATCAGTGATCGACAATACGGTATCCATGGGCAACGATCAACTGGTGATTTCCTTGCATACGTAACGCATTTGTGGACATCAACAAACCAAAAGCATGGTGTTCGATAGGGTTTAGCACGCAGCCTTGATGAATAAACTAATCGCATATGGTCTTTCTGAAAAATTGCATATATCTCTTCAGTAGATCGATTCAGGTGGTAGTTGATGGTGTAACGAGTGAATCTTTTCAGGTTAATGTAGGAGTACCTCAGGACACTCGTGCCATCTCTTTTTCTGTTGCAGATTAACGATCTGCTCCACCACCGAGAACAGAATGTTTGGGTTTGAGGAGGACGGTACCCTGGTGCCTTAATTTTCTATTCAGCGTCCTACAATTGCCGAGGAGACACGCCGACAAAGATACCAACAGAGTGTGTTTTTGAATTTAGACTTGGAGAAGATATCAGATTAGGCCCAGTTGAAGTCGATCAAGTTTAACGCGAACAAGAAACACTCAACAAGGTTCTCCAGAAAAGTCACCCTTGGAGAACCTCCTCTAATCATGCAAGGATATCGAATTTCCTGAAAAATATATGCATCTAGTCAACGCCAGAGTTTTCTGGCATGACCATGTGTCAGGCAATACCTATGATGATTTTATACAAAGCACAGGTGCGACCTGGTCTGGAATACTGTTTCCATGTTTGGATCTCCACACCCAAACATTCATTACAACTATTAGATAGTGTCCAGAAGAGAGCAGTGCACCTCATTGACTAACAGGAGTTCAAGCGAGATCTCCAATCTCTCGCTGAAAGGCGGCACGCTGCTGATTTTGCTCTTTTTCGCAGATACTTCCATGGTAAATGCTCTAAAGAACTGGAAGGTTTGGTCCCAGAAACAATCCTTGCGGAAAACTCTCATCAGTGGACGGTACAACTAGAACAGCCACGTACCTGTCTCTATAAAAATTATTTTATTCATGGGGCTAGTGTGCTGTGGAACTCGCTTCCATCGAACATCTTTCCGATAACATACAATTTGACCCTCTCAAGAAGCGAGCGAACACACACATTGAATCATCTTAGGCGGCCACATCTCTGGCATGACAAACATCGCATTCTCCCAAGAGTTGAGAAAAAATCCCTTTATTTATGTCATTAAACCTTGTTTCATGAACGGAGACTACTCTAAAATTATTTATGTTTTTACAAGAGTCATAATATACATAAACTGAAAATCACAATATCCCATATTAATTGCAACTTGCTATCGATATGCGTTTGTGATGAAAAGGGTCTTAACAGATATACAAACGGACAATAATAGGATCCAATTTTTTTACCTTGGGGTACGGAACCAATATTACCGAAAATAACAGTTTTCACGCATTTTATTAGTCACACATACAGCGTTATTGAATTTCTCATTCAAATATCCGGCAATATTCTACATTTGAAAATTTCCGGATCCGCCCAGTCTCCTCAGATATCTGTCGAGAGAGTAATTTTATGCTCATTCTCTGCCTTTTTCGATATTCTCCGGTTATTTGCTGATATTTTTTGGGTTATTCCAAAACATTAAATTAATTTCTCTTGTGCTAGAAAAGTTGAATGATAGAACAGGTATCAGCCAGAATTTTGAGGAAACATGAAATCTCCAGTAGACTTAATTCGTGATGGTCCCTTCAAGTAGTAAACGATAATGTTGTTGATGTTTTCACAGACCATACACTTGATCTGTTTGTCGGTTCCTTCCAATTGATAATTTCAGTATTTCTTTTATCAAACGTGACCTTAAATCAATTATTCTTTCAACTGATAATACGTTTGTTGGAAATCACATAAGACTTAAATGTCTCTAGTAGAACGTCCATTGAACTCAGCGTACTATGTTCAGTCGCAAGCACTATTTGAAGTGGCACTGATAGAAAGTTATAGTCGCAACTCTTTTCGAGGAGTTTTCCACATTTCCGAATTGATTTCTTTGTTTGAAAATAAAACTATTTGCCAGTGGTCAACAGCAGCTTTCACATATTTTCATGGCGATTTTCTTTATATCTACAGACAAGAGCAGTTTAAGGTCTCAAAATCTATATTTTTGGAATATGCTCTTACTTATTGTCAGATCATTAAAACCAAATAGCTACTTTTTATGTAAAAGGGTTACAGTATAGCTTCACAGTACTGTATATAATTAACAATTCAATGTTGCCCATTGGAAAGCGCATCACCTGATAAGTGCTTGGAATAAACTGGACAATCTTTTTTTAATGTTTTTTGTTTATTTTTATCTGAATATAAAAAAAACCGCCAAGGGCGAATAAGATTCGCAAAGCAAGGATTCCATACAAACTTATAAGCCAATATCTAATATGAATAATGTGTTCTCACTTTTTCCAAGTATCTTTTAATTTTTTCCTGATAAACAGTCCTCGTATATTTACATTATTTGTACATAAAGTAGTAGTTTAAACCTAAATTGACAATTGAGGTTATTCCATTACTTGACTATTCAACGAGTAGCCGTCAAAAGGCAAAACACAAACTAACTAACTTAAAAATATTATTGGTATGAACCTCTTAATCGTCCAATAGAATCCGATAACTGAAATATCTCCTTACATACATCCAATGAAAATCGGCGAATCGTACATTTATCTAAATCATCCATATGTGCTGATATCACAAATATGGCATACCGTGGCAAGGTTTTCCATAATTAGATTTATAATGTAATAATCAATGCCACCCGCGAAGAAGAAGAGTTTCTACTTCATAACAACTGATGGATTCTTTCTGTTATATAGCTAAGAATTTACTTGAGCTTCAAGACATGGCTTCTTGCAAAATTTCATGATTTTTAAACAACGGTATAATCAATTAATTCCGAATTGATATGCCTATGCGTTCCTGAGATTATTGGAATGAGTTTATTATCGCAATTTTTATTTCGCAAGTACAAATCTATAGTTTACGTATTTTTTCTTTCACTTGGCATGTAAAACATTGTTTTTTGCTAAATTAAATGATTCTGGGTAAACGGAAAATATGCAGCTGAATGTGATATGGGGGAACAGTATGTGTTCCAATTGCAATGATCTAAAAGTTCGATTTGGATATCCGTACTGAAAGACATTCCCGTTGAATTTCATGTTTCTAGAGGTTAACGGAAAGTATTGTATAAGTTTTCATTTTCTTGGGAGTGTCAAAATAGGCAGCATAATGCGAGATAAACGGACATATTTTGCGGTTGCGTCGACTGAAAACTTTGTTTTTCTCACAACCTCAAGGGATTGTGGACGTCAGTGTTTAGTATCAATCTTAATTCGATATATTCATGCGTTCCTGATAAAAAGTGAACATTATCGCAAATATTTCATTTTCTAATGTAATTGCAAATTTATAATTGTCCGATTTTTTCTTATATATCAATTATATGACATTGATTCTCTCCAAATTTCATGTTTCTACAGGGTGTTTCAAAGGTTTTCGATTGATAATTGAGAAAGAATTCAGAAATCAAGCAATATATGAAAAATTAAGAAAAAATGTTTCAACACCCTGCATCGCAAGAGCGAAGCATTCTTGAATAAATGTTTTTGTTCGATTTTGAGATATTTGGTTGTTGTGGTCACTTAAGAATTATCATTCCTGTACACTTTATTAGTGATGAAGTTTTTTGCAGGCAACTTCTGCGACAAAAAATGCAAGATTCACAATCACAATTTTTCAACGAGGCTTCATCTTCAAATATACCATCCAATGATTATTATTTCGAAAACAGTGATAGAAACGAAAAAACCACAACAAGTAAAAAGTTTCCATATTGAACTAGTAATTCGATTCAATTCACAGAATATGTCAGAAGCGTACTAAAGAAAGTTATAGTTGCAACAAGAACCATGACCTAGAATATCACCCTGAATATTCTCACATACGTTTAGATTAATTAGGGATGTAGATTATAGTGAACGACTTTGGTGTCGAATTTGTGCCAAAATGATTTAAAATTATAGTTTCTATCGAGAGGAAAATGAAAATTCTTGAAACCAAGGATTTTTGGACACATGTCTATGGGACAAAAAGTCTTGTTTTGATCTTATGTATCTATTCTGAGAGTTTTGCAGGTTAAACCCGAAGCACTCCCACATTTTGGATACTTTGTCTCATTGAAATTACGTCGTTCCTGAATTTTTTCAAATGTATTTGGCGTTACGTAGGGCAAATAATGCAAGATTATTACAGTTTATCTTTATCGCAAGGACGATTTTCCAACATATGTATTCGTCAATGATTACCATTTGTCCAAACAAAGAGGTCGACATTCACAATAACAACCAGTTGGAAAAGGGAGAATGGAAATTAATGTACTGGTATATGTTGACATTCATCCTTATATTCCGATGAGAAAATTGGCAGAAAAAACAGGAATTAGTGAATTAAGTATTCATAAAATAATGAATTCAACAACAAACATTTCCCTACAAAATTTACCTCACAAAGAAGTATAACCTATAGATTTACAGCGAAGACTAAAATTCATTTATTCAATGAATACAATGCTCCATGATATCTTAAATACAACAACGATATCGTTAATAGCAACAACTATCATTTTTGTCAGCAGAAAATGGATTCGGGAGTTTAAATTTCAAACGACTTGGGTCCTCAACATGTGGTGTGCTTTGGATGTCATTTTTTTCATGAAAGTTCAACTCTATCTACAGTAGAAGATGATACACAGAGTTTTTAGAAGATATAGCTATTTTTCAACGTCAAAAGATAAAGTGGTTGGGTTAGGTTAGGTTAAATTTCAACTCTACCTACTGTAGAAGATGATATACAGAGTTCTTAGAAGATATAGCTATTGTTCAACGTCCAACGATAAGGTGGTTGCAAAGTGTGCTATCGTTTCCGAATTTCTAAGCCGATTCATAAATGTATGGACGCAGTTTATGTTCAACCATTAATTTGTTTGGAAGATTTTAAAAACAAGGTCCGCAACCTTATCACATAAAATAGAAAAAAAATTATGCACAAGGAAACAAGCTGGTGTTAAGGCAAAAGGTAAGCACTTGAAAATTCTTCGTAATGTAGGTCATTCAACACAGAAATTTAATTTTTGTTCAGTTGTGGAAGGTAAACTATATCTTCACACATTTTCTTAATTGTTATATTGAATCGATTTCTGATCAATTGATACGTTGTAAATGAACTATAGTTTACATACAAGTTCATAATTTTTCGAATTTATTGTACAATTTTTAAAATCAACTCAACAATTCATTGAAAAACAAATGATCAGTTAATTCAAATTTATGTAAAATTGATAAATAGAAGTACACAAATACCGAATATAGCCGAAGAAATATTTCGAATAAAGAAGTTATGACTCGTCACATAAAATCATGGACACTTTGAATATATTATAACGAATAAGTGCAATAGCCTACTGCAAGAATTAGTCACAAATTACCAAATATGTAAATTCGGTACCACAATGGTCCGTCAAGTGCACTAGGAAATATGTGTGCCTATTACACGAAATAGGCCACCGAGATTTTCAAACTCAACATTTTAAACACTATCATAATTATCCACTAACTTAACCTAACCTAATTAACTCTTTGGAGTACTTATCAGTAGATTCTGATCTACGTATCGAGATATGTGTAAACAGACAGTATATATGTGTAAACTTTAGTGAACTTCGAAGAAGCCTTCCTATTCTCTCACTTACAAGAGCTGTGAGAAAGGAAGGCGGGAACATACAATGCAAATTGAAAGTCACTGATATCCCACGAAATCTTGATCTCTTTTTCCTGAGGGCAATTTCGGGCACTAGACGGATTCACAGATTCAAAGCATTACTTATTTTGCGCATTCGGTAGTATGCATCACCGAATTTACGTATATGACAATTTTTTGACAAATTCCTGAACTAGGTAATGTCATAGATACGAGGGTAAATCGATAAGTCAGATGAAAAAGAACACTACTTTCTCTACAAGGTGTTATTTATTCAACATAATCTCTTCAAGTACTATACACTTGTTGAGTATATGCTGGAGGTTTTTAATGTCCCTTTGTAGTAGTATTTCTCAAGGATCTCGAAATATGCCTGTCTCAGAGATGCTTACCGAATAAATTGAAAATCTCCGTGCTCTGAGCCTTATTTTCTTGTTTGAAAACAAATACAAATCACTGGGAGCCAGGTTAGGAGAATATGATGGATGAGGTTGCAATTCATATCCCAACCTGCAATGGCGGGAGATTGGAAAGGGGCATTGTTCCGGTGAATTATTATTTTGTTTTTGGCGGTATGTGGCCGCTATGTTTGGATTTCCTCGTTCAATTGGTCTAACCATAATGCGTAGTACCCTCTTTTTTGGGAAAATCAATGAAGATATTGCCCTGTGGGTCCAAGAAGTTTGTAGCTATCACCTTACCGGACGATGGAACCATGTAGCTTTTCATGGGTGCATTTTCACGGGTCTCAACCAACTGTTTGGATTGCTGCTTCCTCTTAAACGTGTAGAAATGGATCCACATCTCCTCTACTGTAATAAAATGGCGCAGAAGCTCATTTTGGTTTAGTACAAAAAGCCGAATATGAGCCCGAGAAAGTTTCAGTCTTACACCTTACAACAATAGCGGCATCCATCTAGCCGATAGCTTTCCCAAGAGCAAATCCTCATGCAAGATGTTCAAACTCATTCATTTGAGATGTTTATAGTTTTCGCTATCTATCACTCGGTGATTTTCTAACACAATTTGTGGATTTACTCCTGTTCTGTAACCAAAATCAGCAAATCATTTATGATTCATGTCAAGTGAAAAGAATCACCATAGTAGTAGAAGAGATCTTTTGGAAATCGGCCATTATACTTACACCAAATTGTCTTCCCTCATCGTTGTTCCACTATCCTTTAAGTTTTTCGTGGAATTTCTAATGTTAAACACCAGATCATCAAATCAGAACATCTTTTCGGACAGGACAACTCTTTTTTACCCGGCCCAGATATCTCGAGAAAAGGTCGAAAAAAATTATCAACATTAAAATGGTCAAGTCGGCTTGAAAAACCGGAGAAAATATGTTTAAAGATTATTTAAACGATTTGAGCCTACAGAAAGACTTCATCCAAATTCTAAGAAGGGATTGGAATCGTTTGGATTATTCACTTTTTGTGACATTTGACATACGATGCGGAAGGATGGAAATTTCTTCCACTGAAGGACATTCAACAATTGTCTCCAAAACTATAGTCATGTTACTTACTGCATTCGACTCGATGATAAGCTCATGCTTAAATGATTTGTATTGTTTTAGTTAGTGAAACAACCATATTGGTTGAACAGGATCTCACAATAAGGAATTTGTTCTGTCTACGATAGTAGTTTTACGGCGAATGAGATTTAGTATCACGCGTGCGCTTAAGCGGAAGCACGGTTGAGACCTTTCTGGTAGGTAAAAGAAACAATATTTTTTTCGGACTTAAAAAGTATCACAGTTAATTTAGAGATTAGGATTAAAAAAAGACCATAACAACCGTGAGTTCCGGCTGGAAAAATCTAGCGATCTTGAATTGCAACATTATCGAAGCGTCGAAAATCGGGTGTTCAGATCAATTTTCGAGTTCCAGGAATATAATGCCTCGATTTTCGCGTCCATATCGATGCCCTAGCTGTACTTGTTCTGTTCGCCGTCGATTGATATAATATTCTCACCGATAAACACTATCAATTATGAAGAAAGATGGAAATTCGTAATGTCGAAATTTAGTACAAAATTTATAAGATAATATTTTCGGGAATATATCAGAATACATGGCATTACATATGCTGGATGGGATTCAGGTCGAGAGGTCATGATGGCCAGGGAAGAATACTGATATGCAGCGTATTTCGCACTACTATCGCATGTTGAAGAGAAGTATTCTCTTATTTGAAGAAGGGGTTATGTGGCTAACGATAGAAGCCATCTTACTCCGTTGGGTTATTCTGTATAAAAATGACATTATTTATTTGACAAGGACGTATGCTCCCAGGACGTATGCTCCTCCAAAACATCATTGATCAACTGCGGACGGTTTGTGTTTCTAGGTGCCATATTCAAACTAGTCTGGAATCGGGATTTTGACTTATCAACGAAGAAAACTGTGGCCATTTCTTACGATTCCAATTTACACGTTCTTGACACCCAGCTAAAATAGCAGCGGAATTCCCAAGTGTCAGTCCAGACAGTTTGTAGTACTGTTGTTATACGATTTTTTTCTGGTTTGCAAAATCAGCAACAGATTCTGCTACACTACCAGTTCGATATTTCATTAGGAGTAAAACACACTATAACATTAGGGCTTCTTTTTAGAACCCTTGATACCGTTCGCTCTTAGCCCCTTGTTTTGAGCACATCAAATGCTCTTAACTTCTTTCTACTGCTCATAAGGCGTCTATCCATAAAAGTCTTATGAAATTGAAATGTTTTCTTTCTAATTGCAACAAAAAGAAGGCAATAAACTGAATTGTCGTCTCGCTTGGTGCATTTTGTTCATTCCGGATCGAATTCTACTTTTAACATCAATATCACATATTAATAGATAAGAAATTGATGCAAGTATTTATTTTAGAAACGATAATATCCATATTCATTCTCCATAACACGGTAAATCGATATTCATATGAGATCCCTAGACGTTTCGAAGAGATTCAATCCGGAATAAAATTAAAAACGTTGTAAAAAAGTCAACAAAAAGTGCAGTGTAGAAAACTTTGAGGTCTTTGCAGCTGCTAGAAACAAATTCATCATGAGAGTTCCTTGTTCATGAACGTTCGTCAACTAATTACATAATATTTGTAAAGGCGGTTTAAAAAAGATTATCCTAATTGGGAAGAATCATTCGTTCTCATTCGTGAAAATTTTATGCTTCAACAAAGTTTTCATCGAAGTAACTGATGATATTCTCTGCGCTGTTCTGATTTGAGAGGTCACAAAATGGGCTAAATTCGCTCTCTACCTCTCCTTTACTTGTTTGCTCAGACTTTATATAAGAACTCTAGTATTACGGTATTTTAGTTTTCAGATGAATGAATCTACCTTTTCCAAGGTGTTTGAAAATATCCTTTCAAGATAAAATTATTTTCACTTTTGTTGGGAGTTGATTCTCCTCCTCTCATTTAGTTTTGGCAAATTGCTGATTTCATAAGTATTGAATCAAAATGTAGGTTTGCATTACAGCAAAATTCCGTTGTAATTTAGCTTGTAGTAACGAATTCGTGTTTGAAATAATCTTCCGTTATCAGTCAAAATTGAAACCCACATAGCCCTGAGCGTCTTCATGCTCATGTTGAAGTAAACTATTATGAACACGAGCAACTGACATTCCATGAGTTTCCGGTATTTCACTCACACTAATTTCAGATTTTATATCATGATTTTATCTATTTTCTTGTTTGGCAGTTGTGATTCCAACGGATCGATTTAATTGTTTTCGATAATTTCTGATCTTATCAAAGCTGTTTTCGCCTCAAAGTACCTTTCATTATATATGTTAGCATTAACAGAGGGTATGATGTTTTCTGATATTCAATGTATGTGCTGCTATTCTAAAATATATCGTTATTTTAGCATGGTTATCGAAATAAGTGTGGAGATATTTCTAGAATATAATAGTGGCTTTATTAGTTGATCACAAAAGTTCGAGATGCCAATTTATCAATTTGAATTATGGTTTTCGTAAATGTTTGTGGAAAATTATGGTTCCTAAGTTTCTTTTGAAACTAAACTCCACATTTCCTTCTTTCCAGCACCAATTATAACCTTCAACAATATATTTGTCGATATAAACATATACTGAAAAAATAATTTGTTTATTATTCATGTTTACAGCAAAGATGCATTCATCATTGAACTTCATTCAATATAATTAACTAGAAATGTCATGTGAACCATTATTTGCTAACATACCTTATGATGTTGTATCACGGCAGACGACTTACGTTTAGCAGACATATTTATCTCAATATGTACTTGATCCTTAATCGTTATCGCCAATTCGAGTAAACACACCAATCCGAACGAAATAATTGCGGACAATATATCGCGCTTTGCATCGAAGTTTCAAATAGTTGTTATTATTCGTCTAAATATCCTTGAGAATAACCATGACCAGCTGGATTCATTCGGATGTTGCGATAGGTCAGTCTACGTCAAGCATAAAATTTACGTTGGTTAAACTTGCTTTTTGATGGACAAATTGAATAGTATAACAATTTTGGGAAGATATCAATTAAATCTTGACTTTATGTTATAAAGTTGTCTTTTCATTCGAATTTTATTCAATTGATTTTACTTATTAGGCTCTGATGTCGCACATGATAGGTTATGGTGAAGTTTATTTACAGTTACATGACATGAATCCAGTTTGTAGGATGCAATTGCACTGAACTGATCACTAAACTGCACGACGTTCACATGTGTAACTGATTATCTTAATTTACCGGTAAGGTTACAAATTTCACTTCGTTCCTGCGACTTCTTGCCCACTCTATACGTTAAAGCCGACTACTGAGATATTCTTTCTATGCATTAACTCCCCGCGTCCCGCCCTACGTTGGAGTCTTTCTCCCTTCCCATCGCGCAAGCGTTGTGTTTCATCTCGTGTTTCCTGCCGTACCTTCCATTTTCCTAGCAGAAACAGAGAATGACTGATGTGACTTTGATGGACTAGTTGTCAAAGTTGAAGAAAGAAATCAATGGGTGGTTTAAGCAGTAGCTTGAGCCACGAAAGTTTTTACTTCACGAAAAGAATCAGGTGCAATAATGGGAGCGAGATGTACCATTGCACAGCGTGGTATGTCCAATCAATGATTTTAATTCTTTAAGCTTCTTATTGTTACTTGAAGAAATTCGAAGAAATGATTACATCACTTCTCATTTCATTCCTATACTGTCAATAAGCAAAGAAAAACTGGATTGTATACAATCCAGTTTTTGTCAACTTCTATAGAAGTTAATTAAATATTATCAATATAAATAGAGAAAACAAGTTATTCATAACAAAAAATTAAAATATAAGTAGAACAAAAAAAAAGACTTTTCATGTATGCAGCCCTAAAATTGAAAAGCAAAAGATCCTTGGAGTGCTTGACAATCCGGTAGAAAACGGGCATTCTGACTGGTTACTTACATGGAAGATATAAGATATAACGAAATTATATACTCTACCATGTCTCAAGATAATGGAGTTTCGTTATTAGGGATTATGTATAAATGAAAATATAGCAAAATTCACGCACTTTACAGAACGGTTGGCGTGCTGTGAGAAAAGGAACACCTGTGGATGGTTTATATTATGCATATTATATACGTAAATGAGTTTTATTATTTCAAGCAACTGGGGGAATAAAAGCAAAGATTGGACAGAGGAAATTAATATTTCTTCTCAGCATTGAAAAATTACTCATCGAAGAGTTTTGATCTATTACATTGTAATAAAAGATTCGTTTGCAGAACTGAAGGCTAATGAAGAGAAAAATGCAGTCAATTTATAATTTACCATATGCTACATCGACATACTTGCGAGATTGGTTATTTGTTTATTCAATACCACCTAATTACTTAGTTTCAATTATCGAAAACTTCGAATAATTTGATTCTAAATTTTATTTTTGAAATTCACAATCTCTTTTTACTCCTCTATGGATTGAAACTGACAAAGAAATTCTATACCTGAATCTACCCGACAACTTCCAGATCTGTAGCACTTATACTCTCTGGGATTTCATAAATAATCAGTCAATAGTATTTTAGTTGTATAAGGGTGTTTCAGAATAATTTATTAATCTCCAAGATCCGATAGAATTCGTCTGATTATGCTTTTGAATTTTAAAAAAAGTAGAGCCGTGGTTTCAACCTACTAGAAAATACGTCTGAAAAGCTAGTTTAACTATTTTATTGTTATTATCAAGTTTCTGTAGTGGTAATCTGTAGATTCAAAGATTACCTTAATCTTGTCAGTAGATTACATAAAATACTGTGCGCACAGTTCGGGCACCCATGTATATATGGTCGTCAAGAAAGTAAGAGTACCTCTTCATTTGCTGTACTTAGTACTTACTGGTAATATATATGAACGTTCTAGCATATCAAGTTCCAAATTAAAGATCAATGTTATGGAAATAACTGAAAATGTAATATAAAAAATTAATGAATAAAGTTAAATTAAAATGAAAATTAATTGATATCTTATTGATACAATTTTTACTCCCTACTGTTATTCCAGCATCAATTATTTTAGCATAAAGCTACAATCTCTGCAAAATAGGCCTAGAAGAAGTCGTAGGAAGATCACTTCTGAAGAACAAGACCGCTTTTTGTGCCAAATTGCAAGAACAGACCAACAGACCCTGGTGCGTCGCACCCCATACTCAAATAGCAATTCCTGGAAGCAACAGGCATCAGTGTATCAGTCGAAACGATACGTCAAAGACTTCGTTCAAGGGGCTTATACAGCAGAAGGCCCTTAAGAGTTCCAGAGCTAACCAAACAACAAAAATAAACAGACTTAATTGATGTATCAAGCACCAAAATTGGAATATTGAGAACTGGCGAAATGTTTTTTTTTCGGATAAGACTAGAATTGGTGTTCGATCAGAAGACCGACGGATTCGGATTTCAAGGGGTCGTGGAAGATAAGCTAGACTCCGAGCAGCAAAACAAATTCCAAAATACCAAGGGAGCAGTGTGATGTTTTGGCAAGCTGGCCAGTCCAACAGAAACCTCCCTAGAGGTGGTTGAAAACCTAATCCAAAGCATACCTAGACGGATACTGATACTGAAGTAGACAAAAAAACACCTACTCCATGAGAAAACTATTTTCAACTTTTTTACTACATGCGGAAAGAATATGTTATTTTCTTTCATTTGTTTCTTTCTTGAAATAAACTTTAATTTATTCAAGGATCAGTAGTTCTGACAATCCTTCGAAATTTCCAAAATCCCTGAGTAATATTCAAAATATCGGGTGGTTCCATATAATAATTTGGTTATATATATATATATATATATATATATATATATATATATATATATATATATATATATATATATATATATTTAAAATTTTCACCTACATCACCTTGAATAAGTGGTAAATGATCAGAACAAGTCAACTATCGATATACAAACCAAAACTTGAATCGTCTCCGAATCTAAATTGTTGATGCTCTAATTACCATCGTAAGCAAGCTGCATGATTCATATTCGAGGACCTAGGTGCTCTATACGGGGAATAGCTTGACAATTGCCAATACCAAGAACGGGTAGATTGCATATGCATCGATGAACCTTGGGATTCAAGTAGGGTATTCCTTACGGACTACATCTCTTACTTTGTGAGTACGTAGAAAAGCATTTAGCCTAACTATAACATTTATGTATCGATCGTTTTGAACCCTTGTGGACGTTAGCTACACGTCTTTCGGTGACTGCATGTGTTCCCAAAAACCAACTCCACAACAGTTTGCTTAACAAACCAAGATTTCTTCGTCGCATCTACCTGACGCTTTTCAACATAAAGCGTCCCAATTGCTCGATTCGTATAAGAGATTTTTATAAGTTTTACATATAGAGCTAGAATGAAACAATGGAGAGCTTTTAAAGAGTTTTTTGTTTTTCGAAGTATTCTTCTCGAAGATTAATGCACTTCCGCATTTGTTCGAACCAATTCTAGAAGCAGTGATTCCAATCTCATGCAGCTACATTCAAAATGGTCTTTTGGAAGGCATCAACAGCTTCTTCTGAAGGTTGAAACCTTTGGCTACTCAGTTCATGCTTGATTTCGGGACAAGTAAAAAATCGTTGGGACTTAGGTCTGAACTGTTAGCAGGATGATATAACAATTCGATGTTTTCTTGCGTTAAATATTCAATTGTTGTTGTGTGCGAACTGTGCATTGTCTTGGTGAAGGACGATTTGCCGTTCGGGTTTGGTTTATCGAAGCTTACTAACGACTTGCGGTACACAAATGGTTGTGTACCAATAGGCAGCAACTTATAACAGTTTTTTGATTTTGTAAAGGCATAATTGCTACATTGACGTATTCCTACAACAAACGTTGCGACCTTCTTTTTGGGGACAATTTGGTAACGGATGACGGTTTTTATTCCTCTTGAAACACCCGAACCGAAGATTGGAGCTCATATTCTTGCTCGTATGAATAAAACCAAGATCCATCAACACTGATATTGTTGTAAACGCTTTTAGTTTGAATGATCCAGAGTCTTTTGACACCAATTCTCCCTACCAGCTTGCTGTTTTCCGGTACTAACTAATTTTTTCACACGCACTTCTTCGTGCAGAATTTTCCAAATTCAAGTCTTTTAAATCCGCAAAGATGCCTCAATCTCTCGATATGTTGCATGCCGATCTTCCTGGATAATCTGACGTACAGCATCCACATTTTCTTGAGTGAACAGTGATACTTCAACGTGGAAACGGAAACCAATTGCCAAGACATTCTTATTGATATAATTGTCTTTGAAAATTGTAAAAAATTATTGCGAGAAAATGCTCACGGTTCCAACTTTGACGGAGTGTTGTGGCTTAAACACAGCACGAATAGAACTGACATTTTGGATTTATATTAACATATCTAACTTATGGATCCGCCAAAATACTGGAAAAGATAAGGTCGAACAAGTTGAAGTGGGTATGTGGTGACTGTAAGGATTCTTCTGAATCTAGTGATGGGGGAGATCGAACCGCGTTATGTGTCTCCAGAAGTTCGCAAGTCAAAATCGAAATAGGAAAATCTAACATTACGCGACATCATGAATAAATTTATTAGCATGGAAAACGCTAATAAATTCCACTTGAAGCAACTCAAAGAACAGGAATCAAAATATGCCAAATTGGAAAAGGATGAAGAAAGTATTTGAAAATGGAACTCGCTTCAACACTGACTGCAGGAAAAGGAATAGCTAATCAAAGCGAATTACGGAGCAATGTGGTGATTTAAGGCTTTCCCAAGGGACAAGATGTGAAAACGCTGAGAAAATCGGTAATTACGATTGGGGAACTATTAGAGGTGCCCATTGAAGAAGGAGATGATTTCACATACAAAACGATCTCAGGCGACTTTTCCGAGACTCTTCAACTTCTCAAAGTGAATTTTTTAAAGAGTGAAACAAGAATACAGTCATGAAGACGTCTCAAGCAGATTAAGGCTTCTGACGTTGAAGTGGACAACTGCAACAATATGCTTTTCATCAACCACGACTTGACAAGAGAAAACAATAAGCTCTATTACGATACCAGAGTTTTCAAGAAGCAACACGACTACCAATTTGCATGGGTCGCTGATAGAAACATATTACTCAAGAAGGATTTCAATTCAAAAATTATTGAAGTTACCTCACAGAGTATACTTGAACGTCTGAAGTCCAATCGACTTAAAAACGACACTGAGAATGCATTTCATGGATCAACCTTTCACTCACCCCTCTCTCTCTCTACTTCCAGAATGTACGAGGACTGAACATAAAGATGGACGAATTCTATTCCAACACATGTGCTACGAATTCGATTCTATATGTCTAAAAGAAACTTGGTTATCAGATGCGGTGGGTGACAGTGAATTGTTCTGTGATGATTTTGCTGTTTTTCGTTGTTATAGAACTTGTAGAAAAGAGAGAGGGGGTTGGTCACTAATACGCAATAAAAGAAAAAATTGATGAAATACCAGGGTTAATGTTTTATAACGGAGAAGAATCGGGGAATCCACGAAGCATCGTGCAGGCTTTCGCCGATTTTTTCGGTAGTGTGAGTGCTGGGGCGGTGGGTCTTTCAGGCTCATCATTCCGAGATTCACGGACCTAGATGTGTCAAGGCGACGAAAATATGAAAGCAAAGACAAGTTTCGGCGATGACGGCATCCCGTGCTGTGTGGTGAAGGAAATTATTCATTAGTTGGACCCTGAGTAAAATCTTCAATATGAGTACTCAAAAAGGGCAGTTTCCATTTCAATGGAAGACTGCGAAAATCTACCTTATTTTAAAGAGCGGAGATGAGTCTAACGTATCGAACTATCGTCCAGATGCCCTTCCTAATTCGTTTTTTGAAATATTTGCAACACTCATCCATGAGTCACTATCTTTTCAGCTTGAACATGTCATCTCAGATCGACAACATGGGCTTAGGGAGGGGCGGTCAACGGTCACAAATCTCGTTTGTTTCTCAGAGTACGTCACTGATGTTTTGAATCGTGGCGGTAAAGTAGATGTGCTACTCACCGACTTTTCCAAGGCATTCGATTGCCTGAACCACCTGATTCAGCTTAGGAAAACGTATCGCATTGGCTTTTCTCCATTACTATCGAGGTTTTTTCATTCATATTTGACTGGCAGAAAACAATATGTGTTATATAATGGATTCAAATCTAATGAATTTGAGGCAGTTCTGGGGTTCCTCAAGGATCCGTTTTGGGTCATTTTCTATTTACAATCTTTATAAACGATTTACTAGAAACCATTTAAGTTGAGGGAGCCACCTTCGCAGACGATTTCAAATTGTTTTCTGAAATAGGTGCAGCCAAAAACTGTCTAAATCTTCAGCATGAATTGACTCGAGTTTATGAGTGGTGTACAGAAAATAGGCTTTTGAACGTATCCAAATGTAAGGTTATGACCATCACACGCAAGCACTTTCCGATTCTTTGCCCATGTTCAGTGGGTTATACTATGCTGCAGCGAGCATCAAGCTGTAGGGATCTCGGGGTACTTCTCAACTCTGAATGGACTTTAGGAGATCATGTTTTGTCGAAGTTGTTCTGGCTACCAAACGAATGTTAGGCTTCATTTTACGGAATTCCAGAAGTTTCCAAAATGTTGAGACGCTCAAGGGACTCTACTCCGCTTTCGTTCGCTCAAGATTAGAGTATGCCTCTATGGTGTGGGATCCTCATCATGTTAAATATGATTCTTTATTGGAGGGTGTCCAGAGGATTTTTTTGGAATTAATTTTGTTCAAGTTGGATGAAGTCTATTCCTACCGTAGCATATCAAATTGTATTATCACCACACGCTTTTCTGTGATAGAGCTTGCTAGTCAAAGAAAATTCATAAGTTGCATGTTCCTGTTCAACCTGGTCAATAACATTACATAGTGTCCATACCTGCTTGGACAGCTAAGGTTTTTAGCCCCGAGGCTCATGAGAAGGAACCAAATGAAATTTTACGTCACAAGCGCATCAACATATATTTATTTCAATTCCCCAATAAATCGCAGCTGTCATTTCTACAATACCATCGCGTCCCTTGCGGACTTTTCGCACAGTTAAGACAATTTTCCGAGAGAACTCCTGACCCTTTTAAGTTCTGATTCTCATGAAGGGTAGAACTACAGAATCATTTCTTTAGCTTTTGTAAGAAGAAAATGAAACTAGTGTTACTCTTCTTCAAGTATTTTGGTATGTATTTCAAATTGTACTTAGTTTATGTTCATTTAAACTATAATTTCTAATGTTTCATTTTCTGTCCCTAATTGGGAGAAATCCTGTCGGGAATGTATTAATTAAATAAATAAATAAATAATAATTAAATAAATATCATAGAGGTTCATTTTAATACTGACCTTTGATTAACAGTGTGCTCTATGAAATAAGAAAATTATTGTATAAAATTATATAGTATGTTCGTTTTCCTGTTAAATCAACAGCAAAGACACGAAAACAGTAATATAACGATAATAAAATTCCCATGATTCCTAACTTTATGTAAACAGTGTAGTTACGAAATATTGATACTTACATGAATTTTCGGCTCTTTGAGTAATTGCTAACACAGAAACTTAATTATTAAATTTTCTTGGCTTCGGAAAAAACATTCTAGATGGATAAAATAAGAAAATAAGGACATTGAGGATCCACATACCTCGAAAATACATTTCAGTAATTGAAACTACAAAGAGTGTTCTTACTTTTCTTACTCTTTTATTCGACTTGATAGGTTCGAAATTATATCTGAGCAGTTCTACAGGTTGTAGATGAGAGGTTCTCTAGGACAGTAAAAGTTTGCAAAATTAGTTTCGGTAAAGACAGATCTCAAAATAAATAAACAAAGAAGAAGAACTGAGCTGATGTGCTCAAAATATCCAGGACCTACTTAGAGATATCTTTGTGTCTAGGAATCCTTTATTGTCAACACAGGTTCTCCTCTGTTTCATCACAATAACTGCTTGGACGAGTCTGAGGTTTTGTGCTCAACGAAAATACTATATATCAGAGTTTCGTGGGTGCTTAAAGTATTTTTAAATTATTTCATTGAATTGTATGATAGTTTTGGCGAATTTCATATGTGACTCATGTTATAACCGAAAAATTCAAGATGATTTTCAGAATGAAGGATCAAGATCATTTACGCCCTGAAATGTTGTCCTTGTATCAAATGTATAAATTCAAAATAAGTAAAAATTGTACGGTGCGAAACCAGCTGACTACGGAGACAGATTGATGGTTAAGATGGGGTTTTTAGTCAAAAAAATTCCTATTTGCCAATTGAGTTTTTTCGTCAACAAGATAAATAACTCTAATATGTAGGTCTGAGAAATGGACTGTATTGTGAATTTTTACTCATAGTAACTCCTTCTTTTAACGTTTCTTTCAACATACAGTATTTTAAATTCAACTCACGACAGAAAACTATATTGATACTCAAATTCAATGTACCCAATAGAAATGATGTAAGCGGTTTGCTGAAAATTTTTCTTTTATAGAAATTAAAGTCAGCAGGTATTATGAGTTGAAGATCAACAATTTGTTCAAGCAGTTAACACAATTTAACAATCGATCGATGGCTAAATATTGTAATATGAGTAGGTTCAATCTTTTGATTTTGAGTTATTCAATTAACTGCAATAACAACTTCAACATCGTTCCTTATTTTACAAACAACTAATCAAATGTCACAAACTGATGCACTCCGACATACAATTAAAACCAATGCTTGACATAATCATTTTTATTTTTGTCTTTATAGGGTATCGCATTTTCGATGTTTTATAGAGGGAAATAAACCACCATCTCGATTTTCAAGGACAATTCATTGGTGGAAACCAATCGCAGCTTTCTTCTTCTGTTTTCGAATTATTCTGAATTTCTGGATTTTCCTGGATTTCGGTGTATGTCCATATCTCGGTAGCTACCAAAGTTAGGTGAAAATACTCTGACATTCTAGGGGAATTTTCTTAAGCAGAATGTAGAGACGTACTCAAAGAAATTTCACTGAATGGTTTTCGAATTATAATATAAACTGAGATTTTTCATATATAAACCATAGTTGAATTTAGATAAAATAGGAAGAGTATTTTTATCTTTTCAAATATATATAAAATGCCAGACAAATTTTCTAAAAAAATGTGAGTCTAATGAGGCTAAATCTAGTGAACGAGGTGGTAACCTCATTGGTCTTCTCATCACCATCCAGGTATAACCAAGAGATTGGTTTTAAAAATTTGAGAAATTTCTAATTTGTTGAGGGGGTGCACCGTCACTCTGAAAATATACTAACTTTCTTCTATCCAAGACAGTTTCATCCAAAAAACCCTCGACCATATTATCAATTATTATTCAATTTTTAATAATGAAGTTCTCCACGAAGATTTTCGTCAAAACCGAAGTTCACCAATTCATGGTGTATTATCAACGTGCACCAAACATGAAATCGAATCGCTCTTGATGTTGAACTTACTCTCCGATGGGCATTGAATAATCTATCACTGGTCACTTTCACGTCATCAGTCCATATGGTATACTTTATGCTATGAGTGATTTGAAAGAACCAGTGTTTCTATTTCAATTTTCGGAATTATGATTTGTGAGGTAGCCATATATCAGGAAAACAAACACAATTATTGTCTGAAGCTTCAGCAGACTCATACCTATTCTGAACATAAAAATCAAACAAGTAAGATATTATAAAGTTCTCAAAATTCACGAATATTTTACAAACCACAGAATATTTAAAGAATTTTCTTTTCTGTAAAAATTCACATTTTTGGAAAAAATTGTAGGAATGTTGTATATGTTTGGAAATAGAAGAAAAAGTTCTTCCATTCAATCGAAATTGATACAAGGCGATTCACGATTGATCGTACATAGCTTAACTGTTGTTAGAGTACACTTAGGGCAGTTCGAATCGGTACTGAGAATACAAGGTGACGCTATTCGTTTTCGATATATAGGCTGTTTTATGGCTGATGTTAACAATACTGTTCACAGACGAAAATAAAATTATTATTCAATCTCTTCAGTTTCCAAAGCAACCATGATTGGAATTTTCTCCTACTAAGCGAAGTACCTTATTTAACGAATGTAATTATTATATAAGGTACATCTTCCTTCCTATTTGATGAAGCCACAGAATGGTGAAACGTGACATAACTTCTTGAATATATTGAAAATTTGACAGCATTGTTTTATGCAATTATGGAATGAACCTAAGATGACAACATTTCGACTTTTTCAATCGTGTAAAAAATTCTTGGTATTTCACGAACTATTTTGAACAATTAATTCCATCAGTTAAGATAATTCGAAAATCAATTTACAACTTCCGACATTTGAGGATATAGAAATGTGAGGTCCAAGCATCCCGATGGGCATATTTCAATGATATCATTTTTACATATTTGTGGAGTTCCCAAAATGAGTACTTACCCAAATATAGTGAAATTCGGACTAGGGTTATGCTACATGAAAATCACTTGAAATTAGAAGGCAAATTATAATCCGGAATGGAAAATAGGTGTTCACCATTGGAAAAAGACAGTTTCGGTCTACCTCCAAAAGAACCGGAAGTGGTAAAATGTTGATAATATTCTAGTTCATGAGAATAATGCCGAAAACAACCGTAGACAAATTTTCATTCCCATTCCCCATTGATGAGGTATTTCCAATGGAAACCTAACCTAACCTTGTATGTACTGAGTTTCCATCAGAGTGAGCTGATTTTGAATGTGAATGTAAACTACAGAAATTATTGTACGGTTCTCTTTCACAGAACATCGATAATGGGTAGTTCAGTTTGAAGTTTTTTTCGACATTTCTTATGATAAATCATCAGAATAAAAAGGCGCGATCACAGAAAAAATGAGTAATTTTAATTTCATGAAATAAGGAGCAAAGATGCTTTATACAGGGAGCCCGGGATAATATGGGAAATCTCTCGGATTCAGATAGAACATGAAAGAAGAACATGACAAAATTCTATAATTTTTTTTGCTATAGGCCCTCCCTACGGAAATATGGCACCTGAAGAAGGACTACAGTACCCGCCACCATAACAGCATTGTTTCATAGCTCATCACAATGGAACGTTATTCTCCGTAGAAGCTCCTCCCTATTATTGACCGGCGCGGTGTCCCCATAGGTAAAAATCAATCGGAGTCAGGTTGGGAGATCCAGGAGGTCAGGCAATAGGTCTACCTCTGCCTATCCAACGGTTTGGATAGACGTTATTTAGGTGCTACCACACAGAACTGCTAAAATGAGGTGGTGCCCAAATAGTGCATGAAGTACATGTTCGGCAGGTTTCAAGTGATAAATGCTCTATTAAATCTTGAAAAGCATTCTGGAGGAACTCCAAATAAAGTTCTCCATTCAATCGCGCCGGCAATGGCCAATCAAAAAATTTCCAATGACTCTGCCCAGATGTTAATTTGTTCGAATTGATGTTGATGATTCGCAACAATGGTGGTATAAGGATTTTCATCAGCCCATACGTATGAGTTGTGTTAATTTATAATACCATTTTTTGTAAAACTTGCTTCATCTGTGAAGTTGATAGTGCTAATGAAGTTTGCATTATTTCGTTGCTGATCCACTAGAACTGTCTTCTACGAGAAAAATCTTCAGGAATCAGCAGGTGTGTTTTTTGTTTTCGACGTATTAAATTGTGCGGCTATTTTGCGAGTGCTCGTTGAAGGATTGTCATCTACAACATTCAACATGTTTTCCTCCAATTGCACCGTATGTACTGTTCTTCTCGCACCAGCATCAGTTATTTTTTCTCTACTTTCTAGAACTCTTGCACACGATCTTAATCAGCAAAAATTGCTCTTAAAAATGGGTCTGTTGAAAAACTGTTGTATTCCACTAAACTCTTCTATTGAGGTATAATTACGGGAATAACTAATTTTTTTTTCGTCTTGGAAAAACTTCCAGATCACCAAAAGTCACTTACCTTCATAAACACCTCAAAAAGTCTAGGGAACACTTACCAATATCTTTAAAATATAAATTTGATGATTCGAATTTATAGAAATCTTTCGGTTTTTGTTAGGATTTATTGTTCATAATGTATTCTCAAGAAAACAAAATAATATTTGACTTCTCCAAAGCACCTATTATAAAAAAAAATTTGAAATTTGAAAATGACGAAATTTGGTAAAACACAAAAAAAAAATCCTGAACTAATATCTTCGAAACGATATGGAAGCACTTATATTTTTCAGTACCCAGAAGGTCCACCTCTGTTATTAATGACACTTTGGCATCGTCGCGGCATGCTCAACATTAAATTGTCTATTACATTTTGGCCTAAGTCATTTCAAGCCCCCTGAACTGCTAATCGAAGCTTCTTTTCATGATGGAAGACGTTTTGACGCAGGAGATTTCTTTTTAGAGTGTCCAACACATGATCGATGGGATTCAGATCTGGAGAGCAGGATGGCCACGGTAGAAGATCGATATCATTCTCTTCAAGAACGTTCAAGACAACTCTTGCACGATGAGGAGGTGCATTATCTTGTTGGAAGAGCGGATTTTGACCCATTGTTTGGAGATACGGTACCACTACAGGTAAAACTATCTCATTTGCGTAAGAATTTCCCGTGAGGTTGTTCTGTATGAAAACGAGGTCAGTTCTTCTACCAAGGCGTATATCTCCCCAAAACATCACTGATCCGCCTTCCTGTCTAACAACTTCTCGAGCATGCTGGAGACGGTTTTGCTTTCCAGGTTCCCTCCATATTCGAATTCCTCCCAAATCGGGATGATAACTAAATCTAGATTCATCATGGAAGAGAACTGTGGCCCACCTCTCTTGATTCCAGTTCACGTGTTCTTGGCACCAAGCTAAACGAGCAACGCGATTTTTATTGGTCAGTTGTGGAACTCTTAAAGGACGTCTGGAGTGGAGTTGACCTTCGTGCAGTCGATTTCTCACAGTTTGGTCGGAAATTTGTACATTATGAACTCGTGATAGCTCTTGAGCTAATTGAGATGCTGTGGTAGTACGATCTATCGGTCTTGGGCGATTGTAGTAATCCGGAAACGACCTGTATGGCGTTCTTCTACGCTACCTGTTTCATTGAAACGCGGCCATAAACAGTTTATGATACTTGGGCTACTTCCCAGAACCCTGGATACTTCCCGTTGTGAGCTCCCAGCTTGGAGCATGCCAACGGCTCGTAACATCTCTTCTGTAGTAAAATGTCGTCTTTCCATGGTCGAATCTTAAAACTTGAATCTTTTATTTGTGCTTACAACAGAAACAAAGTGCCGACTAACTGATTTCAAACACTGAATACATAAAATGATTATAGAGCAGCTTCGCATCTGCTTCATTTTTCGTTTTTTATAAAAAAAAACTGAAATCTGTTGCGGCACTCTACATAATTCGGTGAGAACTTGATGCAGGTGTTCATTTCCTGAAAGAAATCATCCATATTGATCGTTCTGGTTACGATATATCGATATTCAGAAGTGTTCCCTAGACTTTTTTGTGGTGTTTCTTACAATTCAGTATTGGAGATTTATCGTTTTTGTCCCGGAAATACTTCAGCTAATCCTCTCCCCAAATAATGAAGTTGAAAAAAATCTCTCAAGAAGTTTTCCAATCCTATGGAAACATCACAAAAACCCTTTTATTTCAAGAGTTGCAATCAATTAAAGCAGTGCTTGACCACAAAAACAATCCCCAAGAGAGATTTCGATTAATAATTGGAAAATAATTAATGCATCATTTGAAAGATTTTTATCAAAGACGAATACTTCACGTTAATAAAAACTCAAAATAAAAATGAAAAATTCATTCGAGAACGGAAACATTTAAACATATCAACCACTAACCGAACCAGAAATAACTAACTAAACTAAAATTTTTCACAACAAGTTTTCTGATAACATCCGATTGGTTTATAATAAAATTGCAACCTTTCTCAATTCCTTGGATTAGGTGCTCCTGTTAGCTATCTCTCGTAGACAAAGTTCTTCAGGTAACCTCCAAAAAATAGTCCAACTACAAAAGGTTCTGTGTTACACAGATCTATCAAAATCTTTCCTCATAATTGGCTCTGTAAGCAATAGTGAGACAATATTACTTACTTATTATTCAAAACAAAAAACAAATAGCAAATGAGTTCTAATGAAATTGCTTAGTGTTCAGTATTGACGGTATCCGACAGCTCGATCGCCTGTTGCTTTTCATTCTACTTGAATCTCGAAGGCACACACACAGACACTTATATTTCAGTCTTAAGGAGACGAAAAGCTTTCTAGTACTTGTTCCATTTTGAAATATTAGCCCTTTTTCTTTTGAGATTCAGGAAAATCTGACAACTTGAATTTCTGCTTCTGTTCACAATTATTCGATTATATCTTGATATTCAATTTGAATTTGCCTCAACATCTTCTTGAACATGTCATTGAAATAACAGATAGGAAGAAGAGAAGGATCTAACACACTAGTGCGTATATCATGATAACTTAGTTCTAAGGTTCAATATGCTTTCACTAATCATACAAGCAAGTAGGTTCTGGAACGAAAGGGTCGCGTGACAACCGCGATGTATTTGTCCGCAGGGGTGGCCCCAAACAACCCTTTGTCCCCAAAAACCCTCATTTCCGCAATAACCCCTCCGAGTGGACCATCGAGCTTATGGAGGGTGTAGCCGAAGATCGATTTTCATAGGGTTCTGCGTAAATTCTAGTATTTCCACGATGAAGTGTGAATTAAGTAATTAAAAACCAAGTTTTCTTGAAATGGGAACTGAGGTTCTCCGAATTCTTTGTTTTTCACGCTATGCAAAGCCTTAGGAAAGCATAGTCTATCTGGTTCTCGTATTTCCTATTACTTTAGATGTCTGACAAAATAATATGCTTTCATAACACAACTCTACTGAACTCTTTTTTGTTCAAAGATTTATTTCATGATCTTTATATTCATTGTAAGTCAAGATTATGGTAAAGGACCGTTGTTCTGTGTGAATTTATCATTTTTAGTAATAATAATAGATATTTCTATATTACAATGAGAATAGTGATGGGTAACTTTGTTATTCATAAAAATACCTCTAAAAAAGAAAGCAGTCCAATATTCGCACAGTGTCTCCAGATAGCATTTGAGTGATTAACAACAAAATACAGGGTGTTACATAATAGTATGTCACAATTTGAGGAGGCAAATGTACGAGCAATTATAAGAAAAAAAATATAAACATAGGTCCGCAAAAGCTTTGTTACAGAGCTACAGGATGTTGACATTTCCGGAAAAAATTGTTTTTTCCTCAAAACTCCTGCAGTTTTTGAGATATTCAGCCCAAATTCGGAATATAAGCTATCTTTACAGCATCCATCATAACACATCCAAAATATACTAGAATCTACAAAATGTTATCTTTTCCGAGTCATGTCTTCTTTTGCTCTTTCAAACTTTTTTTGCAGTACGCCACTGCATACAAGCAATTCGCATAATCTTTCTTTCAATTTAGAAACTTTTTTAACCCTTGTAGTTTTTTCGTCCCTCCAACCGTTCTTGAGTAAAAAATTATTAAACGATTGTATGCATTCGCTGAATTGAAAGCACTTCTTATTAAAAAACTGACTAGTAGGCTTTGATTTTTTTCTTTCATTTATTAATTTTGACAGTTATTTGTGTTAAACCAGTGTCTGCTCGAATTGTTTATTAAATTAATGATTAGTTTTAAGACTTTTGAAGTTATAGCTGTAAGAAAAATGGCTAATTTTACAAAAGCCGAATTGGCGGATATCCATTATATTCACGGTCTGGCTGACGGAAACACAACAGAAGCTAGGCGATTATATCAGGTGCGCTTTCCAAATCGAGTAATACCAGATAGGCGAACATTTTAAATATCCACACAAGGTTGAGAGAAACTGGTACTTTTACTGCAAATAATCATTTAAAAGGTGCAACTCAAACTATGAGAACTCCAGATATTGAGAAAGCAGTTTTGAATTGTATTGATTTGAATCCTCATGTGAGTACAAGAAAAATTGGAAATCAGTTGAATTTTTCACATGTTCTAGTTTGGGGGATTCCACGACTCTTTATTGTACCCGTTTCATACTCAACGCGTCCAAGCTCTACTTCATCGAGATTTTCCTTCAAGACTGAATTTCTGTCGATGGTTCTTAGATAAAATTAGAAAAAATGCTCGTTTTGATAGTGAAATAATGTTCACAGACGAAGCTAAGTTTTCGAGAACTGCTATCACAAATTTTCACAATAATCATTATTGGGCTGAGGAAGCCCCCCATTTAATTGAAGAATCTCATCATCAAGAACAATTCTCACTAAATGTATTGGTCGGAATAATTGGAAATTATTTGATTGGGCAATATTTTGCCTATCAGACTAAACGGTCCCGCTTATCGGCAATATCTTGTGGATGAGGTACCTTTATTGCTAGAGGATGTGCCACTTTTGGTGAGAAACATAATGTGGTTCATGCATGATGGGGCACCAGCACATTTGAGTGGAGAAGCTAGGGAATTACTGAACAATACATTCAACAACCGATAGATAGGTCGGAGTGGGCTAGAACTATGGCCCTCAAGGTCCCCAGACTCAAATAGTTTAGCCTTTTTCTCATGGGGATACCTCAATAGTTTATTTTATACCACTCCAGTGAAAACTGTAGAAGAATTGAGAAATCGAATGATAATCTCTTATAACACGATAAGAAATACCCCAGGAATATTTCAAAGAGTGCGTGATAATATGCGAAGAAGGACAGAGGCCTGCATTCTTGCAGGTGGAGGACACTTCTAGCAATCTTTTCAGTTTTTAATTGTTCTTTTTTTTTGTTTGATATTGAAGAAGTATAAGTTGAATCACAGAAGATGAGCTATCAAAATAAAAGCAAATTTTGGGCACACCTATCGAGTTTTTCTATTATTTTTTTTCATTTAGCGAATAACATACAATTTAATTAAATCAATAATTTTTCACTCAAAAAGAGTTGGAGATACGAAAAAATTACAAGTGTCAAAAAAGTTTCTGAATTGAACGAAGATGACGAAAATTGATTGTACGCTAATCAGTGGCGTACTGCAAAAAAGTTTGAAAAGGCAAAAGGAGACATGGCCCCGGAAAAGAAAACACCTTGTGAATTTCAGTTAAAATCTATTATGTGTAATGATGGAGGCTGTAAAAAATTGCTTGCATTTTCCTGATTTGGGCTGAATATCTCAGAAACTGCAGGAGTTTGAAGAAAAAAAAACAATTTTTTCCGGAAATGTCAACGCTCTGTAGCTCCGTGACAAAGTTTTTGCGGATCTTTGTTTATATGAACCTTTTTTCTTAAAATTGCACGTAGATTTACCCCTTCATGTTGTAATCTACTATTATGTAACACCCTGTAATGTTTTGAAGAAGTTTCATGAATGTAAAAATGTCGTTGATGTAATGCATTTTTGTGATATATGAAAATATGGGTTTTAAAACTTTATCTAAATATAACCGAAAAACTTAAATTAACTCCCCCCCAATTCTGGACTCAGGGCTCCAAATGCAAAATATATTGAGACGGTAAGGAAGCAATTAAATATGTTTATTTGTATCTTTATTTATTCTATGTTGGTATCGATCTACATTCACAGCTTCAAAACCTGGTGGTAGAAATGCTGAATCTATCGAATACGTTAACCTCGTTTGATTTTCGGCATCAATTTAACATACCCCATTCTATCACCGCAGTAGATTTCAATAGCAACATACTCAAATGCGCTTGAGAATAAAGATTTGAAATTAGTAGATTATGTAGTCGTGCGATTGCTAAGTCCTTATATTTATTATAGAAATAAAAATATTTCATTAATTAATTTTTATCAGTGGTAGGTATTATATAAGATAATTGATTAAATAAATATTAAATTAATTTATGATAAAGTTGTTGCTTCCATTGATACTAACTGAGAATAAGCAACTTCGTTTCCTATGCGATCTCACAACTTCTCGATGTCGAAAGATTGCATTTCCACATTTGGTATTTTGTACATTGTATGTTTTTGATGGGATTCCATTTCTTTATGTAGGTCTCGTTGGTTCATATTTTTGCATTGTAGCTTCGGTTATCTTTACTTAGGTGAGATAGGAAAGACGACAGGTAAGTTTGCTGTTTAAAATGAGGTTGTGAAGTTCAAGTAGATAAGTAGGTACGAATAATTTTCTATCACCTAAAATTATTCAAAGAACATCCAAGTTGCTAGCAAATAATGCCAGTAATCATTAGTTGCAACTGAATTTGTAAAACGAAAATCGTGCACATCTGATCAACGTACATCAGAAGAGCTGTTAGATGTTGATAAGTACTAGCATTTATCCCATTCTAGTCAAATGCCCTTTCACGATAATAATAATTATTTCATCTTTGAATGTGAAAGAAAACATAGAGTGCGTTCCAACGAAAATTTGACCTACCCTCTAACTCAGAAGAGGGCAGTGTCAGCGGAAAACGCTGAAATAGGTCAATATTTCTTCCGAGGGCGACCATTGTTCATGCCGTCTTTGAGCATGTTAGATCAACCCCCTACCTCCATCATCCCCTATGTATAAAATCGTCATGGTAAATATGGATCAGGTGGCAAATGGTTAAAAAGTATTTCGATTATATGTATATATGAATCGATAATTATTTCGAAATAAATTTTCTTTGCAGGAAGTCCCACCTAAAAAGGTAATATAATTTAATAATTGAACAATACTTCGAACCTGATGAGTTTTGAATGAATGGTAGTACAGATTGATATCGGTATTGAAAAAGGTGTTTCAGCACGTTGATTTGAAAGTGTAGGAGCAACCCCCTATCCTCAGCGTCCCCTAGACTTAAGAATTTCAATCGCAAAGAAAATGTGAAAAAGTCTCTTGCTGCTCTGAATTAACAGTTCGTCATAGGGATCTATACAGGGTGTTGTTGATTCAGATTCATTCGACGATATTCTCCAACATGCTTTATTACTGGAACCAAAAACTGCCTACAAATGGTATACTAAGACTTCAATTCGAAGAAGATTGTTATTCGAAAGAATTTAAAATATCATTGAAATCAGCACATCGATTAATCACACAAGTTCTACAATTTTTATTCCTAGAGAAATATTTTCATCATTTCCATCACACAATGATCAATCTGTTATTTCATTAGAACTGCATCACTGTTATTCAATAGTTACGGTAGAAACTCGAAAATGGTGTATTCAACAGCAAGAAAATTTAACTTGAATTATTCAGAGGAAAAAGTGAATCACCAATATGTCTAATCTAAGATGCAAAAATTTCACGCAATTGGTTCAGTGGCGAATCTAAAGCATGAAGTGAGAAATAGCGGTATTGGGTCATCTAAAAATGAACAAAATTCAGTCCATTAGGAAATCATCCCAATAAATTGGCGTATCGAGTACATCTCGCTAGAAGAATAGTGAAGCATTACAAATTTCATCTCCAGAAAATTAGATTGCCCCATAAACTAAGTGAAGATGACTCTGATCGTCACCTGAAATTTCGTGAAAATATGAATAATAATCCCAACTTTCTTCAAATATCTGTTTCTCTGATGATAGTACCTTCACGATCAATGGAGTAGAGAACAGACACAATTGCCGCGACTGGGACACCCAGTATCCTCACTTGAAACTATACATAAACCCCAAATAAATTGAATTTTTGGACAGGATACAGGCACCATTTTGTTGGAACGTTTTCTATCGAGGGTAATCTCGAAGGAGATAGTTTTTTACAATTCCTAGAAGAATTGACCTCAAGGGAACTGGATCGCGAGGAGGGGACCAATTGGGTG
The DNA here is from genome assembly GCA_013387265.2 of Cryptolaemus montrouzieri. Classification (NCBI taxonomy): domain Eukaryota; kingdom Metazoa; phylum Arthropoda; class Insecta; order Coleoptera; family Coccinellidae; genus Cryptolaemus; species Cryptolaemus montrouzieri. The sequence goes on from JABFTP020000185.1 coordinate 75,105,392, forward strand.
GAAAGCAAGATCACTGGATCTGAAACTTCTCTAATTTTTTTTGGGGTCATTTGAAATCGAAAATTTACATTGCGCAGCAGAGAATTCTGATAGAATGCCGACTATTAATACCAAATGTCTTCAAAAACGTAAGGAGGGAATATTAAAACAGTATATACCATTGTATGGAGGTGGAGGGGGGTCTTGTTAAACAGTTTCATCAGTAACTTTTACCTCAATAGCTTCATTGCCACGACAATCGGAAGTTCAACATAGGTTTCTCCTAAAATCAATTGAAAGTTATCAGGAAGGCATTCGATGGAAGCGAGTTTCACAGCCCACTAGTCCTATGAACAGAAGAATTTTTATAGAGAGAGGTACGTGGCTGAGCTAGTTGGATCGTCCATTGATGAGAGTTTTCAGCAAGCCTAGTTTTTCGTTGGAAATGGATTAATTCCTCGACCCAGCATTTCAGTTTTTCAAAGCATTTAAGATCAGCTTTGAGCGAGAGGTTGGCGATCACGCGTGATCTACGGGTGATCAATGAGGCACACTGCTTTCTTCTGGTCACTATCTAATAAATGTAATAAATTTTTGGGTGCGAAAACCTACATATGGGAACAGTATTCCAGATCAGGTTGCGCCATGCCTTGTATAAAAGCATTGTGACGGAGTGAAGTTCGGCTTAGCCCTGAAAAGAAAAGTGAGTTTAGCAGAAGTATATTCGTCAATGGCTGACACATGGACATGCGGGAAAACTCCGATGTTGAGTCTGATGCCGAGTAGATGCATGTTCGTTTCTGAGGAAATTCGATGTCCTTGCTCGATTAGAACCGGTTCTCCAGAAGTGACTTTTCTGGAGAACGTTTTTAATTGAGTCTTTTTCGCGTTGAAATTGACCAAGTTCAACGGGCCCCTCTGATATCTTCTCCGAGTCTGAATACAGTGTCATGCTCTGTTGTTATCTTTGTCTGTGGACTATAGGATGTAGATTAGAAAATGAGAACAACAGGGTACAATCGACCCGATGGACTTAGCTAGCTAACGGAATGTACTCGTCTGCTTGAATACTCCAAATAGACTCCTAACACGAAATGTTGATCCAATTCGCTGAGAGCATCAAGATGCTTTTCCAATGAGGTGTCACATTATACTCTTTGCTAATAAGATTCTCAATTTTGGAGAAGCTGAGAGTAGTAGGTTGATTTCTAATATTTCAAATGAACATGGAAATACCTTCTTCAATACTGATATCGATCTGTACTACCGTTTATTCAAAATACATCGGCTTCGAAAGGTTGTTCAATTATTATATGATAATATCTTTTTGAAGTTGAACATCTTGTATCGCATATTTAAGTGAAAAAAATGATAGACTCATAGATAATCGAAAGACCTTTGTAAGGATGTACTTGTCGCATATTCCCTAGGATTATTTTGTAGGTATCTAATGGTGCGGGTAATTGGTTCATTTGAGATGGTCATATTTGGCATAAATAATGGTCCCCTCGAAACAAAAACCGACCTGTTTGAGATTATGCCGCTGACACTGCCTTCTACTGAGATGAAGGAGAGGGGCCAAATTTTCGTTGGAACACTCGGCATAACACTCTGTTCAGTCAGTTATGATATGGAACTGAATTGGGGTATAGCGTTAACACACGTTAATATCAATCAACATGCGAAGAAAATTGTGTGTATTTCATTATTACATAGTATATTTATATATTGATGAATATATCGTTTCGACTGATACACTGATGCTTGTTGCTTCCAGAAATTGCCTAAGGAGTATAAGGGATGCGACGCACTAGGGTCTCTTCTTGCAATTTGGCACAAAAAGTCTTCAGAAGTGAACTTCCTACCACTTCTTGTAGGCCTACTTTGTGGAGGTTGCAGCTCCACGTATCGGGCGTAGGTTTTTGAAATCACCCCCTGTGATATCCCCAATGTCGCCGCTATAATTATATATTAGGATAACGTTAAATGTTATGAGAATATATCAATCTACCAGAATATATACAAACTATAGCATCATCAGACAATGACATCAATGTAACAACGAGTAGTGTCAGAGGCTTTCTCCCCGGAAAAATCCAGTGTACGGACCTTAGTCAAGTAACACTGAATGTTACTCATTAATAATTTCCTTTGTGTGAAGTGATGAACGATCGAATAGAATACTGCTCTGAATATAAATATGACAAAATTGTCAGTTAATTATATTACATTTATATATACAAATAAAATAAAATATGAAATGAGATTCCGAGCAGTATAATCTAAAGAGAAAACCTATATGACTCTACCTCATAATTTTTTTCGGAAAGAAACCTACGGAGAATATTAAGATTTGATGACTGTTATCTTTTGAAACTGTTCAAATAAATTTTTCGTCAGACCCAAAATCTCAATACTTTTGTGAAGATTCCTAGGAATAACACCTGTTGTGGAAATAATAATCGACGGCATTATGTCTTTCTAAATAATCTGTTAAAGCAAGGACTGAACAAGATGATAATATATGAAAAACTGTTTCTGAAGAACAGAAACATCTACGGTAACAATCATCTATATTTTGTTTGATGATGTGTTTTCTATAATTCCTCGTGAAAACAACCTGATCCTAGATCGCAATTGCCAAGCCTTCTGTTTCAGCAAACAATTCTCCAGAAACTAACCATTTATTTGATGCGATTTCATCAATATAATCATTTGTCAATTCTTTAGGGTGCTTTCCGTGTAATTCCTTCAGCATCCAACTTTCTCTTTTAGAATTATCATCAAATATATCAATATCTACCTGACTTATGATATTTACAAAGCATTTTCTCGTTTGACATTGTAATTCATTTAGATCAGACCATTTAATTCAAATTATATATATATATATATATATATATATATATATATATATATATATATATATATATATATATATATATATATATATATATATATATTATTTTTTATATACGATTCAAGGAGAAGTCCTTGGTCCCGCTGAATATCGCCAAATGCAGTAAACCTCAATCGATAAATTATTATACGTACACTTCTGCCTGGTAGGTAGAGACTCTAGATAAATTTCGTTCAGTTTTCTATCTATTTTGAACATTCAGTTTTTAATGATTTATACGAAAAACCTCTGACAGAATCATTTCATTTGAATCTACTCTATATTATACAGAAATCTATTATAGTTTGTAGGCGACATCAATATTTTGTGGTCTTGTTGTGGAATACAAAAATCCTTGTCATTTCTAAAACGACTGCCGGATCATTGTTTCTCTTGTTCCCTTAAATCAACCAAATTCCCTTGCGGAGCTCTTTGTATCTACTTAATGCGCTGCGAAACGAATGGGCTATATCGAACGTACTAAGTTTCGAAATACCTACTACCCTCTTCTATTGCACCTGTACGGGTACGGCAACAAGCAAGTGAACAGAACTTTATGCAATTAGAAGTATGAAGCTTTCAAGGAGCTTGAGAAAGCTTGATATCAAGTCAAGCTTTTGGGCTGCAAAAAGAAAAGCTTCAAGCTTTCCGAAAAACTCTAAGGCTTCTTACTTTGATGGAACCCTAGTGTTCATGTACAGTCACAATATATATCAGGAACGACAGTAAGAATTCCTGGTGGTTTCAAAACGAATTAATGTTAACGTCGGTAATATCAAAGATCAGGTGTTATCCGCGAATATAATCGACTTAGCTCTTCCTTCCAGACTTGTGAAATATTAGCCAAGAAGAAAATACCAAAAACCTGACATCCTGGTACTGTAGTCCTTGTACTCCTTGTACCTGTTGTGAGATCTTATGTAAAACTAAGTATATGATTTTAGTTAGTCTTTATACAACATCAACTTTGTCATGAATTCTAACCTACCAACATTTATAATAACTGTATGAATATAAGATATCTTTAACATTTTTGTATAAATTTAGTATCCCTAGCAATGTTAACATGATCACTATTTAAAATATGTTCCTAAATTGATTATTTAGACCTACTAGCATTCAGAAGAGTATCGTACGATCGTCAAGTCATTATATTTTTCCTAGAATTGAAAATGTCTCTATGAGACAGGTATAACATAGCCTCGTGGAAATGAAACTATTTAAATAATTTCAAAGATTATCCAAACATATGAACATACTGAAAAATAAACAGAAAATTCTACATTTCACATGAAATCATGATATTTGTTGTGGCTCATTGTTAAGGCCCTAACGTTATCCTAATATATAATAATTCCCAGATATGTTTTGATCATAATCATTGCCTGGCAGTGGTATTAATATTTGTGTGGATTTATATTTTTTCAAGAAATCGCTTAGATGACATGAACAGATATATTTTACATTTAGGAAAACTTATGAACGGTATGTTTGAAAATCTGAATATGAAATTTTTGTTGATTCATCAATTGAAACAAAGATTTTTATATATTATTTCTTGTTTTATTCCATGGTCAAATTTGGTTTTGGCGACGTATCGACAAGTTGTCTCTTGTCATCTTCAGGCGTTCGGTAGACGATGTCTCGAGCGTAACTGATAGCGGTTTGCTGCTGGTTCTCTTTTTGTGTCCTCGTTGTGGAAGTCTGTAGCCCTGGTGGTGGAAATGCTTTCATTATTATCTGTTGATGATGCTGGTTTCCTAGGTGGTAAAATAACTTTCCAAGCGTTTGATTGTTTGAGGGTTTCGTCTCTTTTTGTTATTGTACCTCCTTTTTCAATTTCTACTGCTTCTCTGATAAAACGTTTCTTAAATTGTTGTGTGTTGCTGATTTGTTCTGAGTTATCGAAATCTATTGTATGACCTGAATGTAGCTCATGTAGATAAATGGCGGATGAGATGTACTTATTTATTAGTGCTCTTTTATGTTCCTCTATTCTTTCTTTTATTCTTCGGTTACTTTGGCCGACGTATATCTCGTCACAATCTCCGCATGCTATAGAGTAAACTTCCTGATTTTATAAAGAAACGTTTTCTTTCGGGTTTCTGAGAACTTTTCCGATATTCAAGTATGGTTTGTATGTTGTTTTAATTTTGTATTTCCTTAATGTACTTCCTATTTTATCTGTTACTCCTTTGATATATGGTAATACAGTTGTGTTTTTTTGTTCTTCTGTGCATATAGTGTTTCGTCTAGTGAGAGTATATCCTACATCTTTTATTGTGTTTTTTTAGTATCCATTATTTTCAAGAGCGTTGGTTATTGCAGATAAATCTTCTTCTCTGTGACTGTCATCTATGAGACAACTTGTCGAAAAGTCGCCAAAACCAAATGGGACCACGGAATCACGGAATAAAACCTGTAACACACACACACACACACACACATATATATATATATATATATATATATATATATATATATATATATATATATATATATATATATATATAATGGGACAAATATCTTCCGCGATAAACTTCGCAAGGAGTCTACATATATAAACTTGAGACAAGAAGTATTATTCAAAAATCCGTAGATCAATGAAAATCCCTCATGACAAGAGCTAGTTATATGTTAGATGCTCTTGGGGGCTGCGTGCCTGCGTGCCTGCGTGCATGGCGGGCAGATTTGGAACTAGCGCTTGTCAGGAGGGATTATTCATTGATCTACGGATTTTTGAATAATTCTTCTTGTCTCAAGTTTACATTGAAATATTTCCAGATCAAATAATTAGTATTATTGAAACCTTTATTCTCGCTCTTATTGAATATAACATGAAGTTCAATATTTTATTGCAATTGTGTTCTGATTCTAGCTGTCAGGTTTTGCGATTCAAGAATCTCGAATGTTCAAGCTTTCGTGGAGAAAAAATTTCACTTGACTTGAATTGTGAAAACAAAAGCTCGACTTGATTTCAAGTCAAGTCAAGCAGCATGATTATCATCTCAAGCCGTGAATACCCAGTGAACATAGAAAAACTAATGTTTATCTCTACACAGCCTATACTTAGTCCACGCAACGCAAAACGCCACTCCGGATGCCCACTATTAAGCACGTCGCATTATTTGATCGTAATCATTTATTATTATCATACATTTGACGAATAACATTTTATTAGAATACTACCTCATACATATAGAGAACAGTTCATATTGTATTACCACATAAAATAATGTTATAGTATTATCAAATGATATATATTAATAATAATGAATATAATGGATATATTACATTGAATTCGTAAAGAAAGCGGAATTTACGAATCATAATCCCTCACGTGCGCATGACAAAATTAAAGAATTTCAACTTAATAATACGAATAGTACTTAAATTGTAGGTATGAATAAAAAGAAAATTTTGAAATTTAATTCGCTATAGTCTCCTGGGACAATGAAAATTCAGGCTTCTAGTTACGTGAATCGAAGGAAGTGAATGGTACGCCTATGCCATATGCTTGACTTTGCGAGGTCATTGCCGTGCACGGAATGAATTAATCTACTCAGAATGGAATAAGGAAAGGATATGATTTTTCACCAAAGTTTTTTGACAGTCTTTTCAACTGTAAGTGGATTTTAATAGGTTCAGATCAATTAATGTTAATCATCAAACATAAAGCGCGAAAATTCACGGCTATTTAACAGATCGCAACAAGTTCACAAATGCAAACTTTATCAAGGAGAATTATTCAATGCTTCGTAAATTATCCAATAATCCTCCATAAGGGGCTAGTTCTCGGCTCCGTTAACCGAGATCGTCACCGACAAAGGATACATTAGTGGCGAGAAGATTTATTTGGATTTTCGAGCTTGGAACGACTGACTCCAGTTTCGTTTCTGTTATGGCTTTACCAATGTCGTATATCATCCTGCGATATTTATACTAAATCCACCTTAAATAAACATCGAATCTTATACAGTATCAATATTTAAAGAGCGAAAAAAATATTTCTATAGTTTTACAACTATTAAATCTATCAACCTCCGAAATTTGCATGCAAATATTGTCGCACACGAACATCGAAGTGGGCTCCTACCATCTTGCAAGAAACGTTTATCATACTCTGAATGAGTTTCATAATTTACCAAAAATTCTGTGAGCCTGGGATTCATTAATTCTTTCAACAACTATAAACAAGTGTCTCCATTGATATTACCTTCGATGAAGAAAGGTGTTACAATATGGATTTATCATTACCAGAAGGTAGTGATGAAAACAATTGTGCGTTCCCTTCAGAATATTGATGTTATTTAATTTCCTTGAGAACAAAAAACATGGGAGAGCTGAGGACAAGCAACATCACTTGAGAATGATAGCAGAGAATTAGAAATGTATCATTGAATGGATGTCGGATGAGGTCATTCTGAGAACTTAATTTGATTTCAAGAATTGTCAAATTTTCGATATAAAACAAACGTTTGTTGTCTTTGGATTGTTTTCATAATATTGAATGTTTGAGCAAGTAAAATTTTTGAATAGAATATAAAAAGACCTTTCCAAAGGTATGTCAATCGATCCACTTTCCCAATAATGAATTTTAACTCAGGGGCTGCTGAGGAGAAGAGTTTAATTTCAGTTTTTCTTGATATAGAGGAGGTGGAAAATTTTCATCGGAATACAAACTGTCGTATTTGAACTTTCTGTGTGATATTTAATGCTCATCGACATACAATTTGTGAATATATAGTAGAATGATTCAAAAAAAGAAAACAATTTTTTTTCTTGCAAACAGGCTTAAAAGTTCCTTTTGGACGTAAAAATATACCAGTTAAATTTTGAGCCCTTAATATTGATATTAAGTTTGTCCGCTTCGCATTTTTCCATTTCCTGTAAGAATAACATGGAAAAATTTTTTTTTTCAATTTCTGATTTTTATTGCTAGCCTTTCGTAGGTTATAAATAAAATCGGTTCGCTTATCTTTGTAGAGAATTGACCGTTCTTCTAAAAATGTCTCTTATGATTTTTCGAGAAACCTAATAGTTTAAAAGTTATTCGAGGTCAAAGTTCAATTTATCGCAAATTTTAGGGTTTATGATGCATAACAGCAATTTCGATGGTCTCGTTGAAACAAATTACTAAAAAAATTAATGTTTACTTAAATCTTGTTTTTCAGACAGTAATTGTTGATAATCTTTTCCAGAAAAAATTGAATAGTTTGAAAAGATTATTTTATATAAATTAATAAAATTATTTTATGAAATAAAAAATCATTTTAAGTAAAGTACTGCATTTAAGTTCTTCTTGTGTATTTAATAGTCTGTAAATGAGACGAGACCATCAAATTTGCTGTTATGCATCAAAAAGCTTAAAATTTGCGATAAATTGAACTTTGACCTCGAATAACTCTCAAACTATTAGGTTTCTCGAAAAATTATAAGATACATTTTTTGAAGAACGTTCAATTCTCTACAAAAATAATCAAACCGATTTCATTTATGACTCACGACAGGCTAGCAATAAAAATCAGAAATTGAAAACAAAAATTTTTCCATGTTATTCTTACGGAAAATGGAAAAATGCGAAGCGGACAAACTTAATATCAATATTAAGGGCTCAAATTTTAACTGGTATATTTTTACGTCAAAAAGGAACTTTTAAGCCCGTTTGCAAGAAAGAAAAATTTGTTTTCTTTTTTTGAATCACCCTAATATATAGGGTGCGCCAGACTAAACTGGAAGTTTTTTCTTCCTTTATAACTTTTACAATCTACGAGCCAAATCCTTCGTTTTTGCTTCAGTGGAAAGCAAAAGGACTAGGTTTTTTGGAAATTGTATGGAAATTTTACTTTCGGTGAAACCCAATATGGCTGACTCATTCGAAAATGAGATATATTTCAAGATCGCTGGAACGTTTTCTTTTCACTAAAAAATTCGAATGGGGCATTCAGTCGATAATTCAGTCTTTTCTGAACAATTTGATGTATTGATCTCAAAAATATTCCAAGGATTGGTAAAAAAGTAGCGTGAAGAATTTTTTCCAATCTGATTTTCAACTTAAATCGAAATATTTTTTTCACCTCATGGCGTTGGCACTCCTGAAGTTGTATTTTTTCGTTCGAATTCAAAATGGCCGACGTCCTCAAATATTACCAATTTTCCCGCGCTTTAAAAAAGTTTTCGCGGTCGTAATGAATCAACTGCTTAATTCAATCACTAGATTGAACCTTTCCTTTCACTCTGAGGGGTTGAACTCGAATATTGATTCAGAATTATGCCAATTGTCGTCAATAATGTTTCTCTTCATCACCATCATATGCACCTCTCGTTGTGAAACCTCTGAACATGCACTGCATGCATTAACTCTATGATAAACAATGAATAATGAAATGTCATCGAGTTTAAGACGACATCTAGTTTGAACTCGAATTTTATCTTGATGTTGCTTGTTTTTGACGTTTGAAATTGTTAACAATAGTTTTAACAAATGAGGATAAGCGTTACATTGAATGTTTATTTGTTCGTGGCTAAACTGCTAGGCAAATATTACGCCAATTTCCAGCCCATAATTACAAGAGAAGTACTATGCTCTTGAGGAAAAATTTTGGACAACAGGGTCATTAGGAAGAAGAGCAGGATGACTGTTTCCCAAATATAGCAGAGATGCCAACTGTTAAAAACATCTGCGAGAATTATAATACGACATGATTTTATATAAAAAATTACATAAGTAAAAACATTCAACAAAAAGAATTAACTACTCATAATAGAATATGACCTCCATTGGCATTCACAACCATCAGCACCCGTCTTCTCCAGTTCTCTATGGATCTCGAAATTACTTCTGATCAAGATTGTTCCAACTTTCTTGAATTTTTTGCCTCAGCTCTTCACAATTGTTGAAAATAATACCATTTCTTCCAAATGACCCCACAGAAAATAGTCGCACGGATTAAGATCTGGACTATTTGGGGGCCATTGTTCGAGTTCGATGATATCGTCTACGCGTTGTCTTAAATAATCCATAGTATAGTGACTGGTATGACATCTGGCTGCATCTTGAGATCAATTGAAACAGATTTCATTTAGATACATCTAATTTGGACTCCCTATACACTGACGGCCAGTTGAGAGTAAGTACGAATTTTTGTGATACAGTACTGGTTGTTCATTTCTTTGACAAACGTTGTATGAAGAAAATGGAAAAAGTTGTAGAATTCCAAAGAAGGTTTGAACAAATAAAAACCATCCAAAAAGATACTCAATTTCTTGACCGCTCATTTTCAGATTGTGGCAACTATACTTATGCATGTCCTATAAAAAACAGCAATCATTCAGCTGCATGAAAGTGAACTGAGGAGTTGGCGCCTCAATAGTTAGTAACATTTGATCGAGAATTATGTTACAATAATTTTCCGAATCTAATCTTATGAATTGTTCTATATAGAATGATATGTGATTTCCTCGAAATACGGACAGAGACCATTACGTGCCTGGAAAATTTTTGTCTTCCTAGAACATCCATGATAAACACAACATTTTCAGGAGTGCAAACGTCATGGGGTGAAGAAAATATTTCGATTTCAGCTGAAAATCAGAATGGAAAAAAATTCTTCACGCTACTTTTTTCCAATTCTTAGAATATTTTCAAGATCAATACATCAAATTGTTCAGAAAAGACTGAATTATCGACTGAATGCCCCATTCGAATTTTTTAGTGAAGAAAAAACGTTCCAGCGATCTTGAAATATTGCTCATTTTCGAATGAGTCAGCCATATTGGATTTCACCGGAAGTGAAATGTCGATACAATTTCTAAGAAACCTAGTCCTTTGGCTTTCCATTGAAGCAAGAACGAATGATCTAGCACTGAAATTGCGTAAGCTATAACAAAAAAAAGTCCGGTTTTTTCTGGAACAGCCTATATAATAAAAAAAAATTCAAAGAGATGTTACTCGACTTCACTTACATATGAATTTTTACTTAGGTGACGTTGAAGGTAGGGGGTTGATTTTACATGCTCCGAACCAATTAGAAAATCAATCAATCAAATATTGACCTGTCCCAGCTTTTTCCGCCAGAACTTGAACTTTTGCCAGCTTTAGTGACTCTTCATCTTGATCAAAATAATTCCAATATGTCTAGTCCAGAAATTTGGTTCATGAAATTTTTATTAATGTTGGTTTCGAGTTGCAGTACTTTCCTATTATATAAGAAATGTTGGAAAATATCCCGACTTGATGTTTCCAGGAAAATAGATTGACTGATAGGGAGCCATTGAATGGCCAGTTAAGTCACAAAATATCTCACCATGGCTCTAATCATTTTAATATTCATTTACTTTATTCAAGATGTGATTTATCATCTATTTGATTATTCTTTGATGTATTTTATTTTTATTCTTCTCAGAATATCTGTTCCTTGTTTAAATCATATCCATGTTTCTTCCGAACAAAAAAGAGTAATTTAGTCATTGTTATAATATCTGGAGTCGCACAAAACTCTAGGCACGCACAGGGGGAAACAAGAGCTTTTCAATGATTCTATTAGTTATTTATAGCTATAGATCTCACACAGAAATCCCCAGAGGAAAAACTCTAAAGAATTAAAGTCCGGGATCTGGCTGTAACATGGGTTGCAATCGCACACATTATTATTTAAAATGTTCAAATGTATTATTGTGTTGTCACCTGGTGTTTCACTTTCATGTTCATTGAGAAAGATAACGTAGCTCATGACGAAGATTATTTATGTCGTTGACCATATTGACGTAATTTCCAGCTCACAAATGTTGGTTGAAAATTTCACATCGACAAACTATGTTTCCGTGAAGCTATCGATAAGCTGAATTCGACAATCTCTGCCGAATGTCATTGTTATGCCTATTACAAATATTTTTGTTTTGATTATGGACACCAATAGTTTAGGATATTAGTTCCCCGAATCATACAAAATTCATTAAATTGTGAAATAATGTTGAGGAAAGCTTTTGACATGAAACCTGCTTTTCCGATTTGATTGAATTTCACCCTAATAAGTTCACTTTGGAAATGAAAACTGCGAATTCCATTAGTTCTATAGATTTAACTATAACAAAAATTGACCACGAATATATTTCATACATATTCTATAAACCATCTCAGACATCTCTTCATAATTATGCAGCACATCCACATCACCATGAAATAGCTGCTCTACAGTATAAACACTTTACCAATGTCACAAAGTAATTTCTTGGGCTTGGTTTCTCGTAACCAATTTCCACATGTTTTTCCAAGTAATAAAGGGACAATATATTAATTAAATGATTGGTTTCACAAATATTTATTAAAAATACTCGACATATGTTTCGGGTTGTTAGCCCATTATCAAGAGTAATACAATACTAAATTCAAAATAAGTGATTGCACTTATATATGACGGCATTCACAGGAGGTAAATTGAAGTCTAGTTGGTCGTTGCAAATTGGCTGGTTTTTCCTATGAGCGGAAGTAATTTCAATAATCTCCAAGATGTCCATCCTTTTTTCTTTATTACCTGGATGCATGAGTTCGATATTCTCGAAATCTATGAAATGATTTTTGTTGATGAAGTGGTCCGAACAACCCATAGAATTTTCATTTTGGAGAATAGTTCTTTTATGTTCTTCAACTCTCTTCTCGATGCATCTTCCGGTTTGGCGTATATAGAATGTCTCACATTCACTGTAGTGTATTTTATATGCTCCGCTTTCATCCAATAATTTTGTTCTATAATTTGATTGATGAGATCGTTACTTAATGAAAATCGATATACATATTTTCAAGTAAATAAAACTAAAGTATTCAGATTTTCACTACATTAACAAAACTATGACCGGTTTCACCACACTATGGCTTCATCAGTTAGATACAAACTAATGAACCGAGTTGTTCCTTATATATCTTAATATTAGATGGGTTGGAAAACCCATGATTTAAAATCATTCCTCTCGCATTATAATTTCAATATAGCATTCCGAACTGATAATTCTTTAGGCAGACATATCAAAAACTGCAAATCTAAAATTGCTAAAGGTAAGAAATCCGGTGTTTATAGACTGTCTTGCGGTAATTGTAATAAAATTTATATTGGTAGAACTTACAGAAATTTCAAAGTTAGATTATCTAAGCACAAACGTAGTTTTAATTATCATAAATCAGATTCTCATTATTCTAATCACTTACTGGAAGAAAACCATAACTTTAATGATAATTTCAAAATTTTTCACAATGAAAATAATAGACAAAAACTGAATCTATTGGAAATTTTAGAGATCAAGGAGAAAAGAATTCAGGTAGGTTACTTAACAGTCAATTAGATCTAAATCCTTCTCCTTTAGTCAATTTTTTAATTTATAAGGTAAGCAACTCCGATGCGTTTTCCAACATACCCTTGTACTTGTACCTATTGTAATATTAAGTAGGAAATAAGACTAATTTATAAGGAATAACTCTGTTCATTAGTTTGTATCTATCTGATGAAGCCACAGTGTGGTGAAACCGGTCATAGTTTTGTTAATATAGTGAAAATTTAAATACTTTAGTTTTATTTAATTGAAAATATTTTGTTTTATCTTTATTATTAACTAACAACGAACCCAAATTCTTTTTGTTAGAGGTGATGGTGTTAATATTATTTCTGTTAAATCTGTTACATATCTTGTTGCTAATATTAGGAATATAGTTAATTGGAAATTTTCTCTTAGCTTTCTCAGTATGCAACGAATCAATGATCTGCAATAAAAGTTTATGTCGTTTGTGTCTTATTGAGGTATCAATTAATTTTGGTTATTTTTATATATTTTTAATAAATATTTGTGAAACCTTTGCCAAGTGATTAACCAATCATTTATTCATTATGTTCCACCATGTGTTGAGCGAAAATTCCATACATATATATTAATTTTGTTGAACACAGTCAAAATTTCATGTTTCTATTCTCATCTCATATTCGCAATATAGTTTTCAGAGCGGGTAATTTTTTCGGCAAATATGTTGAAAACTGTATCCAAATTAGAAAATAAATAAATCAGCTCACTTTTTGAAATTTTCATATTAGGTTATCTCAGCACAAATGCAGTTTTGACGAACAAAACAGATTCTCAATTGGAAAATCATTTTCTAGAAGAAAACAATACCTTTAATATTAATTGTGATATTTAACATAATGGAAATAGTAGAACGAAACTAAACCATTGGAAAATAGATAGAAAAATTTCTGAAGAGTCAATTACCTTAATTCATCATGAGGATTCAATCTAAAATATGCAACTCTGTTTGGATTTTCCTCCGATTAACCCAAGTACTTATTTTAACCAGTATACAAAAATAACATTAATAGATGAGGCTTATCTTCCTTTTAAATATACAGCTCATCTGATGAAGCCACAGTGTCGTGAAACGTATATGTTTGTGAATATGGTGAAAATTTGTACAGTACAATTGAAAAAATTTACTTCATTACTATTTTCTCTGTATTCAAGGAAAGTGATGAAATTTTAAGATCGGTACTAGCTTTACTTCAATGATCCCCTCTTCTCTGTCTCAAAGACGATTTTCCAAAACCAAATGCTTAATATAGAACCTGAAATTTTACACAATCTTGTTGAAAGGCATAGAAGAAGTTTGTCAGAAAATTAAATACAATTTTAACATTTGTCACACCTTGGGGGTTCGATGAATAACAAAATTGAGATCTAATGTTCTGATCGCATGTACATAGCTATTTTTTTGAATATATAAGTATAGTTTTGATAGTTGAAAAGAATGTACGTGATTTAGATTGTTTGGAAATTTATATTAATTTCTAAGAGAATGGATTACATTAAATTTCAGAAAAAATTGCAATGTAGTATAGCACCCCATTTGATATGTTGAAGTTGGCTTTTATGAATTTATATTCTACTTGAGAAGAGTATAAGAGTAATTGAGGGAGATATTTTGAAATCACCCAAGACGTCCTAACACATTGACTGTGAGACCAATAAAGTGAAAAAAATGATCCTGAAAAATAGATAAATCAGGGAAGTTGTAGAAGATGTTATATTTATAGGCTCGACGCATTAAAGTGTTTTAAGCAATTTGGGAAACCACTTATGGAAATTGTATCACGAACATAACTTGTTTACCTTTTTTAGCAAGAAACAATACCTTTATGTTGTTTCATCCACCGTATTCTGCAGATATCTTCCCTTGAGAGTTAGAACGGAATCATTGAGGGAGCTGGATATAATAGAGAATGCCAGAAGCGCTTCTAAGATTGAAAACATCGAAGGCATGATAATGAATACTTAACTTTATTTCTACTTAATGTACCTACACCCAATCTGAATGGAGGATATTCCTGAATCAGGTTAAGGTGTTCGTTCTATTCAGATTATTCGTAAAGATACCTTTCAATCTTAGTTATGTGGACGCATGCTCTGACATCTGGTCATTACTTAAGTGTTCCAGTCATTATTTGGCAAGGTTCTTTTCGACTTATGGCCTTGAAATTTTCTGTTTTGAGTTATATTACAAAAGATACTGTGATGGCCGAAATACGCCAGTGTTTTTATTCGAATTACACATAGTGGGTATGTTGAGGTTCGATACATACCGCCCCCTTTCAATGCCTTAGGTAAAAACATAAGAGGTCTTTTGTTTTTACAGAAACATAGAAAATGTACAATATGCACATTCCTTATAAACTAATATTTACACTGCACTATCAGTTTGCAGGGGTAGCACGCAAATTCTGGTTACTGCACATTTGTAAATATTTCCATTGGACAACTTCACTGATACTACAGGAATCATCTCATCTTGTCCTTTATGTATTTCTATAATTCTCCCAATATGCCATTGTGAAGGGGGTAGGTTGTCTTCCATAATTATCACCATCACACCCACTTTGATATTCCTGGAGGATTTTTTCCACTTCGTACGTGTTTGAAGTTCCGATATGTACTTTTTATTCCTTCTTTCCCAAAAGTGTTGAATAATTTTTTGAATTTTTTGATATGATGGTAATCGATTTTCTGGGATGTCCATCACATTGACTTCACGCAATGCCGTTAAAGATTTTCCAGTCAACAGGTGAGCGGGAGTTTAAGGATTGAGTTCATCAGGAGAGGAATATAAAGGGGAGAGAGGACGAGAATTCAAAAAAGCTTCAATTTCTGTCAGTACAGAATCAAATTCCTCATACATTAATGTAGCGGTACCAACTACTCTTTTAGATGAGCTTTGACTGATTTTATTTCCGCTTTCCAGAGTCAACCGAAATGTGGGCTCCGAGGTGGAATCGTATGTCAAGTAACATTTTCTCTACCTACTTCCGATGTTATTTGATTATTGAACGTATTTGATTTCAATAATTCATTCAATTTATTTCATGCTCCAATAAAATTGGTACCATTATCTGAAGAAACATGTTCAGGTTTTCCTCTGCGAGAGATAAATCTCCTGAAGGCGGCAAGAAGAGTTTCATGAGATATGTCAGTAACAATTTCTACGTGAATAACTTTTGTAGAAAAACAGATGAATAAGCATATACACGAATTGAGTTTTTTAATAACACTTATATCACCACACTCGACGCGATTTTGAAACTGTTCGTTGCAAAGACAAATCGTATACTCTCGAATCATTTCACAAATTTGTTGAAAATAAATTCAGCATCTCAACTTAGAGTCATTAGAATCAAGAATTCATAATAATAAATTTACAATGAACTCAAGTTATTCAAACAAATCTGTGTCTCAAGCAAAATAAATGCATACCTCGCAACATCTCAATCTTAAAGTCAATGTAGTTTCTGCAAAAATTATCATGATACTACTTCATGTCCAAATTTAATTGAGATATCTATCGCTTCACGATATGCTGAAGTAAGAAAATTAAAACTATGTAACTGTTTGAGATCGAACCATGTTATCAATGAATGCAAATCTAAAGTTTCAGGTGATAAATGCAATATAAGGCACCATACTATTAGCGTTGATAAAACTTCAAATGATCAAAAAGAATTTAATCAGCCAAGCACAAGTAAACAAAATTCCGAAACGCAAATAATAAATAATTCTTGTCAAAGTAATACAACACAAAACCAAATTCTTTTATCGACTCTGATGATTCGAATAGAAAACAGAGAAGAGTTTTGGCCTATATCAGGACGAAATCTAGCTGAGCAAATAGTGAGAAGTTGTGTTCTTTGTTTCAAGGCAAATCCTATACTTTCTGAACATATAATAGGCTCCTCACCCAAATCGCATTTTTATCACTTTCCCTTATCGAATGCAGGCATGGATTATGGCGGTCCTATTTTGATTAAATATCGTAAGACCAGAAATCATTTCTTGTATCAGTCTTCGAACAGGCAAGACGTGTACAGTTTCAACCATTTCATTAATCCGTCTTCACATAAGCAAGACATTCAATTTATACTTTAATAAATTCTTAAATCAAACTCTTATCTTTCTACTACCAAATCTTGAGAGGTAATTAAAGGTTAAGTGCAATATACTCCTGCGAACCTCAACAGGGTATTTTGTGAAAATTCCAAATATTTCACTCGCTTGATAGCTCTTATTTCTTGAGAAAATACTTCATAAACTTTGACCTTTTACTTTTTTATTTTCAAATTTTTATCATTTCAGACACCTTAGTCACGCTTGAAATGAGAATGTCTGCATATCATATGTTTTTCTTTCCATTATGAAGCTCAATGATACCCTGTTTCATTTGCATTTATTTTCGTTCATTGCTGTGTTTCAATATCTCAAGAATCCATTTCCAAAATTCCGAAATTTCTTGGTAAAATCTCATTCACTTTTACATCAACGAGTAGCCTACTTCAGCAACTTTGATTATGACAGATCATCACAAAAAATCATTGTTGTAGATTTACTTTCTTCAATGGATGGCTTGTGCCAAAATCATAAACATGCAAATTGGCTTTACCAACAAATGAATGCCTAAATTCAGTTTCTATAATGAATTACATCAGTAAAAACTTGAGTGTATTCATATTAACTATAAATCATACAATATATCTCAAAAATCGAATGTTTTCAATATTTTTCCAGGAAATATAAGTATTAAAAATCATGTCGAGGCGATTCCTGAATGACAATTCTCAGAAACCACACACTGTAAATAATTTAAAATGAAATATTTCAAACGTTTATTAATACTCATTTGCCTTCTATTTGATCTAATATCATGTAAATGTGAGAAAAAGGAAAAGAGAAATTGAAGGAAATTGAATCGAAAAATTAGGTCATTCCAGACACCCAGCTTTAGTTGTAAGTTATAAAAATTGCGTTTTTAATGTAGCATCAGAAGTATATGGCATAGTTGTAGTGGAAGAAGTACAAGATGTCACTGACTCGTCAAAAAAGCTGATGCTAGAAAAAAGAAATTTTCAGGTAAGATGATAGAGGACATGGCTGATAAAATGGCTAAAAACTACTACTACTAGTATCAAGAAAAATAGATAATGAAGAACAATGTAGAGAAGATAGAGAATATCGGAATCAGATTTAATTGAATTTGATGAGAAGTATGAAAAAAGTAAACAAGAAAAGAAGGCAGTATCAAGTTTATAATGATTTTAGAGCAATACCTCAGGAAGGTGGAAGATGGTCTCACTCCCGTCACCCAGTGTAATACCACCACATCATATTATAGGCTCCGAGAATTGGTCATATGTGACTAATTTTCAGAGGATTCGGTCTCCAGAGTGGGAAGGATTTTTCAGATGTCACATAAGGAGCTCTCTTAGAACAAAATTATCTGGAGGTAAACCCTTTCCTAGTCGGATCTCCGAGGGGGAACTGGTTCAGAGGGCTTATGATGACAATACGACTAATAACGGTCCTCTGGCGGACGCACGAGTCTCCTAAAATCTGGTGAGATTTAGTTTTGCAACATGGGGGGATTGGAAGGCATCAACATGAATGTGGGAGCAGTACACCAACACTTACAAAACACGCAAACTCATGTCCTAGCTCTAGAAACTCAAATAATACCAACAACAGATATGTATCTCTGCTTCAATGGCTATGAGTTGCACTCTAACTCAAGGCTTCGGTTAAAGGGAGGGCTTTGTGTTTTGCCGAAAAGATTGGACGTCGCATTCCAAAGAGAGAAAACGTTGGGGTACAAATCTTTCGACCTGTTAACATAACAAAACCATGTTTCTATGTTGTCTCTATTGGTCTCCTAAAGATAACAACTACCCTAAATTGTTTTAATATCTAGACGACAAGGTAGTTACAATCCAAATACAGCATCTGTTAGTTGAGGTGATTATAATGAGAGACTTAAAGATTAAGGCTCTGATGGGACTTCTGTTTATGGCTGGAGAGTTGAAGAAACTAAATCTATTAAACCTATATTCACCGATTTATGAAGCATCCATTTCTCTCTGGGGAATATCGAAAAACCGTTGTCAGTTTCCCCTTGTTATTCTTTTTTTTGATGATAAAAACATTCGCGCTGAGAAAGTAGCCGATGATATGGTTAATTCGCTGCTTTTAGAGATTTTTGGGAAATGCTCTTAATAAATTGTGGAGCCTACTACACACCATCACAATATGTTATAGGTGGCGAGGCATTACTAAGTTTCAGAGGACGCTGCCAATTCGGAATATACAGGTATCTAGGTCTATTTGACGTTTATGAAGGACTAATAATGCTATCGTTTTAAAATTTTTGTAGTTTATTCAGCTGGTCTGAAGCTCTATTTCTAAAGTATTTTCATCTTAATGACATTTCCTGTTATATCGGAAGTGCATACCACTTTTGTTATTTAATATGGAACACTCTGTATATTGATTACTGGTTCGATAACACTTGTTATTCCAATCACAACAAAAACCTAACACAAAAGTCTAGCTTGTTTCGTACATAAAATATTATCCTAGTTTTACTTGTCGAAAATTATTGATATTTTGCTTATTGAAAAAATTGATATATCTCGAGAACGGTGTGAGCTACCAAAATAATGAAAGAAGTTTTGCCAACAAGAAAAAATGCAGGACATAACCGTAAGTGCCATTGAGGTGAAAATATTTTAGAAATAGAGTTTTGGACCAGCTGAATTAATCACCAAAATTTCAGAACAATAACATTATTAGTTCTCCATAAACGTCTAATAGGTCACCCAACTTGGGATACCTGTATATGAAAATGAACCGGACACTTACGAATAGTTAATTGATTCCGCCGTTACTACGTGTTAGTTAATCATGATGGTAATTAGACATTAAACTATGTATTATACTATCTTGTGATAGTAAAATAAATATTTTAATTTCTTATTATCGGACATTTACGGTTTAAAAATAATTTCAATTCGCGATGCTGGAACTTAGTATTTCTTCAGTGGCATCCCATATTACGGAAAGAGTGCAGTGTGGTTGATGTTGTTTCGAAACTTTCAAAATATGTGCTAACTCTTGTTGATAGTCTAAAAAACAGAATAGGAACGTGACCACAGATAATTAGTTTACAACTTGTGAGTTCGCAGATGAACTACAATGTAAAAAACTTACACTGGTCGGAACCTTGAAAAAGAACAAACGAGAGATTCCAACAAAAACTCTGAAAACAAAGGGTACTCCAGTAAAGTCATCTCGATTCCTACATGACCCAGAAAAGATGATGGTTTCTTTCGCCCTAAAGAAAAACAAGGGTATTCTCTTCAATGTTTTGTAATGATGAATAATATTGCTGGTTTATTCATTTTATGGAAATTCATTTTGAACGACCGGTTTCGGACTCAATAACATTAGATAAAATTCAAAATTCGTCATAATTGCGGCAAAGGAAAGAATATGAGTGTGTTGGAATATTGGGAAACCAATCAACTTTGTTGAAACCGAAGTAAAATCACCCTTAATAGCCAGCTAGACTTTCATACCTCTCCACTACTTAATATGAAATTAGGCTAGTATCTATATAAGTAGATTCATTTCCTGTAGTCGACCACTTGAAAATGAGTTGACGGTCGAAACCGGTAGTGTTTGTGAAAATGAAATTGTGGAAACTATAAAATATATTTTGCGCCATCTTCGTATTATGACGATGTAGTAAATGAAGAATTTCAATATAATTTAATATAATGAATGAGAAGTTAACATTTTTGATCGATTTTGCCATGAAGAAACTACAAAATGTAAAAAGAATCGTTGGCCGATGTATTATTTTTATGGAGTTCTCGACTTCGCAAGAATTCTATGTATAAATCATACAATGCTCTAGACACCTACTTTTCCTGTGTCAGGGGAACCTCGGCCACAATTTTGGTTGAATCTTATATGAAAGCGAAAGGCCAAAATGTAAGACTTCCCAACATGCTTCGCTTGTCAATCCAGAATTACCTAGGTGAACATTATCCTCAAAGCTAGCGCGACAACCGGATCAAAAAACAAAGAAGTGATGTATCTATGAAGGAAGCAAAACAGAGGACCGGGAAGGTTATTCATTTTGGGATAAATGTTTGCGCGAGGAGCGTAAAAAACCATTAGCTCTGCCAGCTTGGACAATAATGATGATCTTCTTGAATAACTTTATGAAAAACTATGTACCTACCATTTGTTCGATTGTTCTACCCTTACAATATATTGAACGAAAGTTTCGAATTTTAGATTCATTTTGTTTTTTGTAGAAGTTTTTCCATTTAGCTGTTTGGTTTTATGGTTACCAATTTTATTTCCTTGAAGTTTTTGGGGAAGAAAAAATTGCTATGTAGTACCTCTGTTTATTGTTTTTTTCATATGTAATAAAAATTTGATTGAGTGAAGATGATATTCATTGCGTTTCTATCAATTAGATTTCTTTACTTTTGGCAATGTTTTGAATTTGACTTGAAAAACCATGAAATATGATGTGGGGTTGGATTCCACGAAACGTAGGTTAGATTAGGTTAGAAGTAGGGTCTAGAAAGTTCATTTGGTTCCAGCTGGGTTATACAATCTTTTTTCTATTTTACAAGAACCCTAAATTTTGAATGCATGACAGTGAAGCAATAAAATTCGTTCAAATGTATTTTGAAGATAGCAAAATGCAAGTCTTTTGTCTCAATCCTATTTTCCTTCGCCGACATGACATACTATCATTATGACGTTTCGAGCAAACATGTCAAATTGTATCAATCGTTCGAAACTAACAACTGATGTCAATTTCAACTTGGTCTTTAGAAAATGTCATTTTTCATTCGTAATGAAGGGGTTCTTAAATTCTTCACAAGAGTTTACTCACAAAGACAACCGAAATTCAACCCCCTAAGTTACGCGCCCCCATATACTTATGATGCTCCAACACGATATCGCGTCGGCGACCGAGAAACTGTAGGCTACGGTTGGAATGGAGAACCCAATTATGGCGACACTGCTCTATATCCTTTTCCGTCGATCAGATACAAAGAACCAACTCAAGAGATTCTGGTGAGTATGGCATTTTGATGACAATTCTTAATTAAATTAAATGAAAAATGTACCAATACCTTGCTGTTACTACAAATCTCAAAAAGTAGAAAAATTGCAAATTTAAAGATTTTTCTACAGTTTCTACATTTATTCACCAAAACAGGATTTTTGTATAGAAGGAATAGCTTTCGAAGAAAACAAAAATTCTTTTTTGTATTATTTCATGCGATGAAATTTAATAGAGGGCGCTAAAACTTAGAATTTGAATTTGGTAGGCTTTTACTTGGTGAAATTCCATTATCAATAATAAGAAACAAGTACTGTGTTTTAAGGAATTTTACTTAATGATTGGGATTCATAACGCGTTTCACTACACCGTAGCTTCTTCAGACGAATGAATATACAGGAAAAATATAAATGAGAATATAACTATAAATGTTCTTGAGTAATTAAAAGCTTATTGGGTTGCTTCTTCTTAAGTGGTTGTTTACGACAGGTAAATCCAATAAAATTAAGGAAAAGATTGCTCCCCGAAGAGATTCAATAGAGGTGAAGGGCTTAAATAACATTACAAGTGAGAAACTGAAATCATTCTTAAGTAGCAATAATTTCAACATAGCTTTCCAAACTAATAATAATTTAGGCAAATATATAAAAAATAATAAAACCAAACCAGGTAAAAACAATAAATCAGGTGTTTATAGATTGAATTGCAATGACTGTGATAATTTCTACATTGGTAGAACACATAGAAATTTCAATATTAGAATATCGGAACATAAACGCAGTTTTTCAAATAAAAAATCAGATTCAAATTACGCCAATCATCTCCTAGAAAATAATCATTCTTTCGACCCACAGTTTGAAATTTTGCATACAGATAATAAATATTGGAAGGTAGATCTTTGGGAAACTTTAGAAATCAATAAATACAAACACTCAGGTAGACTCATCAATGAACAAGTCGATTTAAGCCCTTCACCTCTATTGAATCTCTTCGGGGAGCAATCTATTCCTTAATTTGATTGGATATACCTGTTATAAATAACCACTTAAGAAGAAGCAACCCAATAAGCTTTTAATTACTCAAGAACATTTATAGTTATTTTCTCATTTATATTTTTTCTGTATATTCATTCGTCTAAAGAAGCTACGGTGTAGTGAAACGCGTTACGAATCGCAATTATTAAGTAAAATTCCTTAAAACACAGTACTTGTTTTTTAAAACCTAGAATGACCAAAACTTCGTTTATGGCGGAAAGTTGATCTCCGAAACGAAAAGTCTGAAACAAAAAATCAAAAAGCATTCTGAATAGGAAGGTGTTTCACACACATGTTAAAAAGGAAGGTGTTTCATACAATTCACCAATGTTTGAGAATAATCGTGTTTTTTTTTTCTCCAAACGGGCCTTCCTCCGATGCAGCTGTAGAAGGTTTTTCAGCAATAGCAATTTTCTTATCGTTCTTTATCTGCGAACATCGATAGGAAGAGTATCCAATTGGATATCTAAGTACTTCCATTATTTCAACAACGCTCATCCAACCTACATTAAATATAGCAAGTGAAATATTAATTGCCAATTCAACGACTTCTTTACCTGCAAACGAATGTTCAGGAATAATAGCCCAAGGAGTTGTATTATAACACTCGTTATTATTTTGATTTTTTTCCTAAACATTGTGTAAGTAATTCTTCATCATTAGGGGGCACGGTAGTGCCGCCCAAAGTCGAGCGCGAAGCAAACGCTGCCGTACAATTCTTTACTGGAACCATTTCGCCGTTATATTCACATACTTAAAATCCAATATTTCAAGTCTGTAGATCTTTTAGTTCCGAAGTTAAGCGAAAGCAGAGTTTCGCATTTATGACACTCACTCACTCACTCACTTATGATCATCAGAACAGAATTAGTACTTCCCATGAACTCAGAGAGCTGAAATTTGGTACAGAGGTAGGCAACATAAAGGGAAAACTATAAAAACAAGGATAATTGAAGATCTGGAGTACCTGGTGACCCTGATTAGAAAACACAAGAGCCTAACTATTAGAGATCGACATACCGCCTTTACAAAAAATATTCAACTTGACGGGCCGCTTCATTTGATGTCAAAAATCGAAGGTCTGAAGTATCTGATGAAGAACCCTCAAATGAAAAACTTCGACTGTCATTGCAAAATACAGCGTAGCGGGGCACATCTTCTAATTTAATCTACCCTATGGCGTCCCACAGTCACTGCTGGGCGAATGCCCTCCCTTCTGCTTTTAATAAGCATATAAATGAAATTGAAGGAAAACAATGAATAAGACTAGACTAGCTTTCATACTTATACTTACAAGTTTACAAAAAGAAATAGCGAATGGGCAATACGAAAAATTGTTGCTAATGTACAAGAATCAGAACCGGAAAAAAAAAGAAAAATTTGTAATAAAAATAAAACTACTCCTTAAAAGAACAAAAAATCGTGAAATACGAAAATCCAATAAAATAAGAATGAATTTGCTTACGTTTCTACAAAAAAGTGAAATCCCACCAAAAACACTTTAAAAAACTAGCCAAGTCTCGATGGAGCTGCTTGTTTATCTCTAAAAAGTAAAGAATTCTAGACAAAGTCATGCCAAGTCTAAGGTTTCTTACTGCGATTTCTTTATTATTATAGTTAATGTTGTGTGACTTGGCTGTTAAAAGGTACACAAGGGTACAAAATCAGCTTCTCCATGACACCATTGCATCAATCTGTCCCCAGAACCGCTACCTATAGACGATGGAAAATTGCCACTTGGAAAACGTTGATTGAATAACCAGTCACTTGTAGGCTTGATAAAATTGCGTATTTCAATAAATACTTACGTATAGGCGAGCCTGAAACAAACAGTGTAAAAAAAATTTCCAGTATAGACGGACTTCTAATCATTGATAGAAGTCCGTATGTACGTCTATTTTATGTTAGATCGGTGGCTGATTTGACGCTCCAAAAAAAAGAGAACAGAAGTCAGCATTGTCAATGCTGAATGCATGTGTTGCACAATCAACAACAGTCTAAACAAGACACCTGCGTCTAATTACCAATACCAGTATGGGCAATTATTTCCTTTAACAAACAAAGGTAGTTACAACAGCTATAACATTTCGTGTAAACAAAATTGACTTGTACCTAGCCACTAACGTATAAAGAATCTTCATCGGCCCAATCACACAACATTAACTATAGTTATAAAGAAATCGCAGTAAAAAACCTTAGAATTGGCACGACTTTCTCTAGATTTCATTACTTTTTAGAGATAAACAAGCAGCTCCATCGAGATTTGGCTATTTTTTTAAAGAATGTTATTGGTGGGATTTAATTTTATAAAAATATGTTCGACGTATTCCTGAACCTCTGCACTAAGAACAAATTCATCTGCGAACTCCTTGTTGTTCGATTCTGCCTGCAGAAATTTGCACAATTCTGCATTACAATGCTCGTATTGCGGTTTGTCATCCGTTGAGATCTTGTGGTAGAAACCTTCCAATATTTATTTTTTTATATTATCTACTGAACTCCATTGAATAGCTGATGAATGAGTAGCTTCACTCCTCAGTCTGTATGAATCCACTCTTGGATATAGACCTCCTCCAAATTTTTCCATCTGTCTCTATTAGCAGCTGTTTGCATCCAGTTTCGCCCCGCAATCTTCTGGTGTCATCTCTCATCTGAGCTGCGGTCTTGCTACGCTCCTTTTGGTAGTTCTTGATCCTCATGGCCATCCCATCTCCATTCCAATTGTGCTATCCTTCTTAGCACATCATTCACTCCAGTCCTCTCTCTACTATCCTCATTCCTCACACTATATCTCAATGAAATTGCTATCATGGTTCTCTCCATAGCTCGTTGTGAAACTTGTAATTTATTGGCTGATCTTCGAGTTAGACATATCGTTTCAAGGCCACATCTAAGGACAGGATGAGCACACGAATCAAATACTTTTCTTTTTAGGTTGAGAGGAATATTTCGGGACTTCAAAACAAAGCCCAGTTTTCCAAATGTAGCCCAGCCCAAACCCACTCTGGTGGAAATTTCACAGGTTTGATTTTCTGTCCTAAGTTTTATTTTATGCCCTAGATATTTGTATTCGGTTACATTTTCTATCACCTGATTTTCAATCGAAATGTGTATGTTTTCTGCACTCATAATTTTGGTTTTACTCAGGTTCATTCGAAGGCCGACTTCTCTAGATTTTTGGTGCAGTTCTTCTAGCATGGGTTTGAGTTCTTCAGGGTTTGTACTAATAAGAACTATATCGTCTGCAAACCTCAGATGGTTTAAATGTACTCCATCAATGTTGATTCATTTGTTGCTCCATTCTAAACCTTTAAAGACGTCTTCAAGGATCAGCGTGAACAATTTCGGAGAAATAGTGTCGCCTTGCCGTACTCCCCTCTGTATGCGGATTTTATCTGTTATCTTGTTCTCATCCAAATGAATTGTGATGAAAGCATGATCATAAATGTATTTCAGCAAATTCAAGTACCGAGAGTCGACTCTTGCATTCTCTAAAGATCTCATTATTGCCCTGATTTCTATAAGATTGAAAGCTTTCTGGAAGTCTATAAAAGCCAAGTAGATGGAAATATTGTATTCAGTACACTTCTCGATGAGAGTACGAATTGCTTGTAAATGATCAATGGTGCTGTAACCTGCTCGGAATCCGGCTTGTTCTACAGGTTGGTATAAGTCTAATTTGTGGGTGAGTCTATTTGTGATAAATTTAGTGAGCAGCTTGTATAGGTGTGAAAGAAGGCTGATGGGCCGAAAATTCTCCAGGTTGTTCTTATCCCCTTTTTTTGTGAAGTTGAATTACTTCAGAATTTTGCCACATTTGTGGAATTCTTCCATCCAAAAGACATTTATTGAAGAGAATTCTCACGGCCCAGCCACCCATTTTCAACATTTCACAACTTATCCTATCCTCGCCTGGATGTTTGCGGTTTTTCATGTGTTGAAGTGCTAAATTTAGTTGATCTATTTCAATGTCTGGGATTTCTTCAGAACCGATTGAATAAGTAGCTGACATTTCCCAATTCTCTTCTTGTTAAGGGGAGTCTCCCATTTTCAGCCTTCTCCAATTCTTCATTTCTTTTTTCTTCAGCGTTTCAAGTTTATTTATCTGAATTGAAGATTTTTTTGCTTCTTTGTGATGGCGAAACATGCGTTTACCTATGTGAATATATATTGTATACTTTATTAGAACATTCTTTTGAATTAGTATTGATTCGTATCAGGTTTTCCTATACTTATGATGGCTCGTTTTAATTTCATTTGCGAAAACCATGAAGACAATGCAGTTACCGTCTTGGGTTATTTTTATCTCAATCCGTATGCGTCTGTCCATGCTGCTATTGCAGATTCGGGGGTAGCAAGTACATAAATTGATAAAATCTTAGACAGAATAATTTCTACGCAGCGGTTAGGATTAATTTCTATTTTCAAAACATTTTACGGACTGATGAGTCCAAACTTTCGGGTATTTTGAACCGGCATAATTGTTTTTATCTTGGTCGTCGAAATTTTTCATCAGACACGGGAGCGAAGTTTCCAACATCGTTTTAGCTTTAAACTATTCAGTTTATAATGTATTCAGTTTAATGTACAAAAATCAATGTCAATATTTAATTTACTAAGAATGTTAAATTATTAATAAGTTAAATGGTGTAAAATATTCAGAGATTTTATTTTAATTTTTTTTTTGGAATTAATCGAGAATCTCCAGTGAAATGCACGTGTTTCATATTGGTAGCAGTTAGATGGTGCTACAGCCCATCGTAATCCAAGAAATAAGCAACTCGTTTCACGACAGTGGATAATAATGCTGGGTTCTAAAATTGGCCTGCATGTACCCTTTAGCTTTTCATCTATGGTGGAAAAGTGTAAAGACAACTATTAGTGCGCACACAATTTGAAAAAAGGTTAGAAAACAAGGGTGGACGATTTGAATATTTGATTTGATTTCATTTTTACAACGTTGTTTCTGTTAATGGTTTTCTTCAGATTTTATTTTTCAAGAATGTTAGAAAGTGACAGAACTTGATAGTCATTTCATCAATTGTTTTCTGCAAATGGGTCGAAAATTCGGGTAGTTTTTTAACTGTTCTGAAAGTTCAACTTATCATTTGTTTATGTTAACCATGCATGATGAATAAATTCATAATATCCTAGTTTGAGTTGTTATTCGATACTATACACACTATTTTTAAATAATTTTCAAAAGGGACCTAATGTCATAGAATGTTACATAGAACATTGTAAAGCATGAAAACAAGTATAAGACGATTATCTGTTTCTATGTTCCACGGTCAGATTATTTAATTTTCTGAAGGAACTGCAGGATTTTGATTCCAACCATATATATATATATATATATATATATATATATATATATATATATATATATATATATATATATATATATATATCTCTTTTCAGAATATATATATATATATATATATATATATATATATATATATATATATATATATTCTTCTGAAAAGAGAGGAATTTACAAAATTCCAATAATAATTGTATTAACAATAAATGCTTATATCTATAATTTTAGTGTGTGTCAGAAAAAACACAATCGTAAAAAACAAGTGAATAAATAGAATACCAGCGGCAAAAACAGGCCATGCCCGTGCCTTAATCAGGCACCTAAACTCGCATCATGCCTCCTACGATTGCCCCTAAAGTGTGAGCACAGGAAATGTAACAGGGGAACCATAGTATGATTCAATAAACGAGTGAAAAAACCTGTGGAAAAAAACTGGTTTCCTTGTAGCTAATGCACTAGCAATAGCTTGTTTGTTTATGTCGTGTGTACAAAAAGAGTACCAAAAAATTTTCTGCTTATCAGCTTTATTCTCTCATCCTCATCTTGCACTCCTTGATTTCCAGGACTTCCTCACGAAGACAAGGGTGAAAAGAAAGGGATATTGGGACAGGAAAAATCTCTAACAATAAAAAAAGAAAACCCGCAGAAAAATATTTCATCAAACATACCTAACTCTTATATGTCTAAACTCACTTGAATCTAAGAATTTAACAAATGCTCCTCTGTTTTTCAACAGGGAACATCTCATACATCTTTTGGGAATGAAGCCCTACGTGGGTGTAGCTGTTGCCTCATCAACATACACCATGGGAATAAAGCCCTAGGGGGAACTGTCCTAGCATTATTTAAGAACTTAACTAGTGCTCCGATGTTTTTAACAGGGAACATCTTATACACCATTCTGGGGTATAGCCCATAATAACCTCAAGATTCAAAGAACTAGTCTCCTAAATAGACTCAAAGTTCTTATCCAGTTAACGAAATTATCTGAAACGGAATGAATTTCTTGAAAAATACCCGTAAAATGGTAAATAGGACCATCGAGGACTAAATGTCTTATTGTTTCTTCAGCTGCGCTACATTCACATGCCGGACTTTCTACAGTATTCCATTTGAACAACATAGTATTACTACGACCATGTCCTTTCCTGAGGCGATTTAATGTACACCAATTTTTCCTACTTATATCGAAACCTGCAACCCTTTTGGAAAAAGCCTCTATGAGAACTTCATTGAAAACATTAACTTCCTGCCATTCAGTTTTCTGAAGATCAACATCCCTTACCCGTGTTCGCAAAAAGTCAATCGACCAAATAGGTTTCCTAGGTTTCAATCTCAGGTTAGGTGGATTTTGAATATCGTATATTATCGGAAAAACTACTGGAAATGAGTGATAATTTTCCCAAGATGATTTAAGAGCTATGGGAAGGAACTATACTACAAATAACTGGAAGCCATGGGGAAGCAGTTGAACTGATACATCCACTTATGACTCTCATAGAACAGTTCAACTGAGAATCAATCTTATTGACATGAGCACTATTCAACCTCACCTGACAGCAATATTCTGCTGAATATATTAAAACTAAAGCAGTAGTTTGCAAAGTAGAGACTCCGGCGCCCCAATTAGATCCAGCTAGTTTATGTAGTATATTGTTTCTTGTTTTCAACTTCTGACATAATTTATCAGTATGAAATTTGAAAGTCAAAGAACGATCTAGCTTCACACCAAGATATGTTGGCGTGAAATTATGAGTTAATACTGATTGATTGAAGAATCCTCTTAGTTGCCTGTCCTTCTCATGATGATTCAGATGAGAACAAGAAACCTCAGTTCTCGAAGGATTTGGACATAAACGCCATTTTTTGAAGAAAATGTTCAGAATTTCTAAATCGGAAGTCAGTGTTTGCTAAATTGTTTCGAAGTCATAGTGTCGAAAAACCAAAGCAATATCATCAGCATAAATAAACTTTGTGGAGGAAGTTTCAGGGATGTCAGATATATATAAATTGAAGAGAAGAGGTGTAAGAATAGATCCCTGAGGTAGACCATCATTCAGAGTGTAAAACCTACTGCTTTTCTCACCGATAAAACTCGAAGTCTTCTATCAGATAACATATTTTCAATCTACTCCACAATTTTTCCACATTGAACTAATTCAAACAGTTTATAAACTATACCATCCTTCCAAACTGAGCCATATGCCGAAGAGAGATCTACAAATACAGCGCCTATTTTAAGTTTACCCTGAAATCCTGTCTCAATGAAAGTGGATAAACCTAAAACCTGATCAGAACAATTCCACTTTTTTCGAAAACTTTTTTTTTTCGATAGTGGATAGAGCTCTGTCAATGATTGGTTCTAACCTCTCATAAAGAAGTCTTTCTGAAATTTTGAAAGAAACAGAAAGTAAGCTGATGGGTCGAAAACTACTAGGAAGTTCTGGATTTTTCCCAGATTTGAGAATGGCAATAACTTTAGCCTTTCTAAATTCAATGGGAATACTACCTGAGCTGAGTATATCATTGTGAAAGGGTAGTAACCACTTTTAAGCGTTATTACCTAGATGTTTGAAAAATTCAGGGGAAATTCCATCAAATCCTGGAGCTTTACGAAATTTAGTAGATTTTATTACAGATTCGAGCTCTTCTTCCTCAAGAGGTTTCGATAAATCCTCTACCGTGATAGCATCCCTCCTCCTTTTATGTAAGATTCGTTTCATTCTATTCCTGTCATATCTACTAATCTTCACACTTTTAGGGACATAAACAAGCCTAGATGCTTCAGAATTCGGATTCATATCAGATGGAGGTTTTGGAATGGGATCAGCATTGCCTAATTTCCTCAACAAATCTCCGAAACTTCTACTAGAATGACGTAAATTCATACCATTCATCAACTCATTCCTTTTATACTTCCTGCTATCATTCAAAGAACTAATACTATCTCCCCAAAGGTGCGATTTTTCGGATTCATGGAACCGCTTGAGTGTCCATTTTTCGGAGGAGATATAAAGCCGTCGGTCCTGTCTAACAGAGATGTGTTGGATACTATCAACTGATGACCTCCTTGCATACGTCATGTATATGTGGACATCAACAATCGAAAAACATGGCGAATTAGAGCCATTACTCTTGATATCTCAAACTCTCTCTACAAGTTTAGGTACGCAGCCTTGATGAATATACTAATCGCATAGGGACTTCCCGAAAAATTATGTGGTTGGATTAGGAGAGATCCCTTCCCTCGACACGAGAGGGGTACGGCAAAATTCCCGGGTTAGTGAGGTGACAGAATTCCTCAGGGTGCCATGAACCTGAAGGCAGAAATAGAGCACGTTAAAGTAAACAAAATACTAATCAATATTAATTTGAAATACGTTTCTAATAAGGTGAAAAAAATAGGTACTCGTATTTGAAGAACGTTGTTTTGACAATTTAGTTTTATCTAGTAATTTTTGAGAACCCTGTATATAAGATAGTATTGTGAAGAACATTGCCCTCAAAAGTAACACTTTTCCCGTTAAACTAAAAAATGTTAATCTTAGTCAAATTTAACATAGGACAAATCTCAACCTCTTGAAAAAGGATGCCCATTAATAAAAAAATAAAAAAGTACACTATGCTTTTTGAAATAGCAAAGTTGCAGTCGATGTCTAGTATAACCGAAAGTGGTACTGCTCTGAAAACGATTGCAAATTGTAGGTCGGTATCCATTTACTCTAATCCCAAAATTTAAAACTGATCGATAAACTCATTTCCCCGATACTTCTAATGGGCCCTTCAGCGCGGACACCCTTTATATCAAAGGATTATTTGTGAATTGAACGTTTTGCTGAAAGCGAACCACTTGATGTTCACTAATCCGTAGAACGAACTCGCTATGCATGTTCTCTGAGCTTGATTTCTTATGTCAATTAAACTTTACAAGTATAGGAGATCTCCGCCGGGAGTTTTCAGTAGAAATATGTCAAGAATGGCTGGAATGAGCTTTATGAAAATTTGTCCAGGGGGATTTCCGCAGATGTTACCGCAAGCTAGAATATAATAAATATTCTTCCGTTTTCGGTTCTATGGGAACTATTCCAAATCTTGGTTTTTTTAATAGTAAACACTCATTTTCATTCCAGGATATAATTTCCCATTCAATCTGATTTTCATGTAGCTTATATCAAGTCTGAGTTTCAATATTTTCGAGTGATTAATTATTTTTGGGAATTTCTCAAACAATCAAAAATGGAAAATAGCATTGAAAAACGCCCATTGAAAGCTTCGATCTTACATTTTTGTAAGCAAAGGTCAAAACTTTAAATTTATTTCCGAATTATCATATTCGTGCATTGTTTAAAATAATTGTTGAAATGGCAAGAATTGGTTACACGATTAAAGATATCATGATCTTTCAATTATTTCCAGAGAAAATCTAATACCATCCTGAAGTTATATTATGGAATTCACAAACGATTCGATTAAAATTCATTCTCAAAAATAATAAGGTTTTTGATTGTTTTATTGACATATTAGAGAATGTGAATTATGTTATTTCGAAACATAAATGATTTCTTTTCGAAGTTACTTATAAAATCAAATCTCTCATGACAAAATCATAGCAGTTTTGTCCAAGACGTTAATGAATTCTTCTTAGGAAGCCTTCGTGGGTTGTCTCATAAATTGCAAAAGTGATTGAAATTCATCTCGTTCTTCAATTTTCAAATACTTTATTGTTGAATTTTGATTGCCCACACAATGTTTTTGGCATATTTCCAAATAAAATTATTCATAGGCCTCAAGTTTGGAGGAGGGCTAAGAGGGGGCCGTATCTGCAAATCACCTATAATTCAACAATCTTTCGACAACAGTATTGATTTTCTTCGAGGAACAACGTCTTGTTGATACCAATATTGAAATATCTTATCTACCTCATCTACCGCATCTTCCACAACATTCAGTAAAATATAAATTGCAAAAATTAGGTTTTCAGGTGCCTAATATACTTGTTTTCTGTTCACACATCCTGAAAGTTGTTGTCGAAGTTTAGACATGGATTTGCCTAAAATAGGCCTCAATGTCGATTTTTTGCGGATTAAGACGGATTTTGATGCGAAAACTTGAGTTTGATTCGGATAGATCTCAGGGAACTTTGTGAGAAGTTTTAATTAATTAATTTTGGGAAATTACCTTTTTGCATAAGGAAATGCCGTTTCCATGTGCATCTCGAACGGTGATCGAATGAAAAATTCAAAACTTAATAAAGGCGGAATCCAATCCAATTTCGATATTCGGGAGTTTTAGGGGTCGTTGAACACGAGTATGGAAATGACCTCTGGAGCACCTGGTGCCCAGGGTGACTGGTGTCTGGGTCATCTCCTGAAGTTTTTAGCAGAATTTTTATAAAAATGTCAACTCGCGGGTTTTCGAGGTCGCTGAATACGAATATCACGACGAGAAGTGTTTACGGCGTATATTTTACTGACGATTTACAACAGGGGTGCTCAAACTTGAACTGCTAGCGATCTACCTCAATATTTTTACACTACTTACGATCGACTCTGAGAGACTGCAAGTATGTTGATGCAGGGTTCCGTATATACAGGATACATCCTACCTACCTACTTACCGAGGTAGGGCTTTCCGCACAACATACATTATTTTAGTCAAGGTTTTGGGTTGGGTTTAGTTAAATTCTTGTCTATAATATCAATGAAAAAAATCACAACTATTTAAATTTGCGAAATTATTGGTTATAACAAAAGAAAGGATTACATATGGTGTTAAACTCAACTAAGGAGTGACTTTGGATGTTGAAGAGTGGCACTGCATGCTTAAGCTTACTTTTCATAAGATGGTACATAACCACAGAGTGCTAATCGCAAGCATGATGACATATGATCGTCACTAAGTCGATTGCGATATTTTGACTTAATTATCTTCATTTCAGAAAATGCAGTACACAAGTAAGTTGACTCAAACATAGCCGTCAGTTGAAGGGATTTGCCTTAGATTCGGATAATTATCTTCAGATATAAAAAACCAGAAATTTGTATCAGATGCTGTAGCTTTGAGATGTATATCAGATAAAGTCTGCACCAACTCATTTTCAACAGAACATGAGTTCATTTAAAACTGACTTTCTATTTCAGTAGCTAATTCCTCAATGTTTTTACATGAACAATGAAAACTCATAAATGATGCAATTTTTGCCAATATACTGCAATCATAAAAACGCATTTCGAATTGTCTCAAAATATTTGATAATTCAGCCTCATATGTATCATAATTCAACTGAGGAATCCTTGCTTTCAATGAAAAATGTTTCAGATCCTTTCTTTTCAGTTGATCTATCATAAGGTGCAATTTACTTTTGAATGCGTTCACTGCGCTAATCATCTCAATAGTAGTTTTTCCTCTACCTTGAAGCTCCAAGTAGAAGGTGTTTAAATGCACTGTGAGTCAGTGAAAAATGCAAAATCAGTCAGCCATTTTTCGTTTTTCAACATCTGAGTGTTATCACCTCTTTCGTCTAGAAAAGCTATTATTTCGGTCAATAATTCTTGAAACCTTTCTAGGATTTTTCCGCGACTCAATCACCTGACGTCCATGTGAAGAACTAAATCAGTGTTCAACTGACTTCCTATTTTCCAACTGCAACTTAAAGAGCCGCCGTTGCAAGCTACGTGCACGGATGAAATTCACAATTTTTGTTGCAATGCCCATAATTTCCTCCGTATTTAAGACTTTTGAACATAAATTTTGTTGATCTTTAATGCAATGGAATGAAGAAAATGAGGGGAAATCTTCATTAACTCGACACAATGCTACAAAATCATTTTTGTTTCCAGTCATTACTGGTGCTCCATTGGTTGTAATGCACGCTAATTTATATATTGTTAGCTTGTAGTTTTTTACAAAATTGAAGAAAACGTCATATATATCTTCGCCACGGGTCTTACCCTTCAGAGGAATGATTGTCAAAAATTCTTCCTTAGCCAACATGTCATTGAATACCATCCGAATAAAAATACACAGCTGGGCAGTGTCTGTCAAATCAGTGGATTCGTTGAACTGCGAAGAAAAGTATGTACATTTCATGATATCATGTTTTAGTTTATCTGCCATGTCATAACTTCGTTACGCCTTGTGACAGTCGGACGAGATCACTGAAGTTCTCTAATAGCAGACATGATTTCTGTTTTATTTTGAAAATCTCCAAATAAAGTCTCATCCGCTTCAATAAATGCTTCCTTCACAACCGATCGGTTCGAATGGTTTCTTGTGTTTCGCCAATATATGAGATATTTCAAATGACGTGATAGTAGCAGCTTTTGATTGTTTGGCTGGTCTTGTGAATATGGTTTGTTCTTTTCTCAAACGAGATATCAAATCACGTACTTTTCGTTTTCTTAATTCAATATGAGGCAGGGTTGGTTTTGTGCGTAGTTTTTATTTTATGTTCGTCAAAGGTCTTTTTCCATGCATACCTCTCAATTTCTGATTTCCTTCGGCTTTCGAGTTAACCGTCTAATCACAGAATAATTTTCTAATTTCATAGAAATGCTTGTCTTATTTCATTCACTTCAAGAATATTCATGTAGCATTTCATGAATAATTTTTATTTTTCGTTTAACTACGTTAATAGTACCTAAGGCAGCTATTTCACAGGGTTTACCAATGAGGCTTTGACACTTCCTCTAATTCAGAAGGACGTAGGGTCAGCGGAAAACGCTGAAAGAGGACCATTATTTATGCTGACTTTGAGCATAATTATTTATTCCGTAAGGTAGATGGGTCGATTGATTCAGGCTCACTCGACGATATTCTTTAATTTGAACTTTGACTGGACCCAAAAATTGCCGACAGATGGCACAGAAATACTCCATCAAAAAAGATCTGGTTATTAAAAAAAAATGATTGAAAATCATTGCAATGAGGACATGAACTCCTCACACGTATCCACAATACAGCAATATTCTCTTCATTCTCACCATACAACGATCTGTTGTTCCAATCAAAACTGCATCAATGTTATTCGAAGCTTTCGAGAGAAACTCTAAGAAAGTGCACTCATTTGAAAGAATACTAGTAATCGTGTCGATTTATCTTCAAAATAACTGTTGCGTAAACAGAACAGCAACGATATTTAGAACAAATGATCCACAAGAAGAAGTGAGCCTCCAACATGTCAAATTCCTGATACCAAAATTTCAGCTAACTGGTTCAATGGCGAACCGGAAGCATGAAGTCGCACGTCTTGTGAAGAATAAAGGTGTTGAAGTTGAAGTATCAGGCATCTACAAATGGACAACACTCAGTCTATCTACATCAACTGTTTACAAAAAAGTGAAGCATCACGAATTTCATCCCCACAAAATAAGATTGCATATAAACTAAATGAATTTGATTTGTGTTGAATATTCTTGGTGTTTTTCTGGCACAATTGTCAAGTAACAATTTTTACTTTGTCTTCTGATAATTACACCTTTTCTAGTTCCTTTTGTATCGAATACAATATTTAAATTTGAATTAATCGACCTGATATACCCACCTAGCTAACGAAATGAATTGCTCCATTTGAACACCCTGTATACGAACCTAACACATATGTTGGTTAAAAGGTTGATCAACTTCGTTCAGAGCATCAAGAGACCTTTCCAATCAGGTGTCTCAAGATATTCTTTGCTTTTGAAATTCTCAATTTTGAGGGTGTTAGTGCCAACACTATCGAATTAACATGCTGAACTACGTCTTTCATCACTGATATCAATCTGCACTTCCATTTATTGAAAATTCATCGGATTTAAAGGGTTGTTCCGCTATTATATGATAATATTTATTTGTAGTTGGAATATTCTGCATCGAAACACCATTTTAACTCTACCCATATCCATATGATTATTTTGTAGGTAGTTGATGATGGGGGTAATAGTTGATCTATCATGCTTAAAGTTGGCATAATTAATGACCTTCACGAAACATAAATCGACCTGTTTGCCTCCTTCTGAGTTAGATGGGGGATCAGATTTTCGTAGGAAAAACCTGTGTAGCGAAGCGACCTCAGGAGAAATATAGTGGAAATCCAATAGTGATATGAGTTTCATTCGAATTTAAAGAAAGAAATTTTCTGCCTCTTCTGGAGAGGGAAATTTCTGAAATAATTGAATTACAGTCAAAACCTGATATAGCGAAATTGAAGGGACCGTAAAGTTTCCGACCTTATGTCCGATAGTTATTATAAGCAATACATATACACAACTAGTTATATTTTCATAGGTATCTATCTATCTAGTATTGGTATAGGTTATGTATGTGAACTTCTTATCAAATGAAATGTCAAAAAGAAATCAAAATGTTTATTGAGAAATAATTGTAGTACAAAATGTACTTAGCTGCGTACAGTACAGCTTATAAGACTACACTAGTTTTCAAAGCAATCAGTTATTTTAATCTGCTTTTCAAGCCCAGTCTCAAGTATATTTTGTATTTTACATTTCATACTTCTAAGGTATGAGTATCATCAGTATGAAACTGAACGTTTAAGGTAACAAATTTTTGCAAAACTGTAATAGCGTTAAGAGCCTCGGAAACTGTTGTTAGCTGAAACTTCAGGGTCCAGCAAGAGCTGGTATTCGTTTACTTCGTCAGTGTTATCATTGTTACTTTCAGCTTCTGCAAGAACTTCTTCCTCCGTAGCTGAAGCGCACACGTCGACACTGTAATTTATTCCAATAATTTCCTTTATCTCAATTCTTAGTTCTGTAGCAGTAGATCTATGCAACTGAGCAACCAATTGAGCGAGTGGTACTTTGTCATCATCATCTGTAGGAGATCGCTGAATGTCGCTAGTGGAATATCCTCGTCGTCCTCCGCAGAGAGATCTTTGAAACCTGTATTGGTAAATCAGTTGGCTATAGTGGTCTCTATGACGTTTTCCCAAGCTTCCAATATCATAAGGATTACATCCAGAACATTAAGATTTTTTTGTATCGTCACCGTTTTCAATATTTTGTATCATTTGTAGCACTTGAAGTTTTCTGTATTGTGTTTTAAAAGCTTTTATCATTCCTTGGTTCATGGATTGTAAGACCGAGGTGACATTGGGCGGTAAAAACACAAGTTTTATACGTTTCAGATTAGAGAGTACAAGGTGGGCAGGACAGTTGTCTACTAGGAGAAGAATTTTGCTTCCTCTAGACTTCGATTCTGCTTTCCAGCTATGCAGCCATTTTTCGATGATTTTCTATGTCATCCAGGACCTAGTTGCAAGCGAAGAGTGAATGTTCTTATAGCAACGCGGATTTTTAGCTTTTCCTATCACCAATACTGTAATTCTTGATTTAGACAACTTTCCTCCCTTTCATTCCCCAGCTTCGAATTCAAGTGTTTTGTCAGGTCTAAAATTGTGAAACCATCTGGTTTCATCAGCATTTAAGATTTTCCCTGGTGCGAATTCCTTGCACAACGCAAGTCACTCATGAAAGAGCCACTCTTCAGTCACTCTTTCAGGAACGCCAGTCGCTTCACTACAAACGTTTCCTGTCACAATATTCTGACGAGCACGAAAACGTTGTACCCAAGACAACGAACAATCAAAATTTTTCTTACCCAAACGATGAGCAAAATTGTTGGCTTTTTGTTGAAAAATCGAACCACTTATTGGGACATTGTTTGCCCTCGGATGTTCAAACCATGTTAATTAAGCACCCTTCATAACTCTATGTTCACTTGTCCTCGATGCTTTGAGTTTTCAAGAGTTTTCTAATAGAGCTATTTTATCTCTATTTCTCCGAATGTTGTAGAGTACGAAACTCCACATTCCTTTGCAATTTCACAACTTGACTCGCCATTTTTTAATCTCCATATTATATGCGATTTTTCTTCAATAGTAAACACTTTCCTTTCTTTTTGCAACATGTTTACGCATAAATACACGGTCTAATCAAAGCTAAAACTCATAAATCAAGCTGTCACTCAAGTAGTCAATTGGCGCACTAAAAAGTAGGTTTGGAATATGCAAAGTCAAATAAGCGGGAAGAGGTTCGGATGGGATGGGAGAAAGTACGGAGGTAATAATACGCTCAAATATTCCTTAAATGCTTAATAATATCTAAAATCTTCGTATTCTTTTGTTTTGCTGGGACCAGTAAGCAGTTGGTCCCTATAGTCGATGAATATCGATAAAGTTTCGTCGTTGTAAGCGATATGCCATTGTATCCGATGTTGTTATAGGCGGTATGTTTACTGAATAGTTTACTATAGATTCGACCGGGACCTTACGATCTGGTCGTAGTAACCGATCGGTCCTTGTAAACGATGTCGTTATAATTGGTTTCGACTGTATTTTACCTAGCCAATATATGCATTTCGATAACAAGATGAACAAAGCTATCAAGGTGAAAATTCTTTTCATGATCTTCCTTTTGATCCATTTCTTATATCAATTAAACTTTATTATCATACAGCATTGATCTTCTGCGGATGTAGAGAGAGATTTTAGATTTTTGCAATTCTTGGTCACGACGTCGAATCAACGTTCCGGAACTCTCTACCGAACTGCTTCAATATAAACATTTGAACGATGTGTAAGTGAAGAGTCAGTGTGGCATCTACTACTCATTCAGTCTCCTTTAAATTTTCAATTACTCTTTTCACAATTCGAAATATTGTTCAGCAATGAAAACTATTGTAATGTTCCATTTTTACAAAATTTGAGGTGTCAGCTGCCAAACTTTTTTCACAAATGTGACGCAATATTCAAACCTCTCCTGATATACAGGATCCCCTTTGTGATGCGATTCGCTACACACAAAGAAAACGGTTTTTTTACTGGTGTAAAAATATAGGTAGTCTAAGAATTGAACAGATCACACGAGGATAAAATCTAAATTCAACTGCTATTAAGTAGGTCTCTATGTTTATTGATCTGTAATGCTTCCTAGTTATCCAATTATTATCTATTATTTTTACTGCATAAAATATGAAAATGATCATTAAAGCAATAATTCTGATCTATCAAATCATTTACCTAGCAGGAATCTGTTTTGTTGCTTTTTTTTAAATTGCACCTATGGTCAGATAATCTCGTGTTTCAATTTCTATGAGTTCAATAAAATTTATCACTACTGTTGTAGGAAGTCTATAAATACCAGTCTCAGTTATCAGTTTTGATTTATTGATGTTTGTGTCTGTCCAATATATTGTAATATTATTTCAGATCAAGGCCATGATTCTTTTTACCACTACTAGGTTTACCAATGTAATGCTATTGAATGTTTGGTGGAAATCTTCAATTTCCTTAAAAGTATTTTAACTTTTTTGCAGGCAGTCAGTTCTGAATCATAACCATCGTATTGTTGTATAATACTGAATTCTTTGAAAAATTATTTTGTAAAATTGATATATTTGTAACGGGATAGTATTATAGGCAGCTTGTTTGTATCGTAAAAAAGTAGAGTAATTATAAATGAAGGACACGATCACGAAATATCATAATGTACAAGGTGTTTCATAATAACATACCGTAAATAGAGAAGGTAATTCCTTGAGTGAATTCAAGAAGAAAAGTTGATGTAAACATGGGTGGAAAAATGGCTTCGTTTACGAGATACACGGTGTTGAAGTTCCAAAAGGTATTTTCTCCATAAAAACTACAGTTTTTGTAACGTGTAGCAGAAAAGTAGCACAAGAATCATTCTCAAAAATATACATCTCCAAACATGTCAAAGGTTTGTAAAAGTTTTTTTTTCCAAACTTTTTTGTGGTGCCACACTGACGTGTTTGAAGAATGAAATGGAATAGACCAATTATTTTGCGAACTTTTTCAATGATTGCATTTTTTACGAATTCTTCACACTTTTATTCATGTTGACATCTCTGAACAGGCCAAACATTCGTAATAGTATACAGGGTGATGCTGGTGGCGTATGGGATATGATGCTCGTCTCCTGCGCAGAGTTACCTGGGTTCAATCCCCACAAAGTCGGTGCGATTTTTCGGATTCTGGGAATCGCTTGAGTATCCATCTTTCGGAGGAGATTTAAAGCCGTCGGTCCTGTCTAACACAGATGTGTTGGACATTAAAGATCCCTTCTCTCGACACGAGAGGGGTTCGGCAAAATTCCCGGGTTAGTGAGGTGACAGAATTCCCCGGCGTGTCATTGGCCGAAAGGCGGAAATAAAGCACGTTAAAGGAATAACAAACAAACAAACAATCTCGTCGCGCCACTCAGTACCTTCCTGACTTTGTCAACAGCTTAGTATACTCTGTGAGTTTGTTTTGAAGTGTCACTAGTGTTGAAGCTAGAGCGTCAAAGAGTCTCCTAGACTAGCGACCAGTTGCGTACCTAGAATTGAAGGTGGGTTCTTTTCGCTGAAATGAAATATAATTATAATTCTACTTCATTTATCTTTTGTTTTCAGTATATTATGAATTAGGAAGAGCAACAGAAGAGATTACTTCGTCTTTGGGAAGAGGCTCAGTAAGATGATGACGATATTCAAGACGACAGTTCAGATCTAGCGGAGGACGTGGTGGAATATAGATTTGAAGAGAGTACCACGGATGTAGAGGCAATTAGCTCCGAGGAAGAAGAAGGAGGAGAACAGGATATAATACCTGGAAAGAAGCACAGAGACTTTTATTTCATTGGTAAGAATGATTCAAGAAAATGGTTGAAACACATGCCAACTCAGATAATGCGAACTAGATCCTGGAATATAATTAGTAAATTTCCTGGTGTAAAAGGATAAGCGAAAAATTCCAAGACTCTATTGAATGTTGGATTTTTTTCTCCGACAATGAAATACTGGAAATCGTCATCGAGAATACCAACAAACATATTACATAATTTTTCAATAACTACAGTAGAGAACGTGATTGCAAACTCACGAATATGGCAGAAATAAAAGATCTCTTAGGACTTTTGTACTTGGCGGGATATTGAAGAGTAACAGGCTCAATGTAGATGAATTATGGGACAGAAAAGGGACAGGCGTAGAAAATTTCTGACTGACAACGAGTAAACAAAGGTTTCTATTCCTTTTACGGCATTTACGTTTTGATGACTCTATCACAAGAGACGATCGGAAGAAGACTGATAAGCTGGCACCGATTCGTACATTATTTGATTTGTTCACAGATTACTGTAAAAAGCATTATACTATCTCACAAAACGCCAGAATAGATGAGAAGCTTGAAGGATTTCGTGGCAGGTGTAGTTTTCGTCACCAAAGCAGTTTTCGAAACCAAATGCGTATGGAACTAAACTATTCGCATTATTTGACTAATGTATGTATATATATTATTATTATGTATTATACTTCAAATTTAGAAGTTTATGTGGGCAGCAGCCTGAAGGACATTATCAGGTCAAAAATGATGCTTTAGCAATTGTCGAGCGTTTGGTGTCACCAATATCTGGAACTTCAAGAAATCTAACTGGAGACAATTGGTTTACCTCTGTTGCTCTAGTGAAAAGTTACTTTCAGAGCATAAGTTAACTTATGCTGTTACAAATAGAAAAAATAAAAGGGAGTTACCAAGAGAATTTCTTGAAACGAAACAAATTCCAGTCACGTCGAGTATATTTGGTTTCCAAGAAAATATGACCATACTCTCCTATGTACAAAAACGTTCTGATGATATCGAGTCTGCATAACAGTGATGCAATTGATCACAGCACTGGTGATCAAAATAAACCAGAGGTGATAACCTACTATAACTCTACAAAAGGGGGTGTTGAAGAAAATAGCTCTCGATTTATTAGATCCTTATTTGAAGCTGCGTGCAACAGAAACTTATGTACCCCAAGCAGTTCAACAGAGAAGTTGCTGGTACATCAGCTAATAATGATCAGCAATTAGAAATGCCGGGAAATATCAGAAAATATTGTTTCGAGTACACAAATATAAATAGATCGATTCCTATGTCTAAAACACGCCAAAATTTGGTGCCATATCTGTACAGAGGAGAACTTCAACTAACATGTGTGAAAAACATATATACTGAAGATTCAATTTCACTATTGTTTTGGCTTTTTTTCGTGTTTTATTTTTAGCATTTCTTAAAAAAATTTCATGAAAAAACAAGCATATTTTTAAGAATTTCATTTCATGTTGAGTTTGATGTTAATTCCAACAAAGTGCAATAGAGTTATGTTCAATACGTTTTTTCATAACTACATTTTATTTAGTGAAAGGCTCGTTTTGTCTTCAATTATG
Organism: Cryptolaemus montrouzieri; assembly: GCA_013387265.2. Lineage (NCBI taxonomy): Eukaryota > Metazoa > Arthropoda > Insecta > Coleoptera > Coccinellidae > Cryptolaemus > Cryptolaemus montrouzieri. The sequence continues at coordinate 75,149,278 of JABFTP020000185.1, forward strand.
CACTGTCAAAATTTGGAGTCCCTCACACTCTCCGCGACTACTAATGTTACAGAACAGGGCGCGACTACTGCAGGGTCGAACTCTTTTGATACCATACTGAAGTATTCTGAAAACCAAATCTAGTTGTTTGACGATTTTCATCTCAAAAACGATGAGAGATACGAAAAAACAAGAATTATCGACAAAATATCCCAATTTTTTCCATATGAGTAGAAGTAGCGAAAGATTTTCAATAATTAATAACCCAAAAATGGTGGAGGAAACGGAAAAATGCAATCGACTTTATTCTTCTAACAGTGTTGCTCACGAAAAAGTTGGGGGAGAAACAGACAGCCTGGCTTGTGAAAAAAAGATCACCCATATACTGTTACAAGCGTTTACCATGTTTAATAATGTATATTTTCGAGAATAACTTGTTTATCAATTTTGGCTGAAAGATCCGAAAATTGTAGGTTTCATGAAGAATACTGAAAATTTTTTCGAACTTCAGAATCGTGTATCTCGGAAACGAAGTATTCTTACCCACGGTTTAGAAAATTTTCTTCTTGACATCCCTCAAGGAATCACCTTCACCATTTACGGCATCTTCCATGAGACACTCTGTATAATAATATAATCATGAACTAGTTGAACCGACAGAAATAATTATATACAAAAACAATGAATTTCCAATTTTATACTATTGTTGCAGGTTTTTCTTAGATCATACATTTCAATGAATGAATAGCTTAACAAAAATCCAGAATAAAATGAATAGAATTAAACAGAATTAAATCTTAAGATCATTACAGATATGGTAGCCTCACATACGTTGGTGAAATTAGCCAAAATTTAAAAACTCACTGCAAAAGTTCAATTAGACATTTCATTCCGAACGAATCATAATCTTTTCAAGCACATAAAAATATTAAAATTAGAATAGACAAAGAAACGAAATCTGTTGTATACATACTTAGCTGTGGTAGTTGTAATAAGATGTATATGGGTAGAACATTCAAATTTAGAAACAATTAACATTACTGTCGTTTCAATGATGAAAAACGAATTCTGATTACGCAAATCTTTTATTTCAAGAAAATCATAATTTTGACCAGAATTTGAAAATTATTTCTTCATCTAACAAAAACTCGATACTAATTTTTGGAATCACTTGAAAACAATAGATAACCTTTACAATGCATTATTAAATGAACAGATGGATTTTGACAATGATGTTAAAATGCTTGCTGATAGTGATTCAGATAATGTTTCTATGAACTTGCTTAGAGAAGTTTTATTCAATTCAAATCCAATTGTATAGATCCTATATAAATTGTTGTACATTCGTTAAGTTTTATTTTGTATCTGTCAGATGAAAGCCCACAAATAAAGTTCAATAAGTGTGAAAACAATTTTCTTTTATTTATCTCTAAAATAGATTTACAAAGTATAGGCCACTGGTGTTCAATTTTTCATTATTAAATTGATATGCGATTTGTATCCAGGCTGCTACAGCTCAGATTGTTCCTGAGACAAGGAAATCAATATGGCTTTTTTTACCTATCTATTTTGAATCAATTAGTTAAGTTTTCGGTGCAAGATGTTTCAACTTCAAGAAAATATTATTCTATAGTCAGTGAAAAATCCTTTGAAACTGATGTATTTTCAATAAATAGTAGTCGTACAGAATGAAGGTGATTCAGCATATTCATTTTACAGTGTAGAAACCAACTGCGTTCCCGAAGCATTCCAAAATTGAGAATTTCAATCGCGGGAAGTATCAGGTGACATCTCATTAGAAAGATTTCTTGATGCTCTGAACGCTAGCTAGCTGGGTACGTCGGGTACAATTCAAATTCATATACTGTATTAGATGCAAAATGAACTCGAAAATAGTGGAATCATTAGAAGACAGAGTAGAAATTGTTACTTTTCATTTTCAAAATAATAGTTATGCCAAGAGAACGTCAAGAATATTCAACACAATTCATTCAGAAAAATCAATGAACCAACTATGTTGAAATTCTGCGTGTAGTGGAAATGAGGCAATTGAGGAAAAAGTTAGTGAAGAAACTGTTCAAAATGATCCCTCCAACCTCCATATATTGGTATAAACGATTCTCAAATTCCCTCATAACGTTCTTAAATATGTAAACTCTTAATAGTCGGTATTCAGATACAATTTTCCTCCGTAGCTTGTCCCAATTTCCTGGCTATGTAGCGTATCTCTTCGATCTCAAATGACACCATAATAAAAACCGAGAGAATCTTAATTTGGTACATTGCTGCGAACTTAATTGGTTTGCTCCTACCGATCGAGTTCCATGGAAAAAATTATTATCTGAATATTATTGCACTCGAATATTAAAATGTGGGCCAGTACCATCTAGTTGGAAATGCAACTGATTTTCTAAGAGAGTGGGATCGTATTACCAAATCTCGATGATTCTAGGATAAATCAATTGATCTACCCGTTGTAGATAACTTAACTGTGAAACAAGATCTACAAGAAGCTAACACACAAAATCGAAAATCTATCTAGAAGAAATTCAGATATGTTGAAGAATTATTCTTCTAGTTAATCCACTATGGAATGCTTTAGATTAGAACAATTTAAATGAAAATGGTACTCACAGGAATTGAATTGAAACTAATAATGAAAATCTGAAACTTTTGCAAAGAATTAAAGTCCACAAAAACCTGCGGATACCAGAGATTTCTACCCCTGTCGAGAATTATTGCATGACATCTACGATTCATACTCAAAATCATGACGTTAAAGCATTCTAATCCATTTTGCACAAATTTTGATCAGTATCATTCATGGTAGCTGGCTGGTTCTATTGAGAATAATTAGACATATTCGATAGGACTGAGTTCTGAACTTCGCGCAGACTGCTGTAGATATTGTATGAGAAGAATGAAGAAATATTGCTTGAAGAAAAAAATTGTGGAACCTGGCTGAGCAATCGATGTGCTCATTAGAATGATTCTTATATTTTTTTTAATAACAATATTCTTTGAATTGAAATCTTTTTGTATCTACTACCGGCAGTTTCTAGTTTCAGTAGCGAAGCAGATAGAATAATACAGTCGAATGAATCTGAATTAATCGACCCTATGTACTCAACCACCTAACGGAATGATTACTTCGATGAGGATACCCTTCATAAGTCCATAACACCAATTGTTGACCAAATTCGCTTATAGCACCAAGAGACCTTTTTAATAAGATGTCACATGCGCTCTTTGCGAATGAATTCAAAATTTGGGGATGTGGTGGGTTGTGATTAGCTTATGAAGAGGATACGAATATGTTAGTCTGAGTTTCAAGTTCCCATGACACAAATTTCTTATGCATTTTTAATGTTCCAAAGAAAAATAGTTCTTCATCAAAAATACTCGCTCAAATTCATTCAATTTATTGAAGAAATTATTTAATTCCATGAAAAAATGAATTGCCAGAGCATACTGACTAATTTTTATCATGAAAGCACCTCAGAATGAACTTCAGGATCTCTTCTATACATTTAAAATTGGTCTTGTACTGAAAAACATGATTCGCGGTGATATACATCATTTCATATCTGAAATATTGCTTCTAATCCAAACAGCAAGATAAAAATGAAATACAAATGAAAAATAAAATTCTTGAACGCAGGCGTATAAAGAAAGAATTTGCATTGATGACTTTATTGTATAGAATATCCATCGGAATATGATTGCTACAGTGAATATTTCTGAATAGCGTCACTTTCGTGATGGAAATCTCGAATATTATTAAAAATAGTCTCTTCTATTGTCGTTAGTGCAGCTGTTAGTCAAAGGAACGTCCTTATTCTGCTGGAATTCATGGTGTTGGGATAAAAATCTCCTCAAGACAAATTGCATTTCCTGGTCAGTTGTACCAAGAGAAATGAAATAGAATATTCATTGACACAAGTTATATAGAGAATGAATAGAAACTAGAATAGAAGACCCCGAAAAGATATTGAGTTCGAAGAGGTCCATTAACCCAATTAAAAGCAATAATTTCACAATACGAGCTTTGCAGATATATATTGGGGTATTTGAAATTCTATTGCCAACAATTTATCTTGATTTTCTCAAGGTTAGCACATTAACGTCAGGAATTAGGGTTAAGAACAAAACATATCAAAGAAATGTGCACCAAAAAGCAAATGAGTGTTATCCTTAACTTAAAAATAACGATTTTGGTTTTTTAATGTTATTCTTTTCTCATTGTATTACATTGCAGTCTGATATACTTTTCATTGTTGTTATTAGTAGTTATCGATTATTAATATTAAACTTCCCATTGTTAATTAATAAGACTAGATAGTAGTGAAGGCGGTGATATATTTCCTAAGAAATTTCGACATGTACATAATCTCTTAGAAATTTTCTTCATAAATCCGACTAATATCACGCAGTGGATTAAAGTAGCATCTTTGGAAGAAAACTTATCTCATGCTATAGACACAATGAGCCTCTCCCACGACATACACGGCAGTAGAGTACAGCAGAGGCAAGATTCCTTCAAGAACAATCTCTTCCCCTGTGTTTTCGTCAACCATCGGAGATGAGGGTTCGAAGGGAGTTTCCAGAACTGGGGTGAAATATCCTCTCGAAAAATATGTCTCAAATAATCATGAAGTATAGATAGGCTGGCTTCCATTATAATCGTAGAAGAAAAAAACGTGCTCTATATTATTTACTTTCCTTCAATAGAAATACATTGCTCAATATTTCGATATTTCAAATTGATTTTTCAGTCGTCAACTAATTATTTACATCATTTTTGTAGGATATGACCGGGCATATGTTAACAAAAAAGTTTTTTCTTGACGCACGTGATCCTCGCATGAGAAATCAAATGAAAAAAATCGAATTAAGATTCGTAAGATATCCCCACATATTGATAACAGAAGTTGTTGATCAGTTTTTGCGATTAACGTTTGTTCTTCTTGAAAATCCTAATTTTCACTAGTAATTGAACGATTCACGAAATTTGACCGCAGCGGAATATGCTGCAGTAGCGGTGTTATATGAACTAGTTTGGACTTATACAAGAATTAGTCAAAGGCTTGGGGTGTCTTATTCAACAGAATGATCCGCAGCTACAGAGAAACTGGTAGTCATGAAAGGAGACCTGGCCGGCTCATGACAATTATTTAATAATTTTCTCGTTGAGACAACATTTTGCTTCTACTAGGCAACTTTATATGTATCTTCAACAGAACAGTGGAGTGCAAATTAGCATTGAAACGACCCGACAAGTTCCAGAAAACATGTCAATTAGTTAGAAGATGAATGGGAGTGTTTTGTTTATAGATGAGTCGAATTGTTTTTTTCATTGTGATCGACCTTCACTAGTGTACAGATTTCGAAATGAGAGATATACCAAGTGCAACTTTTTACGTGCATGTGGTTTTCGTGGTGGTTCAATAATGGTGTGGGGTGGAATTTCTTTAAACGCCCGCACAGATCTGGTCGTTGTATATAATAGAATCTTGAACGCTCAGAGGTACGTTACAGATATTCAAGAAGCAAATGTATCATTTAAGGCAAACATGAGTGAAAACTTTTCTTTTAGGCATGATAACGTTAGATCTCAACATGCTCATATCGTTAGGAACTACTTTCGAGATCACGTAATCACTACGACGGAATGGCTTGTTCTGTCCTCAAACCCATCGAAATCGAACATATCTGGGACTTCTCAATAAAAGATTAAGGAGGCTACGAAATCAGCCAGTTATCATGAATAATGTTCGGAACAGATTGATTGAAATTCGGAACGAAATTAATATGAATGATATATGTTTATTTACTTTGAGTATGAATAGTAGATGTCATGCACTTATTCTCATCAGGAGTGGAAATATCCGGTATTAACAGGTATTTGGGTACTTTGAATTTTTCCAAAAGTTTTGACTTTCGATTTTATTTCAATTTCTTTGAGTACCGTTTGCATTTCTCAAACATTCCTTAGCGCTGGTGGTTTACTAGAAATATAATTCTTCAACATATATAAACTTCTGAATGAATATAAATTTGCGATTTTGTGTTTTAATTTCTTGGAACAATGTATATCGCTGCTGAATATAGTCCTACAACGATTTTGGAGCCAGGGATTTTAGACCTGGTTTAAAGTATGTCTTACATGACGGTATCATAGGTGTCACAGGTTTTTTTCTGTATGCTCTAGTTCCCGAGATGAAAAATACACTTTTCCAAATAAAAAATAATATTTTATAGGCACTGAACATCAAGAAATTGAATTTTGAGTGATTTTCTAGAAGGAAACTCGCATGCTTCCCTACCAATAGTTGGCCATGATGTGTTTATTTCTTTCCCCTCAATATCTATTCTCCATCGTTTTTCTTGTCGTGTTGAGAACGTTCTCTTTGTTCTTCACTTAGATCTTTAGATCTTCTGAATTGAGTTGGAATTTATCTAGATGACTTTTGAGATAGTGTAATTCTATACTTATATTGCAGTCTAAACCTTTGAAACGAACCAGAATTAGCTCTATTTATTCTACAAATTTTAACGGAACCCTTTCTAGATCATTCACAGAAAACTCAAAATTAGTGTTGTATTTCATTAATTGACGTATTTGAAGTCCATCAAAGCTTTAAAAGTTAATCAGTACTTGAACGAGGAAATTTCTTTGAAATAAACTGAAAACATAAATCATTTCTGTATAGAGCCTTTACACATTGCTTCATTAGTCCTAATTTTATTTGCAATGGCGGACCAATGAGTTTTTCTCTTGAAACTAAGGGTTCTTTTATAACATTCCGCTCTTCATTAACAAGAGCATTTCTCATAGGCCAATTATTTTGATTCAAATGATGTGATTTGACTCGATTGTCTCAGAGGCAAGTAAAGTAGCAAAACTACTCTGTGGATCCAATAAAAAATAAACCATCTTCAAGTCGACGCAGATCACCCAGTCAGTTAAAAATACCTTATATTCAGCATATTTGTTTCTACCATAAAGAAGAACTGCTGTGATACTTCGTTTACTACTGCCAATGAATATACGCCATTCATTGGCATCAAACCCATGAAAGTCAACACTCACATTACATCACCACACAAAATTCTCGTCAAATCAAAAAAAAAACTGCAATAATCTTCGTTCTCGATGTTAGAGTGTCTATATAGACACTCTAACATCTGTACACAAAAGGAGTTATGAAACTCTTCTCTAGTAAATTCCTCAGGCTTTAATTTTTATAATTAAAAAAAAAAAGATTTTTCCTCTAGTCAGGAAGACTTTGAGGGATATACTGCAAATATTAGAAATATATTGTTTTGGTGTTTTTGATATAGGATACTTATACTAACAGTGACTAAAAAAACTTCGTTTACAATTTTTTTGACGTTAACTTTCGAAACCGCCATGAATAATTGAGAATTGAGATTTCGGTAGCGAGAACGATATCAACGACAGAATTATTGGTTATGTGTTCGGATAATGAACGCACGTGCTGATCGGTTAACTGAAATCACATGCACGGAGCTGCGTCTGCCAGTAATTTCAAGAATAAACAACGATTACTCTTTCGGGCATATTTTTAATTAATTTTTATGGTAAAATGTTCACGTTTTCAGGCTCTGCGTGAAAGAGAGAAGGGAGACTGGAAACTTTTGTCGCTAGAAGATAAAAAAGCACTTTATAGAGCTTCCTTTTGCCAGACTTATGCGGAATTCCTGAGTTGGAGACCAGCAGCTTTTTTCGAAGTTCTTGGTTGGACTCTTCTTTGGATTTCTCTCGCTTTGTGGTTATTTGTTGGAGTACAAATATACGGTAAACTTTATTCACTGCATATTAAATTAATGAGGACTACTATATGAATATGAAAGGATTTATTTTGTTCAGATAGCGGTATATTTTGAAGAATTCATTCTGAAGTATTGCTTGAATTTCATTGAAATTATTGACACTCGTAGCAGAAAAATAACGGTAAATAAATCAATTGTAACCCCTCAGACCAGACAATCGTATGAATTCAAGTTTTATAAGGAATCATCGAGACCTTTCACCAGAATAAAAAATATTTTCAGGAATGATCAAAATGAATCTTTGGAATTAGTTCAAATATATATGTTGACCAATCAATTCATGTTTTGTTCGTACGGAGTTTTTCACACAGGATACTACAAATGTGGTTTTCAACTACAGAAAATTCACTACCAGAGTTTTCAAGCAGCATATAATATAAAATAATTGATTGTTACCGATTGGAAAATCAAAATAATTTCACAATTGTTTATGTTATATAGCCAACTAAGAACCTGTGAGTGAGTAATTCAAGGACCGAACTCCAGCGCAGATGATCTGAGTTCGAATCCAAGATAAGATGTTGTAAGATTCTATGCCCTCCAGGCAATGAAAGAAAATCTCGCAGGTATCATTTGACGATAAATCAATAAGACTGGTAGTGATAGTCTGATAGATCATCCGAATTACGATTACCAATGACACGCTTGAAATATACATTATTGAGGCCTTTGGGACTTTGAAAATAAAAAAAAACTATAGAATAACAACAATCTTTTTCTCTACTAGTGCTATAAGATCTTGCTTCTGACAAAAAATTTTAGTGAAACGAAAGTTTGTATTTCAAAGAAATTTTAACAACGCCAACAATCAACTTAAATGCTCGAAACGATCTCCTCCTATGTCGATACAATGAATAAATGATTCTTGATATCTCTTCTTACATTTCGAAGAACTTCTGGTGTCAGAAGTCTGCATTCGGTGATGATTCTCCTCCGTAGCCCTTCAGGTTGTGTAGCATAAATTCTCGATTTAAGAGAACCCGATAGGAAGAAATCTGAAGGACTCAAATCTAACCTAACCTACTGGTCACTTTACTGTTCCTCTTCTGCCAATACACCGACCTTGGAAATTTGCATCCAAATATTGTCCCACCATCTTGCTGGATACGTATCTCATTCTCTGAAAGACTCTCATAATTTTTCAAAATTTCTGTGAGTCTGGGATCTATTATTTCCTTTAACAACTTCAAATAAGTGTCCCCAGTGAGATTACCTTCGGTGAAGAGAGGTCCAACAATGATGTCCATAAATTTCAGCCCAAGCATTCTATTTCTGAGTCGTTAGTGTGTATGTTTGTGTGAACCAATAAGGATGCTGGATATCGTAATATCGACAATTATGCCTATTCATTCCACCATTGGAAGTGAAGGTACGCTCGCCTAAAAATCAGGTTAATCAGTGTTAATATTTTCACTTAAAATTTTACAAGTTTAGGAGGAAAGTAAGAAATAAGCTCGAATTTGACAATTTTCAACTTTTCCGAACACTGCATTTTTTCAAACTGAAATCCATAAAATACTCATCTTCATCGCCTTCACATCGGTCCCTGCAGAGATTATTTAATCATTTTCGACCTATTGACTTCAAGCTGGTGGTTTGAGTAGCACACCCTCTTCAAAAATGAATAAAAATATTCGAGATTAATATTGAGACAAAATATCGGAAAATTATAGAGATCTCACAAACCGTTAAAGATAGGCATAGGAAGCATGGGTATCGTTCGATAGGTATAAAAATAACCGATCATTAAAGAGTATGAAGTATGGGTCATTTGAAATAATTGATAAAATGAGCCTTGAAGAAGATCAGTATCGGAAATTTTATACTGTACACTTTGTAACAATTTCAGAGTTTCCGAACGATGGTCAATCAGAAATGGAGTATTAGTAACATAATTTCTGCAAAATCACAATCAGAAAGTCACCACGAGGAAAGAGAAATGATTTTCAAAAAAGAAATCAAATTTTAAAAAATCTCAAATATTTCGAAAAACATTGAACTTAGGTATAGGAAATATTGAACGAAGTCACCTTCATTTGATCTCACAAAGCCAAAATCATCAAAATCAATAGGCTGTTCCACACAAAAAAACATAATTCTGATTTGCTTCTCAGAAACGGAACAACCTGTATTTAATGTATAATTAATTTCAAATTGTGACCGTGAGAGAAGATCATCATATCGCAAAGAACCAGTCTTCGAGAAAAACTACGAACATTATAAACAGGTCTGAGAACATAAAAATTCTAAGACTCGTACACCATATTTCGCCGTGCCGTGAATCGCATCACAGTCCAATGAGCGAAATAACCCCGTTGGTTTCAGCGCTCTAGGCCACAAGGTTTCCAGGTAAACTACCTGCCAGTCCATATTTGTGTAACAAGGAGTAAAAATATGTTAATTTGAGACAAGAAGAATTATTGAAAAATCTGTAGATCCATGAATAATCTTCCCCGACAACACCTAGTTCACAAATATACCCACCATGCACGTGGCCTTCAAGAGCCACAATTATGCAACTAAGCAAGATGCCGATAACTAAGAGACAGATTGCAAATTCATCCTTATTAGCATTGGAATTTCTCAAAACTAATTTAGTATCTCATTTCAGTTAATCCCGAATTACCTAAAAGTTTCCTTGCTGCAAGCAAGAGGGCTCAGATGCGACGTCAAATAGAGTTGCATATGAATCCAGTAGAAGGACTGTCTTCAGAATGGGACTATGAGAAACAGGACTGGAAAAGAAAGGGATGGTTTACTCCCAGGAATCCATTCACTATATGCCCGGGAGATTATGAATATGAAGAGGAGGATGAAGAGGATTAAGGGAATAATTTTATCATTTTTGAAATTAAGGAAATTTTCTATGTCCAATTCGTTCAATTATATTTGATGAGTTTCAATTTGAGTGTCGAACGAAATTGTTAATAAATTATGTTTTCATGTCTGTTTGAAAAAGTTTTAACATTTCCTGAAGTGATTCATTTTAGATATTATTGGGCAATACACGCTCAGCGGTCTACTTTCTTGAAAGAAAAAACAATATACTCTGATAATACTATCTATCTCTACTGGGTGATTCACCAGTGGCGCGGTGCTCTGTAGCTCGTACACTCTTGAAGATTTTTTTTTGTTCGAACAATATTGTATTTAGAAAGTAAAAATCTGTTTCAGCAATTTATTTTGAGGTAAACAGGGTGTCCCAAAAGTTGAGGTGCTCCATCCTGTTGAAACCACAAATCTTGTCTTATATGCTCTGGTACATCGGCAAGTAACATTGGTAGATGATTTTGCAGAAAATCTTAATACATTTCACTATTGAGGTGCCCGTGGAAAAAGTGCGGCCCAATTAGAAATCCATCTACTATAGCATCCCATACATTCAAGGACCAACGATGCTGGTGATCTATTTGTCTCATGAGGTGTGGATTTTTCGTGGCGTAATAATGAAAGTTGTCCTTGTTAACAAGCCCATTCTTGTGGAAAGTTGCCTCGTCCGAGAAAAACAACTCTGCTAAACATATTTGGATTTTCCGCTACTTTGTCACTTGCCCAATCACCAAAATTGATTCGATTTTCACAGTCTTGATTCTTTAGTTCCTGGTGCAGCTGAACATGATATGCATGAAATTTATTCACATTCAAGATTCTCTCGACGGAAGTTTGACTTTTATCTGTTAACTGAGAAATCTCTTTTTGGCTTCTATATGAGTCTTCTGTCACTGTCAACAATACTGATAATTGGTCGTCTTCAGCTGCAGCAGTTTTTGGTTTTTCATGTTTTTTGTGAGCGATATTACCCATTTCGATAAATCTAATCAGAAGTTTTTCGAAGCATCTTGCATCAGGATTCCTCTTATCAGGAAACCTTTGAGCATAAACTCTACTTGCCAACAAAAAATTTCTATCACACTCACCCAGAATAAAAATCATATCAACCATTTCTTCTTTGGAGAACTTCATGGCAGTCATCTGAGAAAATTGGGTTCAAACCTCACTTTAACAATGTTTAATAACGAAACACTGAAAAGTTCACCATGTATAATGCAGAATATGATATGTCCGGACACCTGACAGAAGGCACAAATAAAAAAAAAGGTCAACACACCTCAATTTAAGTTTTAGTCATCTTGATTTTATCATTCGTTAAAGGAATTTTCTTGTTCAGGTTTCATTTCTTATCATTACTTATCATTGAATCATTACAGAAAAAAAACTTCTGTGCGAATAATGATGCATGTTGCTGAGTTTGATACGGTTTGTAGAATTGTCATGAAATTTTTTACAAATAATCGAATATTCCGAAAATGATCGAAGATAAAGATAAGATTACTTCTGCAAAAATATAGCACAATTTTTATGCGTTGACATGCATAATGAAATACAGGGTGTTCCATTTGAAAAATTATATTTTTTAAATTACATTATTCAATAATTTTTCGAGTCATTCCTGTATAAAATGAGGATAATTTATTTTAATTCATCAGTAAAGCTATCCTTAGGCAATAAAAAACGAAAGGAAAAAATTATTCATCCTCTCTAGACGAAGGAGCATGCGATGTTGTGTGAGCCTATTTTCATGCATTTTTACGGAAAAAAGAATATTGTGACCAAAAAATTTAATACTCAAAGACATTATAGCAGAGTTTAGGCCGCTCCTGAATCTTGAACAAAAAGTGGTATTCCAATCTGAAAAACCACCAAAGATTTTTTATAGAAATACATACATGTATAAATTGGTAGGTATAAAATCAGTAAGGGTTCAAACAAGAGGCTATAAAATAATTTTGATAGGAGCAGGTATTATCTAAAGATTTAAAATAGAGACGAATAGGCCGGGCCATACTGGTCGTTCAGAAGATCATCTCTATGGAGGTTTATTGCAGTTCGAGAATTTCGATTGTATTCAGTATTTATTGGTGCTGATGTACAATAGTATTCACACACGTCATATCACAGAAAAATATCACTAAAAAATTACAAACGACTCTGATACCCCTTCAAAATTCTGAAAAAATGAGTTTAAAATAATCATCAGTCTTATACAAACATTCTATAATTAAAAACTTCTTAATTTTATTTTCAAATGATGACAAAAAGTCTACGCATACAAGCAGGTAAAACAGTATATAGTTTGTAACACAGAAAGTTCGGTCCATTCTCCGACCTCCTCAGCCTATAAAACGGGATTCTTACAATATCTTTGCCTCTGGTACTATAGGAACGAAACTGGTAATTTAAAGTTACTAATTGTTGGTTTTTATGAGCATAGAGTAGACACTCAATTACAAAGAAGCTAGAGAGAGTTAGTATATTCACTTTCCTGAAAGAACTTTTACAACAATATCTATAGCCCACTCCACCAACAATTCTCACCGTTCGTCGTTGTATTCGAAAAACCCGATCAAACTCACTGCAATTTACTCACACCAGGATACTATATCTCGAATGTGTCTCAATAAGGGTTAATTAGGCAGTTCACAGTACCCTCCTAGATAAAGCCAAACTTTGTGCAAATTTTTTTAGCAAGCACATCACAATGAACCCTCCCAAATGAGACGCAAATCCGAATGAACAACCAAAAAAAGAACATTTTTAGCCTCAAAAACTCTAACACCAAACACAACTCGCTCAATTTTGTTGTTGTTCATGCTCAATAAATTACCCGAAAACCATTCTAAGGCCCTCGACTCCTGTACAGATACAGTAGTGTCATCAGCAAACAGAATATGAAGGCAGCCGCTCAGGTGATCCGGAAAATCATTAATAAAGATTAGAAATAATGAAGGACCCATTACAGAACCCTGTGGTATTCCAACTTCAGCTCTCTCCTTACCCAAGAAACATCCTTATACAAAAACCGTTCGAAACCAATCAGTTAGAAATGAGGAAATAAGTTTACAACTGTTTGTATCATACCCATATCGAGAAAGCTTCCGCATCAGAATCGAGTGAACCACGCAGTCAAAGGCCTTAGTAAGGTCTAAAAACAGAGAGAGTGGATAAAAACCTAATTCAAAACAGTCGAGCATGTTATTGATGAACTCAAGAATGGCATCCGCGGTGTAACGTGTTTTTCTGAAACCGAATTGATGCTGTGAGAAAAGCATATTTTCCCCAAAGTAACAAACTATTTGATTACGAAGAATTTTTCAAAAACTAAAGAGATAGGACGATAGTTGATCCATTATTAGTATCTTCTTTCTTGAAGACAGGAATAACTTTCGAAACCTTTAATACTTCTGAAAAAATGCAATAGCAATACCTTTGTTAAATAAATGTGTAAGCGGATACACAACATGATGAATGCTTTTGATGTAAACTAAAAATTGATCTAGTTATCTAGCGGTTCCTATAAAACATGCAAAAATATCGTCTGCATATCTATACCAAAAATGTACTAATTTTAATCCAAAAACATGAAAGAAACCAACTTGATGAGCGTCATTTAATACCCTTCGAAAATTGCCCATATTCTAACAAAAAATTACCAAAAAACAAATCACAGATACCGTAGCAAATTTAAAACAAAAAGTCAAACCAACGATTTAGTTTCAACCAAGCAGACAAATCAAACCCCATAGTCATTTTACTGAAAAAATCATTATATATATATATATATCATATATATATATATATATATATATATATATATATATATATATATATATATATATATATATATATATATATATATATATATATATATATATATATATATATATATATATATATATATATATATATATATATATATATATATATATATATCAAAAATCACTGACATTCTTCGAGAAAAAACATGAGTGAAATACCCAAAGATAGAACCATAGATGTCCAAAAACATTAGAACAGCTCTGAAAGAAATTTCACCGATAATACTAACAGAACCAGTCAATTTTTTCATGAATATGAATCCCGGACCTCCAACACTTTACGGCCTCATAAAAAATCACAAAGACAATGCCCCAATACGTCTAGTAATATCATTCATGAATAGCCAATATATAAATTGGCAAAAGATATTGAATTAAAAAATTCAACAAATTTCGTACCTAAATATTCCTCAAAAAACCCAATTCAATTAACACGATTGAAACAGGTTTCAAACCCCAATCAAATCATATTTAATCAGTTTGGGTGTGGATAACATGTTTTCCAACAACCCAGGAGACGAATGCCTTCCATTGGTCTCGGACATCCTAAAGAAATCACATGCTAATCCTGTTTTTCAAGATGATTTCATATTTTTGCTCAAGTTGTGCCTACAACTTAATTATTTCAAATTCAATGAACAACCTCACGGTCTACCGATGGGACCACCATTAAGCCATTAACTAGCTGAAATTTTCATGGCGTATGTTGAAGAAATCATATTCAATTCCTGCAAATCAATTTTAGTACATTTTTGGTATAGATATGTAGACGATATACTTGCATGTTTCATAGGAACCGCGCTAGACAACTAGACCAATTTTTAGTTTACATCAATAGCATTCATCCCAAAGTTAGATTCAAAATAGAGAGAAAAGTCGATAATCAGATTCACATTTTAGACCTAACAATCACTCATATAAATAACACACTAGGTTTTGATATATATTGAAAACCCACCTTTGCTGATATTTGCATCCCTTATGACACAACGCACCCAAAATCTCATAAATACTCTGGATTCAATTCAATGAATCAGGCTTTTCCTCTGCCATTATCCGGAGAAAATATGCCCAGGAAAGTGTCAACTATTAAAGAAATAGTTAAGAACAATTGTTATCCCTCAAATGTAATAAACAAAATGATTCGAAAAAACAAACGCATTTCAAAACAGAACAAAAAAGGAGCTTTCAAGACCCATATGAAACTCTCCCAGGAATAGTAAAGACAAAACTGATGAATTTGACAATACTGGATTTTATAAGTTGTCCTGTATGGATTGTGAAGGTCTCTATATAGGTCAATCTGGTCGTTTATTCAAAACGAGATATAAGGAGCATCAGTCAGATTTCAATAACCAGAGAACAGACGAATCTACTTTTGCTTCACATTGTATCGACAATGGCCATCATTTCCACCCATAGATCAGCTGAAAATTATTCAGAGAATATCTAAAGGGCGAAAGTTAGATTTCTTGAAATCGAAAAAATCAAAGTGCAACAAACCCCCATGGAGATAATCTTCTGAACGACCAGTATGGGCCGGTTTACGTCTCTATTTGAAATCTTTAAATAATCATCGGCCTAAACTCTGCTATAATGTCTTTTAGTAATAAGTTTTTTGGTGAGTAGTTTCGTCACAATATTTTCTTTTCCGTAAAAATTCATGAAAATAGGCTCTCACATCATTGCATGCTCCTTCGGCCAGAGAGGATGAATACTTTTTCCTTTCGTTTTCTTATTGCCTAAGGATAGCTTTATTGATGAATTGAAATAGATTATCCTCATTTTATACAGGAGTGACTCAAAAAAATTATTGAATATTGTAATTTTAAAAATATCATAGCGTGATTTTTTCAAATGGAACACCTTGTATTTTATTATTCATATCAACGCATAAAATATTATGCTAGAATTTTGCAGAAGTAACCTTACTTTTATCTTCGATCATTTTCGAAATATTCGATTATTTGTAAAAGTTTGTGATGGAAATTCTACAAACCGTATCAAACTCATCAACATGCATCATTATTCGCACAGAAGTTCTTTTTTCTGTAATGATTCAAGATTTATCGAAACGGGTGATATCGCTTACAAATAACATGAAAAACCTAAAACTGCTACAGCTGAAGACAACCAGTTCTCAGTTTTGTTGACAGTGACAGAAGAGGACCCATATTAAAGCCATAGAGAGATTTCACAGTTAACAGATATAAGTCGAACTTCCGTCCAAAGAATCTTGAAAGTGAATAAATTTCATGCATATCATGTACAGCTGCACCAGGAACTAAACAATCAAGACTATGAAAATCGAATCAATTTTTGCAATTGGGCAAGGGACAAAGTCGGGGAAAATCCAAATATGTTTAGCAGAGTTCTTTTCTCGGACGAGGCAACTTTCCACAAGAATGGGCTTGTTAATAGGAACAACTTTTATTATTACGCCATGGAAAATCCACACCTCATGAGACAAATAACAGCATCGTTAGTCCTTGAATGTATGGGCCGCTATAGTAGATGGATATCTAATTAGGCCGTACTTTTTCGACGGGCATCTCAATAGTGAAATATATTCAGATTTTCTGCAAAATCATCAACCAATGTTACTTGCCGATGTACCAGAGCATATTAGACAAGATTTGTGGTTTGATTAGGATGGAGCACCGGCACGTTACTCACATCAGGTTAGGGAGCATTTGAATCATGTATTTCCAAACAAATGGATAGGACGTGATGGTCCTGTTAGATGGCCAGCTAGGTCTCTGGACTTTACAAGTCCAACACAGTTGGATATGAGACAGAGAATAGTCGACGCCTTTCGGTCAGCTAATCCGCAAATGTTGTCGTGAGTTCAACGGTCTTTCCTCAGAAGGATTGAGTAATGTTTACAAAGAAACGGGCAACATTTCGAACACTTATTAAAATAGTTCAACACCTTGTAGATCATCTCACCAAAAACCAATCTATTACGTATTTCATAAACGAGTCCCTTAAAATATCTCCATTTCTCTGATCAAGTATAATGATATGTACTAATAAACTCTTCTTTCGCAACCTGTGATTTTATTATTTTTGCTTTTTTTTTTTTCGAAAATGGTCGAAGATATATATAATAATAACTATAAGTTTACTTCTGAAAAATATGGCACAATATATTATGCGTTGACATGAATAATAAAATACAGGATGTTCCATTTGAAAAAATTAAGATATAATATTTTTAAAATTACAATATTCAATTATTTCTTTTGAGTCACTCCTGTATAAAATGAGGATAATCTATTTCAATTCATCAATAAATCTATCCTTGGGCAACAAGACAACGAAAGGAAAAAGTATTCATCATCTCTGGCAGAAGGAGCGTGCGATGATGTGAGAGCCTATTTTCATGAATTTTCACGGAAAAAAAATATTGTGAAGAAACTACTTATCAAAAAAACCTATTACTTGAAGACATTATAGCAGTGTTAAAGCCGCTCCTGATTCTTGAACAACAAAGTGGTCTTTCAATCTGAAAAAAACCACCCAAGATTTTTTTATAGAAAATTGGGACACCCTGTTTACTGCAAAATAAATTGCTGAAGTAGATTCTTACTTTCTAAATACAATACCGTTCGAACAAAAATTAAATCTTCAAGAGTGTACGAGCTACAGAACACGGCGCCACTGGTAAATCACCCAGTATATAAATATGTACATTATTTATTCGCTTTATTACACATGAATAGTAATTTAATCCTATCAAAGGCTTTATATCTTGATCGAAATGCAACTCATTGAAACTTCGGCTTCAATCGAATGTGAAACTCATATTGTTTCAAAAAGTTGCCACAGATAATACAATCTTGTATAATGTAGACAAACGAAATGAGAACGTTTTACAATACTAAGGGACTCCCAACACACGTTACTTCCTACTATTTACAGTTTAAGTTTTTAATGAGTTGCCAAGTTGCTTACTCCAATTTCTTCAGCCAGTAACTAATCCAGAATACCTCCAAATAACTCAAATCAGTTCATTTGAAATGTACTGATAATCAAATAATCATTTTCTTTCCGTTAGCTATTTTTATCAAGAAAAACAGTTTGTTTGAGAATATGAGAAATTAAATTTCTGGATTCTGTTCTCTATAATCACATATAAACTCTTTCATCAATTTTCTCATTCTATATACTATCCGTAAGGTTATCAACGATTTCGAAGATTGGTTGGCTATTTGTCAAGCTGTTAAAGTCGCTCATTTCGAACATTTGAATTACAGAATTATTGAACATTCATCTGTATACACATTGTTTTAGTTTTGGTTTTAGCTTTATTTTCTTGGTTGTCTGCAAAGTTTTCAAAAATTTTGATTTCAGAATCTATCATTTCGAGAGATTATTCGCAGGTAGGTTAGGTTAGATATATTTAAATAATTTTTGACTATTTTTCGAATTTTGCGTTTACACTGAAATTTTGTTGAATGAACTAGATAAATATTTTTTAAGTTAGTAGACCGTAAGGATTTTAATAGAAATAAAAGTTTATGTAATTGGCGGTTGCAAAGTTCTGAATCTCTCTCGAGGAATATCAAATTAATTTCCTCTTGGATGAAACACCTTGCATCTCTGGAATCATTCATCATAGACTTCACTATGATTGAAGAATTCAGAAATACAGCCTCTCTACAATGGAAAAAAAATTAAGATTCTTTTTCTACAAGACCAAAATATTTCAAGGTAAACATAGAAATTGACCCGTCGAGACAATTGAAAACAGAAGTGAATGATGAATTTGAATGAGTTTTATTTCATATCTTTCGCTTGGACAATGCAGTGCGTTCTAATGAAAACGAACCAATCTGAATGACTGGACTCTTTGGATTTGGCTGTGAATTTGCTGGAATAGGTCGGTTTTTCATTAGAGGGAAACATTTTCTGTTGTTGTTGATTTTAATAGAGATAAACGTTTATGTAATCGGCGGTTGCAAAGTTCTGAATCTCTCTCGAGGAATATCAAATTAATTTCCTCTCGGATGAAACACCCTGCATCTCTGGAATCATTCATCACAGACTTCACTATGATTGAAGAATTCAGAAATACAGCCTCTCTACAATGGAAAAAAAATTAAGATTCTTTTTCTACAAGACCAAAATATTTCAAGGTAAACATAGAAATTGACCCGTCGAGACAATTGAAAACAGAAGTGAATGATGAATTTGAATGAGTTTTATTTCATATCTTTCGCTTGGACAATGCAGTGCGTTCTAATGAAAACGAACCAATCTGAATGACTGGACACTTTGGATTTGGCTGGGAATTTGCTGGAATAGGTCGGTTTTTTTATTAGAGGGAAACATTCTTTGTTGTTGTTGATTTTAATAGAGAGAAAAGTTTATGTAATCGGCGGTTGCAAAGTTCTGAATCTCTCTCGAGGAATATCAAATTAATTTCCTCTCGGATGAAACACCCTGCATCTCTGGAATCATTCATCACAGACTTCACTATGATTGAAGAATTCAGAAATACAGCCTCTCTACAATGGAAAAGAATTAAGATTCTTTTTCTACAATACCAAAATATTTCAAGGTAAATATAGAAATTGACCAGTCGAGAAAATTGAAAAAAAAAGTGAATGATGAATTTGAATGAGTTTTCTTTCATATCTTTTGCTTGGACAATGCAGTGCGTTCTAATGAAAACGAACCAATGTGAATGACTGGACTCTTCGGATTTGGCTGTGAATTGGCTGGAATAGGTCTATTTTTTATTAGAGTGAAACATTTTTGGTTTTTTCTTCCCCTATGAATCATCTACCCTTGCCAGCTTACATCCGAAATTGTTGAATAGGAAAAAGGGGCAGTGTGATACATTTTTGAAAAGGTCATTCCATTCTCTATTATTTACTTTCCAAAATAACATAATGACTTGAAATTGAAAATTCTTTGGAAATTTCCCATTTTAAACAATTTGTCTATTATCCCTGTCAACTATCATCCCGAACATTTTCATATGTGAAAGGGGTTTTGTGATACCTCTCGGAAAAATTGTTCAATTTTTTGCATATCATTCGTCATCATTCCCATGTTTGAAATTTTCTTCCCCGATCTACAAGATTCAGTTTTTTGTGTTATTAATTAAAACACAGGTGACTTGCGTTGGTAGTATTTTCTAGTTTTGGTAACCTGAAATAACGGTCACTTAGTTGAAGAAGCTGTATACACTGTACGAACGCATTAAAATTGAGTTTATTTTTCAGAAATTTTTACTGTGCTAGAGCAAGTGGAAGCAGTCTCAAATAAAATACCCCTGGGAGAAATTTGAGGCGAATACGTTCTTGAGTTGAGAAACGAATTCAAGGAAATATGATACGTTATTAATGAAAAACACAATCCCACCAGAGTTGTGAATGACGAAGGAATTGGTGTGACGTTTTCAGTGAACTTGCCACGATCTGTGAAGATTGTTGTAAATATCTTGAGTTTGCCGGATAAGAATCTTCAAGGACTCGTACACGAGCTGAACGAAGATAATTTCGAAGGTCGTTCAGAGTTATGCCAGCATTTCAGTGAGCAGATAAATAATGATCTCAGTTTGCTTCAAAATGTTTGTTTTTTGAAGAATGGCGAGGTGCATTAACATTAGAATTTGATTTGTAATGTTACTATTCCCTTGTTAAAGAGGGAGAATCATAATCAAAGAACTCAAATAATCTAATCTTTGGACCGGAATTTTGGAAAACCATATTCTAGAACCCTTATTCATATAGGAAAACTTGGACGAAAACATATTTGAACATGGTTGAGAATTGATTGATCCTCTCATAATCGTTATTATCGAAGGAGATCCAAATTTATCTGAATATAAAGTTATGTAATAACATGATGGAGCACCACCCCGGCTGTGTTGCTGCTGTGCGGGACTATCTGGCCAGTACATTTCCGGGTCGATGGATAGGTAGGAGAGGCGGTATAGCATGACCTGCGAGTTCATCCGATTTAACGCTTCTCGAATTTATTCTTTTGGGGCTATCTCAAGTTTCAAGTTTATGTTACGCCACCCGAATCATTGGAACATCACGAATGTTGCGAAATGATAAGCAATCTGTCAAACTTTGATCGTACTGATAAATGGAGACCACCTCGAGCATTTGCGATTGAAAAAATCAAAACTCAATGGTATGTTTCATTTCATGATAGATTTTAATAAGAATCATATAAACCCAAGCAGTGTTTCTTTTCAATTAATGCCATTTCAAAAACTAGGCTGCTACCTCTTTTAATGAAGTATCACACAACTCCTTCTGATTTTAATGGTGGTACATAGAATGGAATCACCTTTTCCTAATTCAAAAATTTGGGGTAGAATCAGCTAGGGGTAGGGGATTGATAGGGGGAGAAAGAAATATGTAAAAAAATGAAATGTACGGAAAAATCAAACCAGTCGAGGTATTCAGGGTGGTTCGTCTTCATCGGAATAGACGGTATGAGTAGTTAAATTCGCTACAGACAAACTGGCGATGTTAGAGGAAACATACTAAGCGTAACGTGGTAACCACTTTAGCACAAGTCGAATTTCTGAGTCTAAATACTTCGAGAAATCCCACCCACATGGCAGGTCAACTGAATGTACAGCTCATAATCGTCCACCACATATGAATAAGAGACCAAGCTGTAAGAAATAGACAAATTGAACCCTACATGCCAGATGTTCACTGAGGCTGAGAGGAGTTTACGAGGCAAGAATAGTTCGAGTTGGAGATCACATAGAATAGGGCAATGAAACAAGACCCCTCGGTTATTCAGCGACAAATATAGAGTTAACGTCTAGATACACAACGTACTCATGTATGGAAACAACCTGAGAAGGTTTGGAAGTGAAAATGCTGAAGATACCCACAGTCACTAAAGATGTATAGTGATGGTCTTGGGTGGCATAAGCGTTGGCGAAGAACCAATTTTGTTTTGCTTATTAAGCTATAAGCTATAGGCAGCTGACTCTTCAATACTTTCTTCCTCTGTAGGCAGCTATAGGATGATAAAATTTTATTTTTGAGTATGATAATGCTCACCCTCATCCCTCTGCGATCGTCTGGAAGTCCCAAAAAAAATTGCTATAAATATTAAGAATCTACTTGCTCGATCATCAGACCCAAATCCTATCAATAATATTTCAAGTAACCTTTCATTTCAAACAAGAAATCCAGCATCCAAGGAATGGGATGTAATAGATAATAATAATAATAATAATAATAATACCTCAGGGGATCAGGGACATTGTTTCTGAGTACGGGCTTAGCGAACCCGAGGTACCCAAGCTGAACCTGGCAGTAGGTATAAAATGCAACTTATCCAATGATGTACCATCTAAGGAATAAACGGGTGAATCGACATTGTACCACCATAACCTCTTGTCGCGTTCAAGATTTAGGAAGAGGGTCTTGTTCGGAAAGTGAGTCACAGTCTCCCTCGGTTAGCGACGGAAGCAGCGTGATATCGAGTAGGGATACTGCAACACAAAACCAAGTGGGAAATAACATCAATACCTCCCAACCGACTCTTGATGTTTCAACGGTGGCACAAGCCATTATGCCTACGACCACGAGAGCCGGACTCCCTAGGAAACGCATGAAGTGGACCCCAGAGATGAATTCCTTCATTATGCGTTCCTATTACAAGATTACAAACTTGGAATCGGAAATGACAGCATACAGATACGCGTTACATCTTGCGTTCGTAGAAAAATATCCTGAATTACAGCACGTATCCGAGCAGAGAATTTCGGATCAAAGAAGAACAATCGTTAAAAACAGGCTACTTTCTTCAGAAACGCTGCAAAGCATACGAGAAGAGGTCATAATGGAACTTATCGACAAAGAAGCCTCCAACAAATGGTTGATGAAAGGAGAATTATTCGCGGAAACAGAGGGATTCCTTATGGCCATCCAAGACCAAGTGATCGCTACAAACAACTACAAAAAATTTATTATGAAGGACGGAACATTACAAACAGATAGGTGCAGAAAATGCCATATAAGATCTGAGACTATACAGCATATTACGTCCGGATGTGAACAACTGGCCAATACAGACTATCTTCACAGGCATAATCAAGTGTGCAACATTGTCCATCAGAAACTTGCACACAAGTACGGACTTCTGAATACATTCCAGCCATATTACAAGTATCAACCGGCGCCCGTATTGGAAAATGACTCTATCAGATTATACTACGATAGGCCTATTATCACTGACAGAATGGTGACGAATAATAGGCCGGACATAGTGGTGTATGATAAGAGAGCCAAAACAGCAATGCTGGTGGATGTCGCCATACCGAATAATAACAACGTGCTGAATAAGTTCCACGAGAAAAAGTCCAAATACACTGACCTTGCTATTGAGATCAAGCAGATGTGGCACCTCGAGAAAATAGATATTGTTCCTGTCATCGTATCCTCGACTGGGTTAATACCCAAAACTTTGCATGATAGTCTTAAGAAATTAGAATTGCATAAGACTACCTATATAGAAATGCAAAAAGCTGTAATTCTTAATACACGTAGGATAGTTAGGAAATTTATGTCAAGTATATTGTAATCGAGCCTATTCCCTTTGATTGCTGAATCTGGGAAAGGTAAATTATATCCAGCTAACAGCTGAGATAGTGCATAAGTCCACGATAATAAATAATAATATTTATTTATCCAACAAGATACATCGGTATATAGGACATGTCATGAGAGAGTATCATCCTCCATAAATTCTTTAATAGAATAATATGCCTTTCTCAGAAGAAAAGACTTAAGAACAGATTTGAACACTTTTGTAGGCTTAACTCTCAGATGGTGAGGTAAAGTATTGAAAAATTTGATACTCTGGTATGTTGGAGAGTTCTCAAATTTTGAAGTACGATGTTTCGGCAAGAGAAAAGTTGACTGACTTCTAGTTGCATAATCGTGATACATAGAGAGATAAAGAGACTGATTCAATTCTCCGTCAAATCGATGTGAGGCGGTTATAAATAATTGAGATGATCATAACCTATACTAAACTTAGAAGAACAACAATTTCAGTTCAAATAAAACTTCTATAACTGAAACTTTTGTTTAGTTTACTGTTTCTGAAAACTTTAATTATTATTTTGAAAATTAGGAGTTGAAATATTGGATATATCATGTTGTTTATAGTTTTTCTCGAAAGAGAAAAGTAACTATAGTCCCATTTCCAAAAAATGCAGTTTCATTGTTGACACTGATCGTTTTAGTGTGTATATTTTGGGTAAATTTTTCTTATTATTGAATATAAATATCTTCTAAGCATTTCTCTAATTTTACAATCTCATCGGAAAACCAGTTCCTTCAGAGAAGGATATTTAACATTCTACGGAAGGTTGAATATTGAATAAGAATTCTTCAATGTTTCTCTAACTTCTTCGAACCGTCTGAAAATAAAAATTGTAGAAGGTCCTTAAAATTGGCGACTGTTTGCGCTGACGAAACCAGTTGCATACTAAGTTATTTTATCAAATTTGAGAATTTAAAGAATTTCCTGAGGACCCTCCAGTTATTATTTAAGTAATAAATGTAAATTGATTGATTCATATACTAAATAACTGTGGCCATAATTTTAAAGGGTGAATATACCGTCTTCGTCCTCATGTTTAAACTAAGAAACTCATTAGAATTGTAAGAAGAAAGAGCCAAAACAAATTGAGCGTCGACAATAGAATTAGATAATAAAATTCACATTATTCTCCCCTGAAATCAAACGCGGCACCCATCTTACCGTTTCATTTTGCACATCCATTGTTTCCTGTAAACCTGATGACACTATATCTTCTGATATGGATGTAGCACCAACTATTTTCCGTACTTTCATTGCTCGAGGACTTAAAACCATATCGTTTCTTTTTGTTTATCATTTCAGCGCAGTTACTTCCAGTGGATGTCCTGAACGATGCTCATCTTTGTTGAACGGCTACGTTTCAGTTCGCATATCCAATTATAAGAAAATGCATAATGCATACGCATGAGCAAGTGTATCGTGAACTGCATCTAACATAAGTATTTATTCGCTGTATTGGGTCCTCGCCAAATTTGCTATATATGTTTCAGATAACGTTAATTTTTATTTCTTTTTTAAATCTTTGCATTCACAAACGAGCGAAATAATTTTTTTAATTTTCTTCAATATTTCTCTTTTGTTACTTCGCGATTTACAACAATAATTCCTTTCGCATCCCAATTTCACCACCCCTCGTACTTCGACCAGGTGCTTCCGAGTATTGCGGAAATTGTGGGACAACGATTGAAAACGAGACGATTGGAAGTAAACTTGAATTCGATAATTGTATGCTAGACTAATATAAATTGTGCTCGAATTTTCGGATCAATATAGAACCCATTAGGAGTTTGGGGTGTCCTGAGTCCTTATTGCTCGCAGGAAGGTAAGTCTTTTCATACATAGTTCATTCAAATATAATTTTTTTGCGAATACAGTCACGGAGTGGAAAGGAGAAGCCAGCCAAATCGACCAATTAAGGAATCGAAACCGAGTTTAACCTACAAAATTTACAGTCAATTTCAGCTAACCAACGTTTCGGCCCTTCGAGCCGGATTTTTTCCATTTAAATTAAATTAAAAACTATTCATCTAACCGGCGACAAAAACAAGATCACTCGACAAATATGATTAAAATTCTGCCAGATATCTAATGAGAAATGATGTACACTAAAAACAAAATGTTTGTTACCTCATAACACGGATGTAAGCATCAGACGTTTTGTTCGATTAGTGCATATTATATAACTACCAAAAAGCACACTAATTAACATAGTTATTCACAATACTTTCTGAATAAATTAATAGAATATAAATATTCCACATTGGTCATCAAGTGAGCCCAAACACTAATAAAAGCACCACTATCTAACCAATATTCATCTTCATTTGATAAAAAAATGAGATTTACGAGAACGGATGTTATTTTTTTGACGATAGACGTTGGATATTAAAAGAAAAAGCGCAAATTGGCTGAAAGTGAATATATTGACGTTGCGGAGATACTTCGCAAGCGATAACAAGTTGTGAGCATCAGAGTTCTACAATAAGGAAATGCATATATAAGTAAATAGTTTCCATCATTCAACTTTTTTATCTTGTGTCACAAATGTCGTTAATTGTCAGATAGAATAACCTACAAAGAAAGTAAAAAATAAAAATGTAAGTATTGTCTTAGAATCTAGATATTAGGCACTTCATTATTTTCTTCACATCTCAGAAGAGCCAAATTTTGATCTTGCTCTTTATCAGTTATACGTTCCTTAATTGAAAATTTTGTTCGCCTTTTAAAAGCTGTAGATTAATTTATGTGAGATGTTCATTTTCTCTCTGGTAGACGGTAGAATTCGGTTGGCAATCAATCTGGGTTGTTCTATATTTGAAACAATGAATGTATTAAGTGATATAACAAAGTTTTCCATGTAAAATATTCTGAAATAACAGCCTAGGACATTGATGACCATAGCCTATAAATATAACTATGTAAAGACACCATATTCATATATTTTGACTAACAATTTATCATAGAATTACATCAAAATAATACTCACATCAAAAAATGTTCACAATGAATTTGATTTTCCTACATTGGTGCTTTATTTTTCTATCAAGTTTGAGCCACTGTTTTCATATTTCTTTATGTATTATAACGTACGTGAATAGTTATTGTGGTCCTTTGATTGGTATATTGTAACACAAGGGTACTGTTTAATGAATATTTGCATCTTTGGCGTTCGATTTTGTTCTATTCAAAGTAGATTATGCAAAAACACTTGCGTTTGCATAAAAAGGTTGATGTTGTTCAAAAGGTCCTGACGACACTGTGACAAAACTTTGTGGTGTAGCGTGTAATTTCAGAAATTTGTTACTTACGGTATCAACTGTCTTTGGGATGTTACTGAAGTCATTTTCATGAACTTTGACAATTTAAAAATAACAATAATATCATACAAAATGTAACATAAAGAACTTTCTGAAGAAAATGAAGTGAATTCCGACTTCTTTCCTGATTTGAATTGAAGCAAATCTTTCATAGCAGAATACAGTGTTTCGTTGAATTAGAACGTAATATCATAAAAAATTAACATGAAGAACTTTCTGAAGAAAATGAAGTGAATCTAGAATTCTTTCC
Source organism: Cryptolaemus montrouzieri (assembly GCA_013387265.2). Lineage (NCBI taxonomy): Eukaryota > Metazoa > Arthropoda > Insecta > Coleoptera > Coccinellidae > Cryptolaemus > Cryptolaemus montrouzieri. The sequence goes on from JABFTP020000185.1 coordinate 75,176,940, forward strand.
TGATGAAATTTTTTGCTGCGGAAATATTGAATAATTGATGGATCAAAACACCAATCTTAAATATTTAGTAATATCTATAATTCAGATTTCTTTTAGAATGATGAAGCTCATCCAATTTATATTGGTATGAAAAGAGACAGAAATGAAAGTCTGATTCCTGTCATTATCAACATTTCTACTATGGATATATTCGATCAACCCGAACTCGGGGTCTTATATCACAGACTAACAACTGCTCTCGTACTTAAACTCCGAATATAAGCTCAATATCTTGGAAAGCTCCCAGTCCCTACCAACGTCAGACGTACGAAAGAACAGAGTCGAGTGTCTGCCTTCATTTAATGTTCCTGGGTGTTCACCCTCATTCCCCGTTGCTCACCCTCTCGTACCCGTGACGCCCTTGGGGGTTCCAACCTGCCAGATATCCGAAACGAGGACTGCAATTTACTTGATGAAGGGAGGCTCCGCCGGGGAGTGAGGCAGGCCGGTGGGGTCGGTCTTGTATCTGCTGTGTACCCGTACCCCAAACTCAGGGGTTTCCACCCACACTGTCCTCCTCTATGAAGCAGAGACGTAGCAGAAAAATTGTACCATATTTTGAGAATCACGCATTTATATGAAGATAATCTATTAGTAAAAAAATAGGGAAATGAGTTAGCCGACCCTCCAAACTCTTCAGTAAAGGTAGTTTTTAGTGGAAGTTTTTTACATACTGAAATTTGATTGTTTAGATTATTCCTCCTATTCAATACAACTTCGCATTTAATACATACTTAAAAGATTATTGAAAATATTACATAAAGCATTATACGGGGATAGTCTGAGAAATTTCCGACCTCTACGTGAAGATCGCTGCACTGGTTAATAAAAGCTATTGAATTTTGACCGGTCATCTGTTGAAAGTTAGTCACCAAAGTTTCTGTCATTTTGAATGAGCGGTTATTATGGAAAAGTCGTTTTATTGAGTTGATGTGAGTATTTTGGTGAAAATGGGCAAAATGGAGTATCGGCAAAACGCCTATGCAAATTAAAGAGTTGAATTCTGTGTATGGGGACTCTGCACCATCGTTTACTGAAGTGAAATTGTGGGCTTGAGCTTGGTAGACGATGAACGTTGGGGACGTCCAAAAACTACAACTACTCGCGATAAGATCACCGAAGTTCACCAAATGGTGCTAGATGACCGTCGAATTAAAGTGAGAGAGATAGCAGAGGTTATCAATATGTCAAAAAACATGTTTGTCACATATATAATTGACATTTACACATGAGAAAGCTGTCTACACATTGGGTACCGCGTTTGCTCACGTTAGACCAAAAATGTCTTCGAGTATATATTTCAACGCTCTGTTGGCGCAGTTTCGTCGTAATAAATTCGATTTTTTTCGGTAAGTGATAATTACCCTAGATGAAATGGCGACTATTTTTTGGAATAGTCATGGAGTTATTTTGATCGATCATCTTCAAAAAGGAAAAACCATTACAAGAGCATACTATGCATTATTACTTTTTTTTCAAGGAAGGAGAGACGTGGATATACTTTCCTACTCCCGTTCTTCCTTGACCTTATAGGCTATAGATTTGTCCTTTACGACAGAGTAATTTATGTAAACCAGATAAAGGAACAAACACAACACCCAGGGCTTTGCAGGAATCGAACCGGCGACCTGCCGTGTCACAGCAGGGACTTCTCACCACTGCGCCATGGAGACGACCCATCATTACTTAATAAGCTAAGCAAAATTTGCGGAGAAACGTTCACATTATCAGAAAAAAATCATCTTTCACCGAGGAAACGCACCGTCTCACACCCCAGCGGTTGCTATGGCGAAAATTCACGAATTACGATTTGAACTGCTTGACCATCTTACTCACTAGATCTAGCCTCAAGTGACTTCTTTCGTTCCCTCATCTGAAAATTGCGCTAGGAGGATATAGATTTCTGTCAAATGAAGAGGCCATCACCTACGTGAACCACTATTTTGCAAAGAAAAACACCGAATGGACAAGTTATATGGGTGGAACATGGCTGCGAAAATTGTGTACAGCTATAAGGAGAAAATATTGAAAAATAATAAAAAATATTCAGAAAAAATGTTTTGTACCTTTCTAGGGCGGAAATTTTTCAGACCACCCTCGTACATAGAGTTTACCAAATGCGATAAACATTTTAGAGGTGATATCTCAAGTATTTTTATAAAGGAAAGCTTTTATGAATTTTGTATTGGTTCAAAATATTAATTTCTTCCATCTTTCAAGTAAGCAAGAATTGCATTTGTTATAAATTGCAATAAGTGCTCGTTTAGATGAAATATGATTGTGTTCATCGACTCTCTAATTTATACTTTGATATTTCCAAATCCGTTTCGTTCAACAATAGTTTGACAAAACTATAGGTTGAAAGAGAGATTAGAATATGTGAACGTGTTCACAAATCGATTCCATTTGGTTCGGGTACTCAGGCTTATATGTTAAGAGAGTATTCTATTTGGGATTGTTTTCAAAATGCCGCTCAGTTTCTGGAAATGATAATCTTCCTGATGAATGGATGGATAGTTTTCTTATATTTTGGATCGGTTATTCGAATTGGGATAGATTTTTCGTTAGGATAAAAGAGATGTAACAAGTAGTCTGCAAATTCGGCAAATTTTTACTACTGAGAAAAAGATTTGATTGGCAGAATAACAGAAAAACTGATCATTACAATTCAATTTTATAATGAGATGCCCAAGTTTGATTATTAGTTTCCTATGGACCTTTCATGAGGGTAAGTGATGATTTTGGAAAAGCCCATTCTATATGTTTTTACACACAACCAAATTTATATGGAATCACCCAATATTTTGAATATTACCACAGGGATTTGAAAAATTTCGAAGAATTGTTAGAATTGATCCTTTTCGAGATATTTCGATTGAAAAAAGAAATAAATTAAGGTTCATTTTAGGAAAGAAACGAAAAAAAGAAAATGAGGGACTCTTTCCGCGGATGAGCTGTTCTGTGGTTCTTGGATTATTGATCTTATTTTCCTGTTGAGATTATCTCATGAATGTTCAATAGGATTTAGGTCTGGAGAGTAAGCTGGACAGTCCAAAATAGCGATTCCCTCTGTTTCAAGATGTCGCGCGAGGTTGCTGGTATGCGGAGGAGCATTTTCTTGCATAAAAGTGGAATTCTCACAGTGAGCACCTCGCCAGAGTCTCACTATGGGCTCCAGCACTAGGTCCACGTAAGTTTAGCCGATACACTCGCAGGAAACGAAATCAATTCTGTTTTGCCTCCCAGCATAATGCCATCCTAAAACATCACACTGCCCCCTTGGCATTTCAGAATTTGTCTTGCTGCTCGGAGTCTAGCTTGTCTTTCTCGACCCTTTAAAACCCAAATCCGACGGTCATCTGATTGAACACCTATCCTGATCTCATCCAAGGAAAGAACATTTCGCTAATTCTCAAAATTCCAATTTTGGTGCTTGATACACCAATTAAGTCTGATAATTTTTTCTGGTTAGTTCTGGAACTCTTAAGGGCTTTCTGCTGTATAAACCTCTTGAACGAAGTCTTTGACGTATCGTTTCGACTGATACACTGATGTCTGCAGCTTCCAGGAATTGCCTTTGGAGTATGTGGTGCGACGCACTAGGGTATCTTCTTGCAATTTGGCACAAGAAGCTGTCTTGTTCTTCAAAAGTGATCTTCCTACGACTTCTTCTAGGCCTATTTCGAAGAGATTGTAGCTCCACGTATCGCACGTAGGATTTTGAAATCACATCCTGTGATACCCCCATTGTGGCCGCTATATCCCTCTGTGTCACCCCTTCTTCAACGAGAGCAATTATTCGACCCCTCTGCACATCGGACAATCCAACGTAAGGCATTTTCAATTATGGTTATACGCTTTTTTGAATTTTGAAATTCACAGTTTCAAATTTCAGTGACGACTGAGTACAATATCACAAACATGTGGTGATAGTTCAATATTTCTTATCATACTATCCAGTCAAAACTATAGTCAAAGATCCATGGTTAAGAACAATCAATAATGTGAAATACCGAGTGATTCCATATAAATTTGGTTGTGTGTATATTCCTCTATGGAAAATACAAATCACTTACAATTCCAACCCAAATTTTTAATAAATCTGCAATTGAAAACCACCTCAAGTGCATTCTGTGAATGGCTTTTGCACCTATGGGTTCAAATTTTCGAAACTACTGTCGTGGATTCTTTTCATTGTTCAAGCGTAATTCGAAATTCGGAAATACAATAATTAATTTCCTCAACAACCATATATTGGCTGGGATTTTTGCCTGTAGTCCATATTTTAAACTTATTGGTGTCCTCAATCCCCGACATTCGAATTTATGACACTAATTATTCAAAGACATTTGATATTTGCAGCTCGACATATTGTGTCGGCTCACTTCCTGTTCTTTCGGATATTGAATTTGTCTTTTTTAGAAAACTTTCACAACCATGTTAACAGAGAATCAATGCTCAATAAACATTCATTTAAAACAAGTCGAATTCAATGACACCGAAACTAAATTTCCTGTCTTCTGATCTTTGAAAAAGCATAGCAAAGATCTTCCCAACCCCTTTTGGTGTTTACTGAATTGGCCTCTAATCAAATTGCTCTTTGTTAAGTAATCGCTAAATGGTATGCACTACCACAAGAACTCCACTGCAATTTGTGATTTCCCAAAGGGATATTCAATCAAATATTGCCACCACTTAGGATTTATCGCTATTCATCTAAACGATTAGGAATTTGATGATGGTTATCTGTGTTCTGTTCCAAGCATAACCCTTGACTCAACTTCAACCAACGTAGCAATAATATCTACATCGAATATTCTTAATTTATTGTTTATAACATTAATAATATTACAATAATAGAAAAATCCTGCAGTGTTTGTATTGATCACTTCGTGTAAATTGCACTGTTTTCAATATCGAAAGCTTGATAAAAGTTTTCTATCAGCTTAATTTTAAACTTTCTGAGCTTATAACGTAAGCTAATTAGAAAACGTTCAACACAATGACGTGCAGCTTAATTGCAGTGTTAAATGCCTGCAAAATAACTCTATAGCATGTCCAGTCTTCAATACCATAAATTTTCTCAACCAAAGCACCATGAATGATACGAACTATTTTTGTATAGTTATACATCAGCTCTTCGTCTTCCTGAGAAACATTCATGATATCTCCGGAACACTTGTTCACTAACATTTGTTTTTCACCTTATACTCTATGTTCAATGAAAAATTGGACCCCTCTTCTCATTTAACTATGTTTTTGTTTTTTTGAGAATGTAAAATTTACGTCCTTTTCGTAACATATCCCAGTTCAACAATCATTATATTGGAAGAGAGGGACACAACAATTCTGTTTTCGAATATATATATTTCTGAAAAATTTAATAATTACACAGGGTGCCTCGTTGCATTAAAAGTTATTATTCATGAAACTCAAAATACTTTTATTAAAATTATTAATTTCTGTAAAAATGCCATCTGGCTTGAAAATCGTATGGGGAGAAATAGGTCGAATTGCACTTCATCGGAAAAGTAATCCATTTCTCTGATCAATTTTTGCTTTACTTTTAGGTTAGTTCATTTGTACAGAGTGCCATATTGAATAATTACTGAAAAGGATCAACTCAATTGATTCGGAACAACTTTGCGGTATTCTGGTGAAACGGTGTCAATAAAACGAAATGAAGGAAGGTTCTGCCCGTTTCATAAAATTTTGTACAGGAACAAGTTTTCATCGGTAAATAATTGAACAGTTGAAGAAAAAACACCAGGCTTAAGTTTCACAAAAAATAATGAATAAAAATATGTTCGACATATGCTGACTGAGTTTTTGAAAAAGCGATAGAACCCGGAACATATGTCAATTGTTTAATTATTTGGTAAAAATGTACCAAGTGATTAGCGAGACTTTTATATCTATTAATAGAATGAAAAAAGAGGAATGATACTAAAAGATACCAAAGTACTAAACAATCATAAAAATGGTAATATAGTAGAACTCCGGTTTCAAAATATTTCATTTAATTATGACTCTTTTTCGCTTCTTCTCCGGATTATTAGAAAAATTTTTAAATCATCTTACTTTGTTTAAAGGTCAATCCAGTTTACTGACTGAAGAAACGGTCGAAATTGTGTCGACTTATTTTAAGAGGAGTAGTTGTGCTAAAGCAATGACCAAAATATTCAACGTGAATTTTCTAAAATGACAAGTCAGTCACCAGTATGTAAAATTTTTTTTTTGAGTCCAGTAAACTATTCTTGACAAGTCAATTCGGATTTAGAGGGAAGTATAGAAGCACATGGAACTTGTTTGCGGAATTTTGGCTAAATGGAATAGGATTTACATTCATCAGCATTATTCTTAACTAGATTGTTTTACTAATGATAGACAAACTAGGGGAAAACATGTTTTGTAGAAATAGTCAGAATTTGATGTACTCTTTTTCATCAGAAAGGTACCAAATTGTTAGTAATAACTATTCTTAATTAGTTCAAACTAAAAGTGGCGTACCGAAAGGATCCATCATGGGCCCTATTTTATTTTTGGTGTTCATTAATAACCTTTCTGATTATCTGAAAGGAGCAAATATAATACTTTTTACTGAGGAAACAACCCTGATGCTTGGTTACGATGAGTTTAGTTGTGCTCAGGTGAAATCTGATAAAATAAGTCATTTGAATGGTTATGTGTTAATGGTCTGGCTATAAATGTTCACAAAACCCAGCAGATCTTGTTCAGTTTGAGGAATACGTCCAACTTCAATGACACAAGTAGTGTGGAATTCATCATGCCGATTGCTGTAGAGGAAGGTCAGCATAGATATATTTCTCTTGAGGCACTTGGGTTCCTTGGTTTCTTCGGATGTGCTCAGGACTGTGTACTTTCCGATCATTGAATCTTCTTTTTGGTATTGTGTAGTTGTTTAGGGGAATTGATCTATACATAATTTAATTTTCGAACTGCAGAGGAGGGCAGTTAGACTACTGGGTGATCAGGGCTACAGAGATTGTTGCAGGGGCATTTTCGAGAGTTTTTGGGGGAACTTTGTCTTCCCATCCCTCTATATTCTTGGATGCGTTGTACTTGACAATAACGATAATAGCCTGATCAAATCTGGCTCTGAATTCTATTTTTATGATACTAGAGATAGCAAGCTATCAAGAAAGAACCTTCTCAGAATGAGTAGAGCAAAGAATGGATTCAATTGCCATGCTATCAGCTTTTGTAGAAAACTTATCTAACCTAACCTAATATTTTGAAATGTCTCAAATCAGAGAAGTTCCAGGCTACACTGAAAAGTATTTTAATCGAAGTGCGTTGTACTCATCCGATTATTTTTTTATTATAATTTGTTTATAGCTGATTCCATTTAACATGTCTTCATATTTGTGTATATCTTACTGGCCAGTATAAACACATTTTAGTGAAGCATCAATATATTTATCTAAACAACTGGTCCAGAGGCTGCTTAAAACATGGATTTGCACATCCTGTGTGGAACGAGGTTTTTGAAGTGGCAATAGTGGAAAATACTAATTCTATCACATAATTATAGCGTGTGACTGGCGTATCAGCAACAACTGCTCAAAGGATCGTGAAACATCATAATCTCTACCCGCATGAATTAAAATTAGTTAATGACCTAGAGAAAAAATTTCGTGAAAATTTGAACGAGAATCTTACTCTTCTGTCTTTTGACGGAAATACCTGCATGCTCAATGGGGAAGTGAGAAAACTTAATTCTCCATATTGGCATTTCTACAATCCTCAATGATTCATAGAGACTCACACACAAACGCTACAAAAACTGAACGATTGGGCGGAAATTTATAGGAACCACATTGAGAGGCTTTCTTTTTGTGTTACAATATCTAAACGATAATTTTCAGATGGGTTAGTTGGTTGAAGTTTATGACATACTTGAAAACTTGAAGGAGGTGTGAAAGAGAATCATTACTGAATACAAATTTTTGATACCTGAAGTATTATCAAATATTAGAAAGGAGTTCGAAAATCGTTCACATCATGCAATTTCGACCTCTTCTTTTGATTAATTATTTCATTATTGTCCTAGAAATTCCAAATTCACATGTGAGAGTCGCTCTTTAATGCAGACTTCACTCTATCCTAAAATTTCACAGCAAACTTTGAAACTATGTTTTAAAGTTTTCAACTTGAATTAAAATAGATGATTTTGGGCATCTGAAATCAACCTTTTAACCTCAACATGTCCTCATTCAAACACATTATAGGGATATGGGAGCAAGAGGCTTTTCTTTGAATAGACCTTTTGATTCTCTTCCAATTTTTCTTTAAGGAAGCTGAATTAGTTTTACACATGGTGTCTCTTCGCAGCAAAAGTTATAAATCATTGAACTGAGGTGCTGACTATGAAGATTGTCAATGAAAAATAATAGAATAAATTTTTTTGATTAGAAATAATCTTAGTTCTTAGGTTAATAGCACTGAAAAGGGTAATAGTTGATGGACCTTGTAGTTTGATATCCTTGTGCGACATGATAGTAACTAAACTGGCTTCGGCTTTTGAAATGCGTCAGCCTCACAGCCGATAATAGTTGTTTATAATATTCGTTTTTTTGTTTACATCCATTTTATGATGATTTTATTTCTTCAGAGATGTTGGATATTTCGAAGGATTGTTATAATTGATCCATTTTGAGATATTTCAATTGGTAAAAGTAATGAATAAAGGTTTTTTTAAGTGAGAAACGACTAAAAGAAAATAAGAGACTCTTTCCGCATGTAGTAAAAAAATTGAAAATTGTTTTCTCACGGAGTAGGTGTTATTTTCTCGACCTCAGTAGCTTGTATTATCCATCTAATTTTCCTTTTGAGATTATCCCATGAATGTTCGAGAGTATTTGGGTCGGGAGAGCAAGCTGACCACTCCAAAATAGTGATTCCCTTTGTTTCAAAATAATGTCCCGCGAGTTTGCTGGTATGCGGAGGAGCATTATCTTGCATAAAAGTGAAATTCTCACTGTGGGCACTTGTCAGAGTCTCACTATGAGCTCCAGCACTACGTAATTTCTAGCCGTTACACTAGCAGGAAACGAAATCAAAACTGTTTTGCCTCCCAGCATAATGCCACCCCAAAACATCAAACTGCCTTCCTGGTATTTCGGAATTCGTCATCTGCTCGAAGTCTAGCTTGTCTTCCACGACCCCTTAAAACCCGATTCCGGCGGTCATCTGATCGAACACCTATTCCTGTCTCATCCTAAAAAAACATTTCGCCAATTCCCAATATTTCAATTTTGGTGCTCGATACACCTATTGAGTATGTTAATTTTTTGTTGTCTGGTTGGCTCTGGAACTTTTAAGGGCCTTCTGCACTTTTGCCTGTTGCTTCCAAAAATTGCCTCTGCAGTATGGGGTGCGACGCACTAGGATATTGAATTTTGGCACAATAAGCGGCCTTGTTCTTCAGAAGTGATCTTCCTACGACTTCTTCTGGGCCTATTCTGCAGAGATTGTAGCTCTCCACGTATCGGGCGTAGGTTTTTCGGGCGTATTTTTTGAAATCACCTCCTGTGATACCCACAACTAGTCAAAGATCCATGGTTAAAAACAATCGGTAATGTGAAATACCGAGTGATTCTATATAATTTTGGTTGATTATATATATATATATATATATATATATATATATATATATATATATATATATATATATATATATATATATCTCAGTTCCAAGATTCGTAGCTTGTGTAGTATTTGGAACTGCCAAAACCAAGTGAGAGTCAGATACTGATATCGGCCAGTTTGCAACTATCTCAAAAGAAAAATAGGAATCAATTTAATCAATTAAAACTAAGTGATATACGATGGACGACGGAAACGCCATAATAGCGGGAGACAAATATACAGATGAAGATCAACCACTGATAAAAGAAGACATAATTTTTTTTCCCTTTTTAGGAGAACCATTAGTCGCGAAGAAGATTATCCAAAGAATATCTAAGTCTGCTTTGTGGCCAGAATCAAAATAGGATGATACTTCTGGTTACCAACTGATGGTTCAGCTCTGTTCACTCAAAGTGTCTTATCGCAGGACATTTTTAAAATGCCATTCCCAAAAAGAAGAGGGAAATGTATGGTAGCATATGGCATATGACATACATTGAAATATCTTCAACAGTTCTAATCTAAGTCAAAAAAATGCAAGCCTGAGACAGCCACACCAATTTCAAACAAAATAAATTCGCTGAATTGGAACCGTTGAAAAGCTTTCCGTTCGATATTGAAACCATAGCAATTAGCAAAGGATAGCAAAAAAATTATAAGAAATGTTAGAGAATCAACATGATTTTTAGAAACCACTTTGCACTTGAACGATCTCACTTACTATGTTTTCGTTTTCGAATATTAAACAGTGGTCAGAGTATTTATTTTTTCAAATAGATAATTACTCGTCCATGAAAACAAATTTGTTTTCCACGCAGGAAATTATTGTTTAGTGTATAGTACTATACCGGGTGGCTCACCGCATTGGCGACGTAAGAGTAGGCATATTTTACGGCCGATTTTGAATTTTTTTGCGCAGTATTATGTAGTGCTATAGTAATTATACACCTAAATTATTTTAGACTATACAGGCTGTTCCATAATAAAGTTATATAAACCAAAGTTGTGATTTTTTTCAATGAGACACCTTAAAGTTTGTTTCATTTTTGAATTCGTGAGGAAAAACGAAGCTGAGTTTGTTTCCACAATATTTGACATTTTCTGTGATTTGAAGAAAAAATTTTTGTGTCCTCAATATTCAAAGCTTTTGATGTCATAGTAATTGTTGTTGCTTGAACACCTATACTTTTTTCAACGGTCCTAAAAATATTCGAAAAATTAGCCATTTTCTGAGGCATTTCAAGGAATATTCCTATTTTGCACTACAATTTTTATCCGAACCGATTGTTGCTCAAGAAAAAAAAACGAATTAGATGAAATCATTCCTGTATTTAATTCTCAAGAACCATAACTATTCAACAATTGAGTAAAAAATTGACAAAAATTCGGTTTCATATTATCACGTTAATTTATACTTCAAACCTTATATCAGAAATAGAAATAGAAATATATTAATCATAAACAAAATTATATGATACGTCATATAAAACATGAAAAATGAAGAATTATAGCAGATGACAAACAAACATACACCTATGAGATTAAAATACAACCAAATCACAGGTAAGTGTGCACGCTCTACCATTCAAATCAAAAATCAAATTTTTTTGCATGCCATTGTGAATTCCTCAATATAATAGTATGCTCATTGTGTGAGATTTTCCTTCAATTTTTTAACGAATATATTCATTTTCGGGTCCTTAAAGTACCCCAGTAGTAGTAGGAATGTTGAGTTATATGTCTTTTATGAAGTGGTATCTCCAAATTGAACCTGTTTTTCCTTTCGGTGCGCTGATCTATCGAAATGAACCTGCTTCACTGATTCGAGGATGTAGACACAGAAGGGTAAGTATTTTTTCGTTTTTGAATATTGGCCTACAAGAGTCATTTATTCCGACTCCAAAAATTATTCGTAGAGCCCTCTCGTTCTGCTTGAAGGCTCTGATTGATTCTGAAGCTCTACCCCATATGAGCACTCCATAAGACATGACTGCATGAAAATATGCGAAATAAGCTACTGTCGCTGATTCTCTGGTACTGACTTTTGTGATTTATCTCAAAGCGTAGAGTTCCCTAGACAATTTCTGACATGTCATGTAAATATGACGTCCAACTTAATCGTGAATTCATCCACAGTCCCAGGAACTTGCATGACTCCAAAATCACTCTTGGGCCAAAGGGAGTTTTTTCGTCTTGTCTTCATTTAGCTTCATCATATTTGATGAAACCAGTTCTTTGTTTCTCTCAATACCTCTTCTATTTTCATGTATCATCATAGAAGAGACAGACGTTGCTAGTAGCTGCCACAGTTATATCATTGATATAGATAAGAAAGAGGAGGGGCCCCAGAACTAAACCTTGCGGAACACCACATGTTAGTCTGAGCTCTCCCGATCTCTCGTCGTTGAAATCCACCAACTGCGATCTAACACTGATATATGATCTGAGCAGAAAATATATGCTACCACGAAAGCAGCAATGGTATAGCTTTTGGAAAATCATCTCATGCGACAAACCATCAAATGCCTCTCCAAGGACAAAATTCAACATATACACAGCCACGTTCCTCTCCAAAGCATCCAAAATCGCTTCAACTGCACTTTGCACAAATGTGGTGGTGCTCCTATTAGTTCTATACCCGTGTTGTGCCGCGCTAAACAGATTCATTTTATTCATAAATGATACCATCCGATTTTTTATAACTAATTCGAAAATTTTCGACATTATAGGCAGTATAGCTACGGGTCTATAGTTATTACGTTGTTCAGCATCACCTTTTTTATATAAAGGGACTACCCGTGCAATCTTAACTTCTTTTGGAAAGTATCCTTCTTCGATACATTGGTTTATCATAATTGTCGAAGGATATGCTAGTTCATTTGTAAAATTTATCATGATTTTATTGGTCATTCCATAAATGTCTTTTGAGGATTTTGGCTTCAATGAAGTAATCAATTGTACTATTTCTCACTCAGAAAAATAGCATGAAACCACAGTTCCTGAGTGATTCCTTCTTAACAGGCTGATAACAGAACTACGATCACCTGTCGCGATAGAATTCAACTCCTCCACCACTTTGACACCAACATTCCCGAAGTATTCATTCATAGTATCTTTATCTGATTCAGTTTCCCTTCATATCCCAAACAGCTTTCATCTTGTTTTGGGCATCTCCAATGTATTCGGCATTTTTACGTCTTTTTATTTCGTCTAGTGTATCTATATATTTTTCTTCCCAAGCTTTATAAACTTTTTCTGATTCTTCTTGATAAAAACAAAACAATTGCAAAATGAAGATAGAAGGACTTTCCATATTATTTTTTACATGAGTTATTCGAAATTGCCTCCATTTCGAAAAATATCTGTCTTCAAATGATCTTTTAAGGTTACTTAGCATGTCTGCTGTTACCGTTAGGAATGCTTCTCTTATCCTCTCTCATATCGTGAGACGAACGTTAGCGCAGTTTGAAATACAATTCACTTCAAATACCTCCATAGGAAAAAGTCAAAATTCGACAACAAAAGTACAATTGCAACCACATTGCTTTACGTCGATCGTCAATCTTTAAACAGTTCTTGTAGATGATGACGAAAAACCTCAAAAGTTATATTTCCGTTCAAGTGCTCATCAAAAAAAAAATGGTCCGATGACTTGCCTATGCTTGCGTCCAAGTATTAGCCATTCATCGATGCTGTGTATAAGGCTAACGAAAGATATGTAGATTCATCAAAAACAATAGAGATGTCTTTTTGGTGACATGAATCATGAAACAAAATCTCTAACATTATTGAAAAATGAAATTAAAAAAAAATCGTAACATAGTATGTTTGGAAGAAAGTTTTTGCTTTAATTTACAGTTGCTAGCATTGACAATATTTTATCATATTTTGAGTAGAAATTTCGAACATTGACTGAATTTCAATCATTTAGGTGGGAGCAGGTAGATCGACTATTTCAGTTGGCTAGAATTCAAAAAATTGAATGAAAAATATGATGGATAAAGAACCATCATATGGCCAGGCGTGAACGTGAAGAAAAATTCAATCAGTGGTCAATTAGTAAAAAATCGAAACAAAAAAATCAGCTATGTAAAACAATAAGTATACACATTCTTAAAATTCTGATATTGTGTGATTTTATTCAATGGAAATTTATACAAACTGAATTCTATATAGACATAATGAAATGAAAAACCCTGGTTCTCGTATTTCTAAATTATTACAGAGAAAGAAATACCTGAAACTTGCATTCTTTTTTGTCGTGACAGTAGCTCTTTCCTTGAATACTATTGAATGAATTAACATTTCTTATCTCATTGACTAAAACCATTAAATTCACATTCATTCGATGAAAATCGGGCGTTTTAGTTTTCATTAACTATAGTTTATTCATGCTTTCTGTTTTCGAATGAACATATATTCGATAATAATTTGAAGCACTGCCTTTTTTTCGTATATGAGAAAATAAAACTCAAACAGTGTTGTGTTATGTTGTTTTCATATATATTCTTGCAATCTAATCATTTAATCGATTGCACCAACTGTCCTTGTTAACTTTCAGGAATCGGGTTCGTACATCATTGAGTAATCTTCCGCAGATTTTATTAATGGAAAATATTATACTACTAGAATACTACTAGACTGAACTCTCAAATAGAGAAAATATGAAACGTTTGAAGTTCAGCGCTGTAATATAACAAGAAATTAATTAGAGATGACCGGATGTAGGCTTTTACATTCTTATTATCGTTTAGCCAATATGCTTGCACATTATACCCACTGTATTAGAAATTCAAATTTTCGTGAATTATTCCACTATTATATCTGAACATAGTCTCAAATTCAAATTATCATGGAATCAGGTCTTCGGCGAAGTCAATATCAACTCCGAACCCAATGTTCTGAATAAATTAAACCACAACATTGTATCGTCGTGATATGTTGATTTATCCAGCATTCAAATGATTTTATAAAGTCACTTTCATGAAATAGTAATAGATAGAAACAGAAGACAAAACTCCAATGGAATTTTTATGAACTTTTGAAACATTTTTTCTGTATATCACGTGAATATTAAATTAAATCGTTTCTTTACAGATATTTACCGCCAAAAACTTTTTTCAAAGCTTGATTGATGTGATGAATGAATAATTATGAGAAATTGATCGATAACGGTACGGGTTCTACAAAAACCCCAATAGAAAACAAATTGTTTGATAGAATGAAACATTTCAAGAATCACGTCGTTTACTCTAATGGAGGTCAAATGTCCATAGTTTCGTGAAATAGAAAGAGACGGTTGTTTTGTTTTTCGATATCGACAGGTGCATTACTCTTCCAGGTATTACGGAAAGATCTTCAAATATCAACTATTTTTGTTTTTGCCAAAATTCTCTCCAATTAACCAATTGCTAATTGTTATGAATGTATTTAAAGAAAACAAATCAAAAGTTCTTTCAAAATTAAGAGATATTGGAAAGTAGTTGACCTTTATCCAATTTTCAAAAAACTTGGGCAATTATGAAAGGAAACTGAAGCATTTCAATATATATACGAATAAGTTTGGACTGATTTTTGGAAGAGTATTGCTATCAGGATAAAAAAGAATGATAATGTTTGTTCGATAACCAATGTCTTGAATTTTCATGTCTCGATGAGGACTGAAAAGTCAAATATTCATATTTTCAATAGAAATGATGCAGTTCATTTCGCACCTGGTATAAATGAACGAATCTCGAAGGGGTCAACATTTTCAACTACAGGCTTTTCTCATTTTCATAATTTATCATGTAACAAAGGAAATCAATCTTTCCTTCATAGAATTTTTCTTAATCTACACGATTATTTTCTTTTTATATTGTGTTAGTTTTACAGGCGAAATACATAGTGAGCTGTTATCTTTTTGGACTAGCAATAAATGATAAAATGTAACACTCAGTAATTATGAAGCCCATCAGATTCAAAAAATTTATTCTAAGCTATTCAAATATCATATGTAGGACCTTTTCAAACGAACTAAACCCTACAAATATAGATTGGAGAAATAACACCAGTTTTGAAACTGTTGAAAGACAAAATGACCATTTTATTCACTTTTTACATTTTTCAATCGCATCGGCTTCTTCATGAAATTAGTAATATTTTATATTGTGAAACATGAGGTGGTATCGTTTAAAATACATTGCCTAGTTCTATTTACCGATTTGTATGATATCTACGCTTATATGAAACAATGTTTTGCAGCAAACAATTGTTTTATCTAAAATTTTTGTTTATGCACAATATACTTGTCGATTGGAAATGTGCTTGTATTTTAGGGCTCAATTTAAATGTATGATATTTGCTACGAGATGTTTCTCCAAAGGTTATCGGACAGAGTAAGAAGATTTGAAGGTTCTATATATATATATATATATATATATATATATATATATATATATATATATATGGAAACTCCGGAATTGAATATATATATATATATATATATATATATATATATATATATATATATATATATATATATATATATATATATATAAATTTGACTGCAATCAACCGAAAGAAAGATATGAAGTTTTCAAAAGGAATGTTTCTATTTATGGTATGCCTCTTAATTAAAGAGCATCATAAAAATACTAAAGATCATTTAATATCGGTTTTTTCTAGCTCGTTGTAAGTAAAAAGGCTCATTCAGGAGAATTTAATTCCTTACAATGACTTTCCTGACAAGTAACTGATGTAATCCAGAATACCTACAGGAAAAGAAGAAAAACGAGAAGTCAGATCTAATCCACTTCAATAGTAATTGATTTCGCACTTTTTCTCTCGGAATCCTGACCAGAATTACTTCGATGAAGATTTCGAAAATAGATTTTAATATAAAATTTAAAGATTGCTCAATCATCAATGAATTCAACAAACCTTTCCAAGAGGTATAACACAACCATTTTCTCGCAAGGAAATTTTGGGATAGTAGTTGACTGTATGCGCAAACAATCAAATGAGAGAAGAATATTTTTGGAATCACCAGAATCGAATTCTATCGAGTGTTTTCCTCGAACGGATTGTTAAATTTGAGATTTCTCCATTAGACGTTTTCGCCTACACCAGATTCTTTCTCCTTTCCGTCATGGTTGAAGAGTGGTGTAATTTTATAGTGTGAATGTTGATGCAATATGGCGAATGCGCCAGATCTTTCACTCAAATGAAAAAATCTTCAACTCTCACAAGAAAATAAGTTCACAGTCGAAGAATGATGTTTTACAACGTAAAGCAGGTAGAAATTGTTCTCAGTTCCATTTGTTAACTGATAATAATAATTATAGCAAGCATCTGAAGAAACGGATGGTCATCGGATACTTTATACACACAACCAAACTTATATGGAATCACTCTGTATTTCACATTGTTAATTGTTTTCGACCATGAATCTTTGACTACTTGTGAAGAATGAAGTTTTCTATTGTAAAAAAACTGGATAGTATGTTAAAAAATGTTGAATTATCACCACATGTTCGAGATATTGTACTCAGTCGTCACTGAGATTTGAAACTGTGAATTCCAAAATTTAAAATAACCTCTAATCATAATTGAAAATGCCTCGTTGGATTGTCCGATGTGTAGAGAGGAATAATTGCTCTTGTTGAAGAAGTAGTGACACAGAAGGATAAAGCGACCACAATGGGGGTATCACAGGGGGTGATTTCAAAAACCTACGCCCGATACGTGGAGCTACAATCTCTGCAAAATAGGCCTAGAAGAAGTAGCAGGAAGATCACTTCTGAAGAACGAGGCCACTTTTCGTGCCAAATTGTAAGAAGAAACCCTAGTGCGTCGCACGCCACACTCCAAAGGCAATTTCTGGAAACAACATCAGTGTATCAGTCGAAACGATACGTCGAAGACTTCGTTATACAGCAGAAGGCCCTTGAGAGTTCCAGAGCTAACCAGACAACAAAAAATTTACAGACTTAATTGGTGTATCGAAAAACAAACTATTGTTGTGTTTATATTAATTGTAAGATATTGAACGTTCACAAAAATAAATTTTCTGAATAGAAAATTAAAAGACCTTTCCAAAGATGTCCTTCGATACACTTTCCAATAATGAATTTCAACCTAAGAGCTACTGAGCATAGAGGTTGATTTCAAATGCTCCGAGCTACCGAGCTAACTCGAAAAATGGTCCGCCTCCAATCAAGATTTGACTTGTCTCAGCTTTTTCCGCAACAATCAGTCTTTCTTGACATGCAGGGGAAGAAACTTTCCTGACAAGTAACTGATGTAATCCAGAATACCTACAGGAAAAGAAGAAAAACGAGAAGTCAGATCCAATACACTTCAATAGTAATTGATTTCGCGCTTTTTCTCTCGGAATCCTGACCAGAATTACTTTGATGAAGATTTCGAAATGGGTCTCGTATCGAGAGATTTACAATAAAAAAAAATAGAAACATACATTATGCCATTATGTCAACTTCCGGTATAACCGAATATGTATATGAAAGTCATTGTAAGAATTAAATTCTCCTGAATGAGCCTTTTACTTATATATATTCAATTCCGGAAATTCCATCACAGCCAGGCATATTCGCAGTTAATTTTTTTTCAACACCGTATTTCTTTGAGGTGTTTTTTCATAATTAATGCTCCTAGTCTCCTTTAAGCGTCACTTCAAATTTTCAAAAGATTCTACGCCTTTCTAGATATTTGATCGCATACGAACGAAAAGCCAACAAGCACTTTCCATAGGCATTTCCAATTGCATACACAATATTCTCTAAATCCTCTCTACTCAAACTCATAATGTTGAGGAAATGAGAATTACTTGTAGATAGGAATAAGAAATTCAGGGGTAATATTGTTACATGAATGTAAACATTAATCAGCATAGTATCATAGTTTTTCTACTTCATTATTTTGACTTATGGTAAAAATAAATTCGAAAAATAATGACAATTGGTTAATCAATCAGATTTGACCAAGAAACAGATAAGGTTTTGCATTTAAGGTTTTTGATGAATTTTTCTAGCATGAATAAACCTTCATTTCTGGAGAGGAACAGTTAGAAATTTGGTAGATAGACCAACATTTTTCGGAATACTATTGAATAACCAGGAAATATTTCTTTATATTTGAAGTTGACACTTGAACTTGGTATTTATAGTTTCATGAAGTTCTATGAAAAAAAACAACTGAAAATGAAAACTGAGGAAACGAACAGTTTCTCCAAAAATTGATGGCTTGAAAATATAATCAAACATTATTAGAATAATTCCTGCAATTCTGAGTACTGTTCGAAGAAATTAAGCTATAGCCTGAGTAGTGTTTTCAAGAAGGTGAACATTTCGAGCAAATATATCAAAAACCCTTTTTAAGTCGAGAACTGTTGAGAAGAGAAAACTTTTACACCATTGAATAGGTATTGAAATTCTTTTTCAATTCCTCATTCAATATATGTGCCATTTGTAATAAGAAAAATATAGTGATTTGAATGTTTCCAAATACTGACAGTAAAAAATGAATACCCTGTATAATGTTGCTATCTTACGCACTACTGTTTCAGTATGAGAAATTGGAATATGATGCGAAAAATTAGGCATTTGAAAAAACAAAGCTCTGATATGAATCTCTGAAACGGAACACTCTGGATATTCGAGAATATTTTTGAAATAAACAGCGATTTAAGATCTATTTTTTTCCATTTTGGATACAGTACTACACATTTGTATTTTCAGAGCTATCACACTGACACACAGTATATGTCATTGCTCCTAGGCAAATGCCATATTTCTATGTCAAGAGGAAGTATCCTATAGCTTTTGATTTTCTTGCGTTGAAATTGAAGTTTGGATTTTCACAGATGAAACAGCTGACCTGAATATTTGCTATCAATTTCAATTCTAAACCTTTACGTATTCCTGATTAGAGAGTATTGAAAGTGACCGACGGAAAACAACGTATTCTTTAAATTTTTCTGGAATTTGGAACCCTAGAAAATTGAAGAGACGTCATAACTAATTTAGGAGCTACAAAAATTTGCTAAGAGTGCTCAAAGCGGGGTTCCATGCAGGTATTTGAATAGTTCATTCTTACCTTTTTACGAGTAGATGTTTTAAGCCTTTTCTGAAAAATAGTCTTTAAAACTGATCTCATAATTTAATTAAATGAATCTGATAAATAACTTTTATTGTTTCGTACATTGCATTATTTTTGGACGGCCTTCTTGAGTTGTCCAGCACCTTTTCGAGTTAACAACTACACTGTGCCAAAAAATTAACGCTTAATTGCAATATTTCAATTTTCTGTTTTGGTAGGCAACTAATCATTAACACATGTTTTATTCGGAAAAAGTCCGGACATATACCACCAAAATTAGATTTGTTTGTGTTGGCGCACATTTTCCTCTCACGAGAAATATAATGAAATGAATAAATTGAGCTTTGTGTTATCGCATATTGATAACATTAGTTGTTGATCAATTATTGCGAATAACGTTTGTTTTTTTCTGAAAATTTCAATTTCTTGTAATAATGCTACGCGAATCCCGAAATCTGACACCGGCAGAATGTTCTCAAACCGTGGTGTTAGATGGCTTGGGTTGGAATAGACAAGAGACTTTGGGTGTTCCATTCAACTGTTTCCTGAATTATCCGCAGCTACAGGGAGACTGGTAGGAAAAGACACCAGGACATTGAGGACCTCGAGCAACAAAGCCGATCCATGGCCGTTAGTTAAGAATTTTCTCGTTGAGACAACGATTCGCTACTGCAAGGCACCTTCAAATTCAGTTTGGACGGACCTCTAGAGTGCAAATTAGCACTGAAACTATACGACAACATTTTAGGGAATTTGGTTTGAGTCTCGTGTAGCAGTTCGAGGCCGAGCTCTGACCACCCGTTTGAATTGTGCCAGGAAACATGTCAATTGGTGACTAGAAGAGTGTTTTGTTTACAGATGAGTCGAGATTTCTTTTTCATTGCGATCGACGCCTCTAGTGCGCAGACGTCAAAAGATATGCCGAGTGCAACTTTTTATCTACCTATGGTTGGGGTAGCGATACAATAATGGGGTCGGAGAAATTTTTTTGAACGCCCGCACTGATATGGTCATCGTAAATAATAGAATCCTGAATGTACCGAGGTATGTTACAGGCCGTTTAGAAGAACATGCTGTACCATTTTCGGTAAAAATGTGTTAAAACTTTTTATTTATGCATGATAACGCCAGATCTCATCAAGCTCTTATCGTGAGGAACTACACTCAACATGACGAAATCATTTCAATGAAAGGTCTTGCATGAACGCCAGTCCTTAATCCCAGCTACCGTGAATGCGATTTGGAACAGACTGATCGAAATGTGGAATGAAACGGATCAGAATGTTATTCAAGGTCATTGATTCTGAGTATGAGTCGTAGATGTCGTGCAGTAATTCTCGTCACGGGCGAAAATATTACATATTAAAAGGATTTTCTTGCCTTCGATTTTTACAAAAGTTTACATTTTTCATTATAAGTTTCATCTCCATTTCTATGAGTGCTATTTTCAATTCGATTATTCTCAAGCATTCCTTAGTGCTGGTGGATTACTGGAAAAATGATTCTTCAATATAAGTAAACTTATTCTGAATAAATTCTGTTGCGTTAATTTCTTGGCGCAGTGTATTCATTAGGGTTCTTCGAAGTTCTGCATTTCAGTATTTGAATCAATTCCTCAGATATCAATTAAAAAACATATTCAGCACTATATATTATTTTGGAAATGTCTCTTTCATTATTTTCAAAGCAAGTATACAATATCTACCAAACTTGACACGAATTCAGGATTCCCCCCCGGTATATAACTATTAAGGGTGCAAATTGAAACAAAATGATCCAAGGAATAGCAAACATTGAAACAGTCTTAAAAGTAGCACGCAAACCGAGCCTGAGAAATGTAGGTCACAAATTTAAGTGTTTAGTATCACACCACCAGCATAAGTTTCAGGAAGTAACATGTCACCAGATATTCAATCTGAATATTACAAATATTCAAAAATGGAATGAATATTTCAATATTTCGAGTAATTGCTTTTTCTCATGAACTAACCTCTTGTGGATCAATTTTTGTGGTAGTCCAATATATCTAGACGATTGAAAAATACACTGCGCTAAAGAATGACACTATTGACATTTCTCCTGGACAATAACCTATCCCAAATAAATAGCTTCTTCCAAAAAAAGACAAACAGGAAAACATGGAAAAGTCCTGACGGAAAAACCCGGAACGAAATAGATTATTTAATTACTAATAAACGGTCCATCTTCAAATACGTGACGGTTTTGAATAGGTTTACAACATCCAGTGACCATAGATTGATTAGGGCTACTATCGAAATATCTACCGATCTGGAAAGATACAAAATGGTCAAAAATAAGACGAAATCATGGGTTCATCCAACAGATGAGACAGTATTCAGGCAATTCATCGATGATAAAATGGAGAACATGTCAGCTCCAACTGATATAAATGAACTAAACGACAAAATAGTCAACACCATCATACAGGCAAAAAACAAATTCTGTCCGAAAAAAAAGCAGCAGAGAATAAGTCCAGAAAGAAATGGAAGCACGGAGAAACAAGGATGGCGATGTTAACACGGAACCACATGAGATGAAGGCCATCAATATGGAGATATCAAAAGCTAGTCGGAAGGACATACGACAATACAAAAAAAAGAAAAAACAAATTCTCCGAACTATTGAGGAAAACGAACGTGTGAATCACAAATGGCAAGAAAGAAATATTTCAGCTTAAAGACGAGAACGGTAGTATAGTAACGAATAGAGATAATCTTGTACAAATAGTAAAAGAATTCTATACAGCCCTATATAAATCTCATATAGATCACACAAGAGAGGAACCACTACAAAAGATACAAAACCAAGAATCCGAAGAAATACCTGATATATCCCGTGATGAATTATACCACGCACTTCATAAAATGGGAGGACCAATATTGATAAAAAAGATCATAGATCTCTTCAATCTATGCCCACCTAATCAGAAAACGACCCACTTACGATACTGCTCTATAAAAAAGGAGCCAAGACAAGGCTAGAAAACTGAATGCCAATCAGCTTGCTTAGTCATCTCTACAAGGTGTACACCAGAATTCTTACAAATAGACTAGAATCGAAATTTGAGCTCTACCAACCAAGAGAGCAGGCTGGATTTC
Source organism: Cryptolaemus montrouzieri (assembly GCA_013387265.2). Classification (NCBI taxonomy): domain Eukaryota; kingdom Metazoa; phylum Arthropoda; class Insecta; order Coleoptera; family Coccinellidae; genus Cryptolaemus; species Cryptolaemus montrouzieri. The sequence continues at coordinate 75,199,847 of JABFTP020000185.1, forward strand.
GAGCTCATTACGGCGCTAACGATCACATACAGTGCTTGAAAACCTTGATCGAAAAGTCTATTGAATATGATAGACCTTTAGTCCTGACATTTGTTGATTTCCACAAAGTGTTTGATACGGTAGAATTAACGGTCATTAAAAAAGCATTGAATGAATGCCGAATCGGACATCGATACACAAATATCATCAAAAATATATTCAATGGACGGACTGAGGATAAATTTAGAAAAAACAAAGATGATGACCAATTTAGTCCGCAATAAGCTATTAAGTGTTGACAACAATCAGATACAAATGGTCCATAGCTACATATATCTGGGGCATGAAGTGAGGATCGAGAGAGACAACCAAACAGCAGAACTGCTCAGAAAAACAACATTAGGATGGGAAGCATATGGCAAACTTCGTGATGTCTTTAAGAGCGATATTCCGATCAAACTGAAGAGAGACGCATTCAACATGTGCGTTCTACCCGTTCTAACCTACGGTGCAGAGACCTTAACCCTGATCAAAGCATCGGCACGAAAACTACAGAAAACACAACGCAGGATGGTACGATTTAGGCTGGGAATAAGTCTAAGAGAGATAATTCGACAGGTGTGGATGATGTTTTGGAGAGAGTGACAGGAGCTAAGTGGAGGTAGGCAGGACATATTGCAAAATCGAACGACGGAAGGTGGATGAGGAAAATTCTGGAATGGCGACCAAGAGCAGATAAGCGAAGCCGAGGCGGACCTTCAACCAGATGGACCGATGACCTGAAAAGAATCCACGCCAATTGGATGGCAACCGCACAGAATAGAGAAAGATAGAAACGCCTTAGGGAGGCCTACGTTCAGCAATGGACAGTTCAGAGCTGAATGATGAAGAAATGTTCGAGAAAAACCAAAATGAAGATGGTACTGAAAGAAATCAAACTACAGCTAATAATGAAATTTTCTAAGCTTTTGAAAAAACCGAAGCCAAAAACCATAATGCATAAATAAAAAGTTTTAACCCATGTATGCCGCAAATAGTATAACATGTTCTTATGAAATATCTGTAACGTACCTGTGAGCATTCAGGCGTTCAAAGAAATTCCTCCTCGCACCATAACTGAATCTTCACCAAAACCATAGGTAGGTTGAAAAATGTACTGGGCATATCTCTCATACGTCTGTACACTAGATAAAGTCGATCGCAACGAAAAAGACAAATCTCGACTCATCTGTTAATAAAACATTCTCCCTGTCAAATTTCAATCGATTGAGATGTTCCCTGGCAAAATTTAATCAGGCTCTTCGATGTGCTGCGGTTACAGCTGGGCCTCGAGCAGCACGAAATCTCAAACCTAATTCCCTGAGACGTTGTCGTAGCTTGTAAGTGATAATTTGCACTGTTCTCTCAAAACTGCATTTGAACATTTGAAATTGTTGAATAACGGTCATGGATCACCGTTGATGCTCAAGGTCGTATATTCGTTCATTACTACTAGTCTCCCTGTACCTGCGGATCATTCTGGAAGCAGTTGAATGGGGCACTCCAAGCTTTTGACCTATTTTTTCATAAGTTCAATCTAGGTCATCTACAGTCAGTCAAGTAAGAGCGTGATCGACTTTACTGACATGTAATTAAAGATTTTGCTCTAATTTCTTCGCGATCCAATAGAAGAAAGCTTTGACCTTGATGCATTGTCAAAAAAGATTCAATTGTAGTAAATTTTGGAAAGAGAATCAAGTTAAACGCCATGAGTGCTAAGTACGCGTCGCGCTAGGAGTCTGTGTTCCTTTGCACCCTATCGAAAGGTCCCAAAATATCGTAATCAGCGGCAGCTAAATATACGAGAAAGTCGAAGGCGTTTGTGCAGAAGTGGGTACAGCGATTAAAAGTTTCTAAAAATGTCGATGATTTGCCAGAATAAAGTTGGATATGAAATTTAGACAAAAAAAGATGACAAAATAATAGTGAATCTGTTTTCGCGGAATCCTGCTCTAATAATGCAGCAAGGACAAGCAAAACTAAAGGCAAAAGGTTCAAATATATCCTACGAAACTATCCGAACCCATTTTCGTACTCATGACCTGAAATGGCTCAACACAATGAAGAAGGCCCTGTTGACTGAAAACATGTGACAAAGCAACTCGCTTGGGCGCATTAGAATATTGATAGAGATTTTGAAAATGCCATTTTAACTGATGAATGTTCTCTCAACTTCCACCAATAGACTTCTTCTGCGAACAATGAAACACGGAATAAAGGTGCATTTTTGAGGCTGCTTCTCAAAGCAGGGATTCGGCACTTTGCACCTCTTTTTAGCGACAACCTTAATGCCGAGAAAATGATGAAAATCTACAAAAAGGCTTTACTGTCATCTGCCAAACAAAAAATCATCAGAAAAAATGACGATTGGATTACAATCCTAAACACCGCAGCAAGCTCTGTACTGAAAGAAAGACTCAATCTGACATCGTTACATTATATTGGCCGTCGCAGTCCACCGATGCAAACCCTATTGAAAATGTATGGGCATATATTGAACAGAAGCTTCGCACACATACTTTGAAGCAGTTGTCTTACGAAATTCGTTGGATCTGGAGATCGTTGTCACTAGAATACGCCATCAAATTAGCAGAAAGCATGCCTCGGAGATGTCAGGCAATTATCGACGCCGGTGGTGCATTATTGATCGAATTGTATCATCGTTTGTAATGTGTACAATGTATATATAAATATGTAGTTTCATCAAATAATTTTTTTCATAATTAAATACGACCACGCTCTTACTTGACTGACTGTAACACCACTGATTCAGCACATTCTGCGAGGTCAAATTTCGTGATTCGCGTTGCATTATTACCGAAAACTGAATTTTTCAAGAAGAACAAACGTTAAGCCCAAATATTGATCAACAACTGCTGTTATCATAGGTGGGGGTTGATTGTAGGAACTCAATTTATTTCTTTCATTTCATTTCTCATGAGAGGCACATGTGCGCCAAGAAAAAACATCTAATTTTGTTGTCATATGTACGGATATATAAAAAAATAACATGTGCATATTACTAGTTGCCTAAAAACAATGAAATTTGAAATATTGAAATTGTACGTTGATTTCTTGGCGCAGTGTTCAATCATGTTCGTCATCTATCATGTATAAATTGAAGAAAATACTTACTATTTCACGCTGGAGGTAAGAATTTCCGAATTCTCAAAAGCAAGTTTTTCTCATAGATGAACCTTATTTTTTTATATCTGAATGAAATTATGCGCAAGATCGTATTTTAGATGCACTTAAATTTTTAAGGTGATCATGGAAAGAAGATCTACTCAAATAGTTAGTTGATTCCGCCGGTACTACGTGATAGTTAATCATGATGCTAGTAAGAAATTGAACCATGTATTTCACTATAACAAGAGATTTATTGAAATCAGGATTGCAGTTTCGGTCCACACCGAAATCCTGATCTATATTATTAAAGTCGTAAGCTTTTTTCGCGAATAATCCGAGGGGATAACGGTAGTTTGAACCGGGCGGAGAAGAAGCGACGAGACAAAAAATCGGTGGACGACGGCCCCAGCGAATATTTTTTTTTCCGGAGAGGAAGAGTCTGAGGAAGGTCCGTGACAAATTTGGAGCCCCTAGCTCGAACGACGGAGCCCTGAGGAATTCTTCGAAAATTTTCGCCGAAACGTCGCCGAGAGCGACCGGAAAGTCTAAACGGCGAGATTTCTTCGGAATCGGAAATTTCGGTATTTGAAAAGGCGATCGGAACGATCGATCGAGCAAAAAATAGAATAGCTCTCCGTTTTTTCGCGAGTGAAGGGGATAATTTCGTCGGACTTTCATGTCTATACAAATTTTTCCATCGTGTTCGATCGTTTCAAAACATAGACAAAGAGCAAGTCTCGACTTTCGCATTGTGCGCCGCCATAGTTTCATTCCTGTTAAACCATGGGAAAACTGGAAAATCTTCGTTTCAACGAAGGGGTATCGGCGGACTTTTGCGAAATTTCGCTCTATTTTTCTCATTCCGAATATCTCTGACGGCCAGAAATTAACGAACGTCGAGCTGTCAAAATAAGCGGTTTTCTTTCATCCGTCTTACTTATACGGGGTTACCGGGAGAATGGATTCGGGTATCGAACGATTCCTACATATCTCGAGATCGGATCCGAGAAGGGAATTCGTTATTCGACGGCTTAATTTTCGAATTTGGGACAAACTTTCAAGACCTAGATTTTCGAGAAAAAGACCGGAAACACGGGGGCGGAGTCAGTCGACTCTCCTACTGCCCCTACGATCACTCTTCAATGTCGGAAGTGAGCTTTACCAATGTGTAAAATTTAATGCTCTCTCTCTTTTGAATGAAAATAGTGAGATGGAAATAGTTAGTAACTTTTACTTTCACCAAAATAATTTCGGTAATACCAACATCTAGAATATATTGCGTTCTCTCTTCTGAATGACAATACGAGACGAAATGAAATATCTATTACATCTAATCTAATCTAACCTCATTTCAATTAGTGTTATATTCGATCTGTCAAAATAAGTAATTCCGAATTTTATTTGAATGAAAAGTTTGACGAAACTTGAAATAGAAAATAGAGGTAAGTGAACGTAGTTCGATGTTTATTTTATCCATTTTATGTGTATTTTATTCGAGGAAAGAAATGACAAACTTTTAAAATTCATAAATTTATCATTTTGTGGTTATTCTAACCTAAATGATGTGATTCAAACGGAATGTTATAATAAAAAGAAGTTAAGGAGACTTACAATAATATTTGAAAGGTAAGTGAATGTAACTTGAGGTTTATTTAAGTATTTTAATGTATATTTTTCAGCATAATCAACAAACGTACTTAGAATTCACATATCTCATTTTTCTTTCATGGTTATTCTAACCTCTATGCATTGAAAGATTTCTAATTACTAGGATTTTTAACTAATCAATTAGGACTATTTCACAAAATGATGGGATATCCTTTGAGTTGTTATTAATAGGTATTGAGCTCTTTTGTATAATATTTTTCTGAAAGGAACTCGATAAAGTTTTCGTTAAGTAATTTAGAGTTTGTATCATATAAATATTGAAAGATATCCACTAAAGGCTAGATCTGTATTAACTTGATGTCAATAAGACCGTGCCATTTCAAATTGAATATTTGTTTCTGTTTATACAGGAGGAAGTACGTTTTCACTCTACAATTATCCAAATTTAAAAGTGAATGGGATTCAATGTGTTTGACAATGTTCAAGTCTGAACCAAAGAAAATGAGATCTCAAATTTGCACAAAAGGTAATTATTGTGAGTTCCTGCTATCCTAACTCATAGGTACTGTTTCTCAGTAAGTTTTATCAAGGTTGTTGAATGAATGACAGGTATTCCTCATTGATTTGAAGTTGAAAGTTTCTCTGTTATAGATGTCTGATAGTGGGAAACATGATGTTCAAATATGTAGAAGTTGCATACGAAGTTTCATTTTGTACAACCACAACATTCAATCTAAGATTTATGAAAGTCACAGGAAACATGCTGCTGCTTATATGAATCAAACTTTGGAAAAAAAAATTCAACTACTCCTTGGAGAATGCTATGCAATTTGACAATTTTTGTTATAGGTAGTTGTACTATAGGTATTTTATATGATTGTGTAAAATGAGTACGTTCATCACGTAATTTGGAAATATTAAGTTGTTTTAATGCAATTTCTTCCTTTTTTTTCATTTCGCAGTATATTATAAAGTTTCATAAGAAAATGAATTGAAGAAAAGTAAAATTGAGCAAGTTTACATGAAGCTGACATTCTGAAACCAACTGCCAACTCGACAGTTAAGGATCTAGGAAATTAACAGTTACAAGAAACAGTTTTACTGAAATTGATATATAGTTAACATAATTGTATTGTATATGAGGGTCCATAATGTAATTTACAAATTTGTGGATGTTTTAATCTCATTCCTGCTTTTCACAAGAACAATTCAGACAAAATAGGAGATGTTTATTCTTTCTGGTAAGCAAATTGTGTGAATTTTGGTCAATTTGAATTTATGCAAAATAGTTATGTATATGGCAATCACATAAGGTGAAATTTCTATGTATTCAGAAGTTTTCCTTTGTTTGATTACTAATTTGTCGCTTTTGTCTTTTAAATACTCTCAAGAAATTTTAGTTTGAGAAGAACTTGCATTTTCAATTTCATTGATTTACTTGATAAGTAATTCTTCCATCTTGCTGTTTTAAGCTCATATTTGTTTATTATAATTCATGAATCTTAGTCGATTCTTATCTGGTCTAATTCGAATCAGAACTGTTAAGTAAAAATAGAAAAGTCGAAACTATAGATCTGCATATATCGATCTTTCTGAAGTATATATTTAATACTTTTAGAACTGAATATCTGGGATATTGTGAATTGATATTTAAGTTGTTGATAATTGAATTTCTATGACTGAATGGTGATTCAATGTTGGAATTATTTTAATTTCATATTATGTTAGCTCAATTGGAGAAAGTCTAACCTAACCTAAGGATGTGTGAGGCAATATATGAGAGAGTTCCGTTTGGCTAAGTACATAAGAACTGATGAGTATAAAGATCAGTGAATATAATGGGGCATTCAGTGTAGATAGAGTTGGATATAAAAGACGTATATTTGGGAATAATTATATTAGGCGTACAGTATATAAGGCGTTCAGTATATTGGGCTTCTAGTATATTAGCTGTTTAGATATAAAGGGCGATCTTGATGGCCTCACTAATTTTCAATAAATCTCTTGTGATAGTATAATACATAGTTCAATTAGCTTCAAGATCTACTCAGTCAATTTCAAACGAAAAAACGTTCAAAGTGAAAATCATTATTGGCAGACAAGTTTAACTTCTCCTACTCATGCAAAGAAATTCGTTTAGAACTTGTATGCTCGTTAAACTTCTCATGATCATTTCGGCAAAGTCTAATGAGTTTTCTGCTTTATCATGTACCCTATTTCTATGGATGTTATCACTTGGGAAATCTCAGAGGAAAATTTTACAGGCCTCAAAAACTTGCTCCTCTAAGTGGATACCTTTCTGACAATGAAAATAAATGAATCAAGTTGTGTCTATCCTCATATCTGTCTGTCAAGACTCTTCTTCAGACGTGTTGGTAAAGAGCAGAAATTGATCCCTTGAAGCTGTGAAAAAATCAAACTTCTATATCAGCGCAATCAAAAGGAACGCCTGTTTATGTTGCATTTTGTGACCTAATTTGACAATTACATGTGAGGGGTACTTTTTGTTGATCAAGATACATGAAATTTGACGAAAAGGAATATCTGATAGCAAACTGTACGTTCACATTACGAAAACAAATTCTGCGGCATGATGAAATCTTTCCACCTCTTCTCAGAAACACGAGAAAGTATCCAATTCAAATCTCGAATACTCAGGTATCAGTTAGTGTAGTGAAAAATTTCAAACTTTTCCGTCTACCCGACTAGAAAATACTGCAGTTTATGTGGCATTCTGCTGCATATCGCAGGGTCGCAATGTATTATAAAATAAGTAAAAATAAAAATATGAGATTTGTAGATTTCTAGTTGCATCCCGAAACAAATTTTGCGATAATGGAGCTATTAGAATTTTCTTGTTGCAAATGGATATTAATCAATGATTCTGTTATCCTAAGGTTGTGGAATTCTGCAATAAGCAATATCTTCAAGCACAAGTAAAGGGAATAATCCGAAAACTAACAAAACAACAAATTTTCGAATTGTGATCAAGAAGAACTCAAACGTAAATGATAGTAATGCTCCAAATTATGTGATGACCAAGAGGATTTTCATTGAAAGAAGTCTAATATATAAAATTCTCGTGACACGGTGTTTGTAATTAAACTCCTTCAATATATCTGGACCGATTTTGGTGAAATTTTGTGTACATAGCGGTTAGGTTTGCGAATGGGACAACATCTATTTTTCATCCCTCTAAATGTTGAAGGTGGTCCCTTAATTTGTTTTTCATTTTTTCGTTTTCATTTTTTATGATACAGCATATAAAATACACACAACCGCAAATTTTCACCTTTCTACAAACAACCCCTATTCTTTATTTATTAATTAAAAACTTCAATTTTCTGGCAAGATTTGGTTTTTTATTTTGTCATGACTGAGAAAAAAGATTTCATATTACTCTCACTTTTTCACCCTCTACGATATACCCCTACTTTTTATTCGTTAGTTATAAACTTTAGTTTTTTTGGCAAGATCATAATATTTGACATTTGACAACCAACTTATATGTCGATCCATCCTCTATGTCGATCTATATCTCAGACAAAGAGGGCATCCTTCTATCTTTGTGAGTAGCGATTACCGCTACGTGCACAAGGAGTTTCTTTACTTTGGGTGATCCTTTGTGAAAGTGACATTTCAAGTTATGTGCTCTTCTTTTTGTTGAACTTTTGTGACAGTGACACATTACTGTTAAGTGAGACAGAACTTTTCTCACCTGGATTAGTTACAATTTACGATGCAGAGGACAAGACGACCTAACTTAGGTCGTCGCAGTCATTCAAATGTGCGAAGAGCTACCTCACGTGCTATCCGCACTGATGACAAGCGAGAGACAGATCAAGAAAATAGTATTGCTATGTCAGAGTTCGTTCTTTAGTGAGTCACGACGAAGCGGATAGGCTTAGTGCCACGAGTTCGTGCACATCAAACACAACAACAGCGTGCACGACATAATGAAACTGTGCCATCACGCAGACGCAGTACCCTTGTAATTCAGGAACGAGCTGCATTCCAGTATGATCTTGTAATAGATTATCGTGCCTTCCAATCAGTAACAATTGTAGTTGTAAGGAGTTAAAATACAGTGGTGAATCTACTGGATTATTTTGTGCTGCTGGAGGCAAAGTAAAATTGTTTCCCTGTTTCGTGTATGGACAATTATACGTCGCGTGTTCGCGCGTCGGAAAACCGTAATCTTTGTTTATTTACGCACCACCAAACAAAATGAAAATATAGTTTATCAAAAAGCTTTAAAATGATTAACACACTGTTTTCTAACTGTATGTGTCTGTCAATATCAAATTGAAACCTTCTAAATAGCCAGTATTTCAGGAAAACTCTATGAGTCAGCAATATCTTGTGTAATTAATCGAATATAATGAAATTTTATTCATATCGAGCTTTTTTTATCAATTACGGATTCCTCTTGTTTGTTTTAATTTTATTTCATACAGAAGTTTAGGTCTTTGATTTATCGATTGAGACAGTATGAAGTCTGCCGGGTCAGCTAGTTATAAATATAAGAATCGAAAGCCATGTGGTGAATTACGTGTTGAAACAAAAACAAGCACGGTTTTTGAGAAGCACATAAGGATAATGTAGATAGATTAGCAGCTCAGCGATAGCCATTGGCAGTATATATCACCAGGAATCCTTAAGTTATCGGATTAATGATATGGATCAATTTTTATTAATACTTATTTTGACGCTCACTTGATTGTTTCAATGAGTAAGTGGTATTAACGCCAAATATTAATATAAAAATAAAATAAACTTTAATTTTAAGTTTTAAATGAAACCGTTAGTACATACACAAATGATTTAAATATACTTTTTCGGAGTTAGTTTCAGAAAATAATGTAAAACATACTCGGAGAGAAAGAACGAAATCTAACTCGTTGTTCGTTGATTTTTTATCGATAAATACAAAATACGGCTTACAAGGAGGATCATTTTATTATTATATTATTAATAAAATATTTCTATATGTAATTTTCAATGTAAACATGTAGTGCCTCTCAAGTCCAACTTTACGGTAATGAAATAGTTTCAAAACAATTTTCTGGAGGCTTCTTGTTCCAGCAAAAGGTCGTTAATATGTTTTGTACCTATGGGCTACGAAACTCTAATTCTAGTTGTCTCCGACCTGAGAATATTCATAATATTGAATTCGCTTCTGTACATTGCAATTTTTTCAATATTGTGGATTGAAAGGTGCAGGAAAATTAACATTCAAATTTGTATGACAAGTTTACTTTCAATATTGAAGTACAGATAACGGCTGTTTTGTTTTCTCATTGTAGTAAGGTAATCAATTTTCTTTAATTTTTCAATAACTCCAAATAATTCCAAATTTTCGTCCCTTGGATCTAGATCTTATAGTGCAATATTTTCGTCATACTTTCTCCGCAGTAAAGGTTTGATTGAAAACATGAAAATCCACTACAATAGAAACATTCTTCAATTGCTCCACTTTTCAATTTATCATTCAGTCCCACGTTTTGTTTTCGCATCTCTTGTCAAGAATCCTAGAATGGACAATTCTACCGAAAAGTTAGAATCCTATTTGTTATTACTCACCCCCACGCACACATTCGGCCGAACGACCCGGCCAGCGTTTGATCGATAGTGTCCACCCTGGATACTGCCGCACACGCACCCCTATGCCCCGCGTCACCACACACCACCCTCGAGGGTCATAATCTTCCCCTGTACGGACAGACCCAACTGTCAGGACCAACCCTGTCACTAGTGTATATACCGCAGATATCCTGCCCCGAGGACACAAACAACCAGTCCGGCTTCTATCTTTTTATTTATCTTCGCTTCTGCATTGAATGACGGCATCAAAATCCATTTGTAAACGTGGACGCTGTACATTATTGTATTTTGGTTCCATTGTTCAATTTTAGGACCTAAATTAGTATATAGTACTATAATAGTAATAGGCAGATATATTCAATTGTTTTCACTATGAAAATTTTGATCATATTTCTGATAAGCAAAGGTTAAAATACACTCCCCACAAAAATTGTCGCATCACCCTATTTTTACGACAATACTATACAAACTTTTAGGTTGGTCATTCAAGAGTCGCTTGGTAACTTTCAGAAGTCTAAAATAAGAAGATATCATTCAAAAAAGATGAGTTTATGATAGAAAATATCAACAATTTTCGAGTAAACGAAAAATTAAAAAATTCCACCATCTTCAAACATTCGCGAAGAGATCAATCAACTAGCACCGAATGGTTACTAATCATTTTCAAAATCGAGTGTTTCCTCCCCAGGCCCCAATTACTGCCAGCATACGTCTCGGAAGCCTCTCAAACAAATTTTGCATGTGCTCTTGGGTCACTGAGTTCAAAATTTCAGGAAGAGGATTTTCTAGTTGTTGGAGTGTTCTACAAGGCATCCTTCATTGCTGAATTTGCCACCCCATGATGTCCCAAACATGTTCTATAGGATTCAAGTCGGGACTTCTGGCTGAATATCTTAAAATATCAATTTCAGCATTTTGCAGAAATTCTGTAACTACTGTAGCTGCGTGAGGCCGAGCATTATCATGAATATAAATGAAGTTTTCGCCGATCAATGGGCCAAAGGGTACAACATGGGGTTCGAGGATATCTGCGATGTGTCTGGCCGCTGTCATTCTTTCATGATTCACTAGGACTAACTCAGTTCGACCATGGAACGAAATGCCTCCCCATACTATTACTGAGCCCCCTCCGAAGTTTTCGGTTTGCCGGATATTGCATTGCTGATACCGTTCCCCAGGTCGTCTGTATACAGGCATGCGTCTATCATTTGATACTAGACAGAACCTGGAGTCGTCGGAAAAGAGAACATTCGACCATTCTGGAATAGTCCAAATTGCATGTTCCCTCGCAAACTGAAGTCTTTCAACTCGATGCTCTCTGGTGAGATGCGGGCCGGTAGAAGCCACCCTTGGTCAGATATCATCTTCTCTATGTTCCTAACAGTTTGCAATGAAATATGCACATTTCTGGAAAGTGCAAGTTCATTTTGTAGCATTCTAGCCGTACAGTGCCGAACTCTTAGTGCAGTTAAACGAAGCCAACGATCATCAACTGGTGTTGTTATCCGATTTCTTGCCTGTCCGGCCCTTCTTCCATATTCCCCTGTTTTGTGGTACCGATTAATTGCTCTTGAAATAGTGCTTTGGTTAACATTCAACAAGTTAGCCACGTAACGTTGGCTTCGCCCCCATTCACAGGGGAATCTAAACCTAAAGGGCACATATCTTTGATTTTAAAACATGGAATTTGGTGAGAAACAAGTTTCCAACACGTTTATAGGAAAAAGTCAGAAAACTCGAAATCTGCAGTTATATCAGAGAAAACGAATTATTTTCTTCGATTATGAACTTGTTTGCCTCTCCTCAGGAACGCGTAAAGATATCCCTTGAAGCTGTGAACAAATTAAACTTTTCAGTCAACGAAATTGCAAAGTATGGACGTTTATACAGAATCAAACGTTGAAGAGTATTCATGTCCCGTTGATGTATTATAAAAACATGAAATTCAGTGAGGAGCAATATCCTTTAGCTCCAATACAGCAAAAATTCTGAATCTTTTAATTTATAGTTACATAACGAAAAATTATTCTCTACTATAATGAACTTATTTGGAGTTTATACTGGGTTTGCTAGTTCTATTCGAACTTTTACTGATGGTAAACCATGCAATACAATCTTTTCTGTTATTTTGCATTATAATTCATTCATGAGTGTTAAAATAGGAACTACATAAGAAATGATGACATTTGTCTTTCATCATCGCAATACTTTTAATTACAGTTATCGTTTGTTGAACAAACCTTGAGAATGGTTCAATGAACTGATGAACTGGTCGAATTGTTTCAATTTATTATCGAAATAATAGTTGTGCCAGTGAAACATCAAGTATTTTCAATGTGAACAATTCAGAAAAACAGGTAGGACATAAGTATGTTTTATACTTGATGAATGAATCTTTCAACTGCGGGTTTGGTGGCTAACAAAAATAGCTGTTTCGGGCCTCCTACAAATGGAAACACTACTTTCATCATAGATTCATGACGTAGGTCTGAAGTATCATGATATAATTTCACCCTAATAAAGTGAAAATAGTTTAGTTCACGAATAAACGAAGACGATACTGATCACCGCTTGCAATTTTGTGAAATATCAAGTGAAAATATTAACCATAATCAGAATAATCTGTAAAAAATCTGTTTTTCTGACGAGAGTACCTTCACTTTACGGCGAAGTGAAAAGGTATAATTGTTGATATTCCTATACCCAGAATCCTCATTGGTTCAATCAGACATACACACAAACCACTCAGAAATTCAGTGTTCGGGCTGGACTTTATGAAAACCATATTGTGGGAGTTTTCTTTATCGAAGATAATCTCAATTGAGACACCGAGTTTCAGTTGCTGAAGGAATATTTAAGGAAATCCGGGCTCAGAGAAACTTTGGAAATGATGAAACTCTTTCAGAGAATGAGCTACGTTTCCAGCAAGATTGTGCTCATTCACATTTCTATGTTCGTGTGCGACAATTTTTGGATTGCCAGAAAAGGAGCAGTTAAGCGGCCAGCTAGGTCAACTGATTTGTGTCCTATTGATTTATTTTTATGAGGTCACCTTAAATCGATAGTTTATGCTACAGAACCCTAAAACTTGGAAGTGCTGCGGAGAAGAATCGTCACCGAATGCAGACTTCTGACACCTAAAGTTCTTCAAAATGATAGAAGAGAATTGGCGAACCATTTTCATCATTGCATACAGGTAGGAATAGGAGATCATTTTGAGCATTTGATTTGATTTTTGGCAAATTTTTGTTGAAATAACAAACTCTCGTTGTATTCGAACTGTTGGTATGGTGTTAAATGTTCATAAACATACTATTTTTAAATAGAGAATTAAAATAACTCCCCAAAGATATGCCACTCGAATCACTTTTCTTATAATAAACTTAGGTGCCTGCTGGGAGTAAGGAGTTGCTTTTACATGCTCCGAACCAACTCAGAAATTTGTCCCCCTCTAATCAAAATATGATGTCTTGGCTTTTTCCGCAACATTAAGTCTTTCTTGACATAGCTGGGGTGGCAAATTTTCATTGGAATACAAACTTTCGTTGTGTTTGAAATGTCTGTATAGTATTCAATATTTATGAGTATACCAATTTTGAATAGAGAATTAACATATCTTTCCAAAGGTATGTCATTAGACTCACTGCACCTATAATCCATTTATACGTTCACATTTTCAAAATAAACAGAGAATATCTGAATTGCATTGTATTGTTGTTGCTACAGAATATCACACCTCTGAATTTGACAATGCAACAGGTGGATTTTGATATATTGGATAATAAATCTAAAAGAAATCGCTGGATGCAAAAGGAATTACACGGAGAGCATACCGAAGATTTAAACAATGAACATATTGATTAAATTGTTTCTATTATATGGTAAGTATCTGAAAAATGGTTCGCTGAAACAGAAAGCTAAGCAATTGCTATCGAATATTGGGAAATTTTAGAAAACACATCGGTAAGCAGAATATAGATGATTATTGTCGGGGTTCATCTTCTCAGAAATAGTTTTTCACGTATTATCATCTAGCTCAATACTTGCCTCAACATATTATTTGGAAAGACATAATGCCGTCGCTAATATTATTCATTTTATCTTAACAAGAACACATGACGTCTTTCCCAAAAGAAAAAATATTAAAAATATGAACCTGAAATTATAAAATATAAATTTTATTGTGATGAAACAACTCTTTGCAACATATTAGTAAATCATAATGGACCAGTCATCATTATTACGGATAAGTAAAAATAACATACATAATTGATTCTTTCACAGCCGACACGTATAATATACAAAATGAATATAATGAAAAACATTCTGAATGCATGAAAAAGCCGACGAAAATTAAAAATGTGAAAAATGAAAAACTATTCATTTCACCGATTATTATTTTTACAACTGAAGTTATTCTTAGAAACCTTCCCAAAAATTTTGAGACTTTAGGTAAGATTAAGAATTTACCTGAATAGTAGCAGAAGATAACATTAATCAAATCTTATAATATTCGTCGTAGGTTCCTTCCGCAAAAATAATGAGGTTCAGTCGAACGTTTTCTTTCTAGTTAACACTGCTCTGAATCTAATTTTATGTTACATTTATTTGTATGAGTGAGTGAAATGTAACTCATCATTCTCAGAAAATTTAGTTTTTTAGATTTGTGTTTTCCTAATAATTTTGTATGTTAGAAGAAATATTTCTTTTGTTTTCCTTATAATGAATAATATTAATGATGCTTTTAGTCTTTCCGTATAATCTTATGGGTTATATATCGGACAGGACGATGAAAAATTAAAAAAAACAATAATGTAAGTCTTTCGTTACAACCAATTTATTCTCAAATATTAACGCTTTAAAAGAAAAATTTTATCATGCCATTGTTCTGCGATTCTTGACGATCTTTTTTATGCAGTTCCTTTACCTACCAATTTTCTGTTCTGAGAGTTATCTCTAATTAAAACAAAATGAATCTGTTTTTATACCACATTTACTGGTGAAAGATTATTATCTGTACCAACTACCACTCAGTGCAATTTAGAGGTTCTCTGTTTGTTGTGAAAATGAGAAGCTGTTTTCTATGTAGATTTGTTATATCGGTTAGTCTACGATCTCGTAAATGCTTGCGTGAAGTAATTCCCTAAATTGCTAGCTTTGGATAGTGTTTTCGATTGTACTCAGTGTTCTCTCCTGGTTTTACACTGTTCATTTAAATCATTCTTGGACCTCTATACTAAAAGGGAAAGCCAGGACTGGAGTCGTATAGGAATTGATGACTGGACGATTTGAATAGTATGACGATATGATATTCCTCAATATTTTATAATTAATTCTGTGTCCGATTCCTTTACTGATGAAAGAAATAAATAAAGATTAGCTTTATAGCAAAATATCGAAATGTATAGTATTGATTCATTTGAACCAACTAGGATCTTGAAATGTCATATGGATTTAGAAACGATTTTTTTTTTCGAAATTATATTTTCACCATACCTTTAATATTAGTTAGTTTTTTGACATGAAGGCGGTGAGAGATAGGCAAAAAATGCGACGAACAATAAAGTTCCAAATCGCGTAAGATTCATGGTCATTCTTTTCTAAATTTCCAAGAGGTTACTAAGCAAAGGTTAAAGGGGAAAAAGAACACATAATACCAAAAAACCCATCGTCTTCTAATTTTCATAACCGTATCGGTGGTCTAGTATTGTAAACCTCAAACCATTTCCAAAATTCGAACTAAATTAATGATATATTGAAACCAATTCACACTATACCTGCACCAGAATCTCTTTTATGCCATCTTTTGCAAAAAAAGTAGACTTATCTACTTGACCAACATGCAGCACTATTGAAAGCCAGTTGTATTTAAATGTAGAAGCTCCAACTGAAGAAGATTTATACATCAACGACAAAACAACTGATGTATCGCTGGTAGAACAATTTACGTCAACTCAAGGAAATGGGAATGAAGAACGGATAGAAGAAGAAGAAAATGGAGGAAGACATGGAGATGAAGATAAAGAAAAATGATGGATTGGTGATGGATAAGATAACCTGATGTTCCTTCAAATTTTACAGAGATAGAACGTGAATTGGGCGTGAAGGAGAAACCACAGTGAAAAAACGCGCTAAGCACTCTGCCTCATAGATGGCGTTGAAACGTGTGCATATTATGGATAATACAAATACTAGAAATTTCAGAAACTTTTTTTCTGAGATAGTTAAAGTTACGGGAAAAATGTAAGGACAATTTTCGTAGATCGTTGCGTGATCTACAGTTTTTGTCTGAAATATTTTTATCATTAAACTAACCGTTTCGCTAAGAAACCCATTTCTGCGACCTTGAATAATTTTGTATGGGCACATGGAATCGATGAGAACTCTTCATAATTTTATTAAAACCGTGTCCTTAACGTCCATGCTATTTCAGCTTGTTGGAAATTAACTTATGGGTAAATGTCTAGATTGACCAGATAGTAAAGGATAATTCTGCTAAAAAAGTTTACTGATTAAGCCTAATAACATACATAATTCAGGTTCTAAAAGGATTGAACTTTCTAGATTTAGTTAAGAATATTATAATTCAAGATATTAGACAGAGCAAAATTTTTGAGGGTATAAGAGACAGCAGAAAGTCACAGAAGAATAATATTTACTACGCTAATTTAGAATGGTTTAATATTGTTCATATTTTCGATATGATTTAATGAACAAATTCAATGTGAAAAAGCCTGAGTGTGGCCATAATGTGAGGTTTTCCGGTTGCACTCTTCCGTAATGTTCGGATCTCTTCGGATGGCACCATTCGCCGCAAACGTGATCGCACCGTATAGCCTTCACACTTCGCCTTGCACGTTTTTTCCTACAGTTTGCCAGATTTCTTCATTGATCGACATTATTACTTTGTTCTTTTTAGGACAGGGTGTCCTATTTTTGATTCGTTCGAATGGTATTTTCGTTACTATCAGATATAAAAGGATACGGCTTCACAATTCTGTTATTAATAATGCTTTATTTTTGTGAAAATGAATATTCCGAAAACAAAATCACCATGACCCCCTCCCATTCCCGTTTATTTCGTCTCGTGATAGAATATTTTGAAAAATCATAAATATAAATTTGTATAGCAGAAAAATGGTTTTATCTTTGCTAGAAGGTAGTCGCTGGAAAAAATAAGGAATGCTCAGCAAGTGAGGAATTAATTGTTTTATTGTGTTTACGTAGTTTTAGTTGAAATGCTAGCAACGAATCAGGGAGAGGGATTGACAATTTTGGTTCTTTCAGTAACACACTAGGAGAGTTTAAAGCTACGCTGTCTAAATTTTGATATCTTGGGTATAACCAAAACTAGGTTTTAGGCGATAATGCGATAGAACCGTTATCTCTAATAATATGAAGACGATATTTTTTGCTAGATTTGAGGAGGCAGTGAAAGAGTATTTTTGACTAAATAGTTTTTATTGGTATAAATTTCGACTTTGATCTCTCAATACGTAGGTAACTTGTTTAAATTTATGACTATGGTTTGAAATATGTTTGTTGTTAAGTAAATCAGCTATGTTAGACTTCTAACAATTCTTGTTATCGCTAGTATGGACTTCTTCTATGCACTGGATATTATGTTTCTATTCAATTTAAATATCTTTTTATTTCTTGTAGATGTGCCTCAACCGATCCGTTCACTTCAGTTGTTTGTTGACATCCATGCTTTTTATGTAGAAAGCTCTACACGGTATATAACATACCGTGTAGAGCTTTCGGATGCCAATCTTCTGTAAACTGAGAGACTACAAGTGGCTGCTCGTGGATTGGAGAGCTAAAGAGCTCATAGGCTTTCGTCTGCATTTCGTACAGTCCGGTAGAAAGGTGAGTTTTTGGTGGCGAAATATAATCTTAGTTTTTCGATATTCTTCCAGTTTATCATTTCCAAAGATAACAGTGGCCATCCTGCTTGGTTTCTTCACAGAGGAAGCCAAGTCACTGTCAAATGCTTATATATGGTATGTTTCATCAAGATAAATCTGATTTGATAGTCTTCAGATGCCTCTGAGACCTATATTGAAAGTTCACTCAACAAGTAATCTTCTGGAATTACCTATTTCAAAAGTATGATGCACTAGTGCAAATGTTTTATACCTGTGTCGTTTATAAAACGGTTTTATTGATGGTTATTCTTCAGTTGCCTCATCTAGTTTTCATACACCTTCTGAATATTTACCATTCCAGGAGAAATCTGGTTCGAACTGATAAGGTCGACCTCTTCAATTATTCGGTTTCTAAATTTTTTAGACTTGAGGAAAAGGTCTGGTAGTGATTCTATAGGAACTATTAGATTTTACTTTTTTTGTCCAAATTGTTCGATATTACTTATTTTATGGTAGACTCTTCATTTTCGTTTTTTTATAACTTGTAAAAAGATTTATCTCATTAAATAAACAAATGAATAAGTTTTTTTATTGAAAGAACGCTTCGACATCGAGGTCAAGTGTCTCGAATCTGGAAGATTTATTTCTTGTTGAATAATCGTATTTCGAAATGCCAATTTCTATTTGGTATTGGAAGATTTGTGAAATGAATGAAAATAATTGATGACACCAGATATTCTGCATAATTCGTCACTTGAAAAGGTAAGTTTTTTGTTATAAATGACTCTTCATAACCATTTTTGCATTACATTCACACTCTTCAGATAGCAATTATATGCACCCCCCAACACAGTATGCTATTTGATTTGTGATTGAGCCAGTGCACAATACAGAATTTTCATATCCTCTTTGTCAAGAAACCTCATATTCCTGAACTTTCCAAGAAGCCCATCAATTTTTTGACTAATAGTTCAATGTGTTTGTCCCATTTCATATTTCTGTAGATTATAACACCTAGATATTTTATGTTTTCTGTTTCAGGTATATGTGTATTCGTATCAAGTTAAAGACTACCTATATTTGGAAGACTGGTCACGTAAGAAGCGAATGGTACACATTTTGTTTTCTCCAGGTTCTTTATCAGTATATTCAATCAAACTACTTTCGTACTTCAACGAGATCTTTTTCAGCTTCAGCTTTCAATTCCTGCCATGAATTATGCTGATACAATATGGCAGCATCGTCAGCGAAACATACAATTCAACTTTTCTCTCTATTAGTAGAAGACGGTTTATGTAGAATATGAACAGAACATGACCCAGTACTGTACCTTGTGGTACACCAAAGGTTATATCTCTCATAGTACTCTTTTTATTTTCAATTTCTACGCATTGTTTCCGTTTCGATAAATAGTTCTCCAGTAAATCATGAGCTTTTCCTCGTATTCCATATCTGTAGAGTTTCTTCAGCATCTTTTCATGAGAGACGGTGTCAAACGCTATAGCAAGATCGATGAATACGCAGAGGGCTGGTCGTTTCATATCCGTGATTTTATAAATGCTTTTTGTCAATTCTCCAATAGAGTCTTCAGTTGATTTACGATTAAGGAACCCTAAATATACATTATATAATTTCAATTTCACTATTTCAAATTATATTTTGACACCTATAGATTTAATGTACATTAGTGTAGAGTTCATACTGTTGAGGTTCAAACTGAGAGCTCGATTGATACTTTCACTTACTCGGAACTTAACTCTTTGAGGGATGAAGTTTTGACACTGTAGTATTACATGTTGCACTGTTAGCTGAGTATCACACTTGTCGCACCATGGGGCGGTTTCTTGGCATAGAATATGAGCATGTGTAAGATGAGTGTGGCCGATTCTTAATCTGCGTAGTGTGATCAGTTCCCTTCTACTTATATGTTCAAACAGCTCAATTAGTTTGGTCGTTGGCTCGATTCTTTGTCAGCAATTTCGTTTCCAATTATTCCGCAATGAGATAGTTCCCATTGTAATGTAATTTTTTCCAATTGATGTCTAAGAATTGAGAAGATGTTCATTATGTTCACAACAATTAGATTTTTGATCGATTTTTCTTTAATGGCTTGAATGGATGATAAAGAGTGCATATAATTGAGTGTTTGTGGTGTGTAAAAAAAAAGAAAGAAAATGAGTAAAGATGAGGTGGACGTGGGCACATGTTGATTTGGACAAGTCCACCGCATTCAAAAACAATATTGTAGTTTGTTTGTTTGTTATTTCTTTAACGTGCTCTATTTCCGCCTTTCGGCGAATGACACGCCGGGGAATTTTGTCACGTCACTTACCCGGGAATTTGGCCGAACCCCTGTCGTGTCCAGGGAAGGGATCTTTAATGTCCAACACATCACTGTTAGACAGAACCGACGGCTTTACATCTCCTCCGAAAGATGGATACTCAAGCAATTTCCAGAATCCGAAAAATCACACCGACTTTATGGGGATTGAAACCAGTGAACTCTGCGCAGCAGACGAGCATCATATCCCCTTCGCCACCGAGCCGGCTTTTATTCAGTATTTTTTTGCGACCATGTCGACATGATGAAGGGCTAATTCTGATTTAAGTAATTTGATATTTGTTGAGTTATTTTGTTCTGAAGTTTAGTCTTTTTGCGAGGGAATATTCTCGAAGATGTATAGAACCTGTCTGTGCGATTGAATTCTCCTCAGAGTATGGTGGGTAGAGCCGGGAATCATTATCTGATAAATGCAGTATACAAGTGCATACACGCTGGAAAAACACAGAAAAATAATACCCCGGCGGTGCTTACAGATAACGATGAAGAGGAATAGTTCTTTTCAGAGGTCTCCCTGTAGCTGATGATCATTCTAGAATCAGTTTAATGGAACACCTCCAGTCTATGGCCGATTCTTATATAGGTCATCTAACACCACTGCTTTGGCACATTCTACCGGAATCAGTTTTCATGATTCGCGTTGCATTGATCCCGAAAATGAAATTTTCAAGAAGGACAAACGTTACTTGCAAAAATTGCTCAACAACTGAAGTTAACAATACGTGATGGTTTCTTGGTAAATCTCACTTTATATTCATTTCATTATTCTTGAGAGGAATATGTGCGCCCAAAAGAAAAAGCATCGAATTTTGTTGGCATATATCTTAACAAATTCAAATATGTTAATAATTATTTGCTACCAAAAATGAAATTTGAATTAAATTGATTTTTTCTCAATTTCTACCTTAATCTTAGGAATTCGAAAACACACGTTTTCTTGGCTCATCCTGTATTATCTCTGCAGGTAGTATCGAGTGGCAAAATGTTCATTTGTGAGAAATGGGACAAAAAACTAGAATAATCGATTTTGGACGGTTTTATATATTTCGAATAGAAAGCCATATATACAGGGTGTCTACTATAAAAGGTGCCAAATGTCAGTAGGTGATAGTCATTTGCAATCAAAAAGTCCCATAACATTTTGTCGAAAAGTTGATAATTATCGAGTTATTTAACACTTCTTGATTTCACGAAATTTCTTGCTTCTCTCTCTATAAAAGCAAGATTATCTCTGTTACTATACCATCGGAAAGAGCATTGAATTTGCTATAAAATAGGTAAGTACCAATGGTTAAAAAATTTTGTATACCGGGTGTTGTGAAAGGCTAAATGAAAAAATTGTGAAATGAACAAAATAAGCGGTATTTTCTTAATAGCACTACCACTGAAAAATGGTCGATAAGTAGCAGTTTTTTATTTGAAAAACCTACTACATTCATCTGGCTTTTGAACTGTATATCAACTTTAGAGCTTACTATTCTATTACCAGCAAAATCATGGGTAAGAGTAAGAGTAAGAACATTATATTCTCTTATCCTTCGATCACAAATGAGCTAGTTTCACCGGAGCATCTAAACAATTCCACAAATGACTTTTCAATAATAATAAGCGATAAACAAGTAACATATCTGGCTATTGAATGTTTAACTTTAACTTTTCGACAGAAAGTTTTGAGACATTTTTTGTTGCAAATGACTTGAACTATCACCTACTGAAGTTTGGCATCTTTTATAGTAGACACACGGAAGATATTTGTCCCACCAAATATTTACCGACGGGAGGTTTATCTCGGAAACAGAGGAAAAGAGCACTATTCCAACGGGATTATTTCGCTCGTTTTCAACCGTTGATGTGATTCACGGAACGGCGAAAGATGTCTCCCAATTTTTTGGAATTTTTAATGTTTCCACATCTGTTTGTTATTGTTCGTATCTTTCTCGAAGTCCGGTAGCGGGTTCGCCGTGTCGGTCCATAGAGGGTGAGTCTCATACGTATGTTCGAGGTGCGTCCTTTCTGGAATTGATAGGGTACCCCGATGTAGCTTGGTAGGATGCTGAGAAGCGATATGCGACACTGATGAGCTCCTAATAAGGGCGAAACTGCAGTCTGCCGCTTCGTTTCTCGGCATTCTGCTTAGTTGCACTATTGTGGCGCTTAGGAGCTGCGTGCATGGCAGGCAGATTTGGGAACTAGCTCTTGTCAGGAGGGATTATTCATTGATCTACGGATTTCGAATAATTCTTCTTGTCTCAAGTTTACATATGTAGACTCTACATATAATATAAATATATATATATATATATATATATATATATATATATATATATATATATATATATATATATATATATATATATATATATATATATATATATATATATATATATATATATATATATATATATATATATATATATATATATATATATATATATATATATATATATATATATATATATATATATATATATATATATATATATATATATATATATATATATATATATATATATATATATATATATATATATATATATATATATATATATATATATATATATATATATTTTCTTTTCTAAGACTTGTTGGATATATATATATATATATATATATATATATATATATATATATATATATATATATATATATATATATATATATAAATATATATAGGGTTTTACCCTGACGAGTTGCCTATATATCTGTTCATGCAATCAAACTGATTTCATGAAAAATATAAATCCACCACCCGGTAATTAATACCGATGATTATAATCAAAACATATCCTGGAGTAATTATATATTAGGATAACGTTAAATGTTATGAGAATATATCAATCTACCAGAATATATACATACTATAGCATAATCAGACAATGATATCAATGTACCAACGAGTAGTGTCAGAGGCTTTCTCCCGAAAAAAAAATATATATATATATATATATATATATATATATATATATATATATATATATATATATATATATATATATATATATATATATATATATATATATATATATATATCCAACAAGTCTTAGAAAAGAAAATATCGGTCGAACAAGAAGCTGTTCTGGAAGAGCTGGATACAGACAAGGCACAAATAAAGATAATCAGAGAGCTCTATGAAGATAATGTCGCATACGTTGAAATTGATGGTAGACTGTCGAAACCAATAAAAACTACAAATCGGCTGAGAAAGGGGTGCAGACATATTTTCACAAGTTTCGCGGATGACCAGGTAGTTCTTGCGCAGGATTTATATGATCTGGAGTTCATGATAAAGAAACTCTACGATGCTTACAAGCAATGGGGACTTCAGGTAAGTCTCAAGAAAACGAATTATTTGGCAGTAAATACCAATGCAAATTTTGAAGTCCTGATAAACGATGAGGTGGCCATCAAGCAAGTTAAATGCTTCAAATTCCTTGGAGGCTTGATAGATAGAGAGGGTCTAGGAAAGGAAGAAAACAAGGCAAGAATAAGAAGTAGTAGAAAGATCATCGGATGCCTCAAAAGCCTGTGGTGGAACAAACATATTTTTAAAGATATGAAAAAGAGACTAGGAAATGCATTGGCTGAGTCAGACCTATGTTATGGTTCAAAGCTCTGGACTTTGAATGTCGATTTGAGACGGAAGGTATTGACGTTTGAGATGTACTCTCTGAGAAGAGCCTCGGAAATATCACGAATTGAGAGAATACAGAACACCCAAAAAGACAGATTATGAGCGCAGACACATTGGTGGAAAGAATTGAGTAAGGTAGTCTCAAGTGGTTCGGACACGTTTTGAGGATGCCCGAGAACAGATGGCCGAAAAGAGTCTTTCAATGGACTCCCCCAGGACATGATGGCGGCCCAGGATCTAGAAGAGAATGATGTTTTCAACAAGGAGGTTTGGCGACGGTAAACGGGAAGGCGTCAGTAGAACGTATTTGAGTTGAAATGTCTAGATACATTAACTTAATTAATCCCGTATAATAATATATATATATATATATATATATATATATATATATATATATATATATATATATATATATATATATATATATATTGATTATTGAGTATGCACAATTAAATTTTTCTGCTTTATTTTCTGAGTATTAATGAACGTTTACGTTACATATATCGAAATTTCGGAGTTTAACAATTAATAGTAATAATCATATCTGAATCAAAACATTATTTTCGCTAACTCGGCGCTCTTGTTGTGACTATATTTATATGATCCGAAAGTCAAACCCCGAAACACTGCATTTTGAAAAACAAAGTCACATAATCGACAGAGTGTAATGAATGACGCTGCAACTGCTCTGAAGTGCAGGGCAATTTTACAATTGTGCAATCTGTGTTTCAGACGAAACCCGATCGAAATAATAATGCTCCCTTATATAACCGCAGCGGGCACATCGGATGTACCGCTAAAACATTCTAAAGCCCCATCTCCGCCAGGCTTGTCTGCAGGAGCCATATCTAGCGCGATTATTGCCCATAAACCTGAATTACTTTCAATATAATTCTGTGTGTTGTGTCGGTTATTCCGTACCATTTACGTTCGTTCGTTTGGATGGTCATATAACAGAAAATGGTGGCAACACGGGCTAGAATAACCGGGAAACGCCCTTTATTATTATCTTCAGAGGTGGGTTATACTTTTTTGATCACCAAAACGAACAATTGAAAAAGTGATGAAAATCAATACTCTGTAAAAAGAAGAATAAATGTCTATTGATACTTCCATCAATATATTCAATATTTAGCTCTACAAGAGAAAATAATTTCAAATAACCTAACCTAATCCTTCAGTAGAAGTATAGAAATGGTTTTCTTAGAATTATTCTTTTTCCTCAATTAGATTTCGTAATTTCTTTTAATTGATGTATGCACATTCGCGAAATGTGCGACATTGAATGGTAAAGAAATAAATTGAGTATATCTATACATCTTGAAAGGAAATTGTGCTTATTTGTAAAAATCTCAAAATAAATCTTGGAAGTACACAGTAGATGAAATGGATTAAGGAATATTATATTCCATTTTTTCATTTAATTAATCAATGATGTGCAGAATTTCACTTTATTGACATACTTACGACGTGTTTTACAGTACTGGGCTCCAGAAAGTAGTATATTGAAGAGAAGGATGTGCCTAATATATTATATGATAGAAGCAAATAGCTGTAAAATCCAAACAGGATTTCTTTTTCTTGAGAAATGAAAAGTGTTGTTGACGAATTTAGGTCTAATTGACTATAAAGTGAATTTCCGGAATTTTTCTGTTTATTAATTGGCCTCTGTCCTCCTTCTGAATTCTTCTACAGTGTTCACTGGAGTGGTATTAACTAAACTTCCGAGATATACCCATAAAAAAAAGTCTAAACTTTTTAAGTCTGGGCACCTAGGAGGCCATGGTTCTGGCCCACCCCGACCTATCCATTGGTTGTTGAATGTATTATTCAAGAATTCCCTAGCTTCTCCACTGAAATGTGCTGGTGCCCCGTTATGCAAACCACATCATATTTCTCACCAGAATTGGCCCATCCTCGAGCAATAAAGGTAACTCCTCCTCAGGAAATTGCCGATAAGTGGGACCGTTTAGTATGTTAGGCAAAGAAATGGCCTAACCAAATAATTTCCAATTATACCGACCCAGACATTTTGTGAGAATTGTTCTTGATGATGATATTCTTCAATCAAAGGGGCGTTTTCCTCAGCCCAACAATAATTATTGTGAAAATTTGTGATAGCAGTTCCCGAAAAGTTTGCTTCGTCTGTGAACATTATTTCACTATCAAAATGAGCATTTTCTCTAATTTTATCTAAGAACCATAGGGAGAAATTCAGTCTTGAAGGAAAACCTCTAGGGGGAACAGTTTGGACGCGTTGAATATGAAACGGGTACCATAAAAAGTCGTGGAGAATCCTCCAAACTAGAACATGTGAAATATTCAACTGATTTCTAATTTTTCTTGTACTCACATGAGGATTCAAATCGATACAATTCAAAACTGCTTTCTCAATATCTGGAGTTCTCACAGTTTGAGTTGCACCTTTTAAATGATTATTTGCAGTAAAAGTACCAGTTTCCCTCAACCTTCTGTGGACATTTGAAAATGTTCGCCTGTCTGCTGTAACTCGATTTGGAAAGCGCACCTGATATAATCGCTTAGCTTCTGTTGTGTTTCCGTCGGCCAGACCATACATGTAATGGATATCAGCCAATTGGGCGTTAGTAAAATTAGCTATTTTTTCTTACAGCAATAACTTCAAAAGTCTTAGAACTAATCGTTAATTTAATAAACAATTCCAGTGGACACTGGTTCAGCTTCAGCAACGGTCAAAATAGATAAATAAATGAAAAATATCAAAGTCATTCTTAATTACAAATGCTTTCAATTCAGCGAATGCATACAATCGTTTAATAATTTTTTGCTCGAGAACGGTCGGAGATATACAAAAATTACAAGTGTCAAAAAAGTTTCTAAATTGAGCGAAGATGATGAAAATTGATTGTATGCTGATCAGAGACGTAGTGCAAAAAATTTTGAAAGGGGAAAAGAAGACATGGCTCCAGAAAAGAAAACACCTTGTAGATTCTAGTTAAAATTCAGGACGTGTAATGATGGCGGCTGTAAAAAATAGCTTGCATTCCAAATTTGGGCTGAATATTTCAAAACTTGCAGGAGTTTTGAAGAAAAAACAATTTTCCGGAAATTTCAACATCCTGTAGCTCCGTAACGAAGCTTTTGCGGACCTATGTTTATTTGAATTTTTTTCTTACAATTGCACGTAGATATACCTCCTCAAGTTATGACATACTATTATGTAACACCCTGTATATATACATAAAAAGAAGCAAAATAAAGTTTTTTTGACTAAATGGCGGCATCTTGAAGAGGAAATCGATATTTAAACAAAATTTTGCCCAAAAATTATTCATTTGAAATAATTAATTATCTATGAGAATAAACGATCAGTTTATATATTATACCTCAGAAGCTTGTGTAAAAATTTGAAATGAATCGGTTCAGCCGTTTCCGAAAAATCTTGAATTTCGACTTCAAAAAACAGTAATAGAATAAAAACGCGTTAAAATTATTGCAAGAGCACTTAACATAAAGTGAATACGCCTTTACAAATATGCGAGTAACTTCGAAAATAATCGCGGGATTGAACGGAAATTTTCAATGTGTGTACTAAAAGATGCGTACATCACGAAAATGAAATCGATTATGGAAAATTTGCACTGCAAATAATCCCCTTAACTCACTATGTCTCAGCAAAATGTTGCTTTGATTAAAGTGAATGAAATTTAAAAAAATTACCACAACATATGTCCACATATACCGTATTACTTGTTTAAAGACCGCCAGTTTCATATCAGTAGATAGAATTATATAGTATATAGTAGTGTTCTGCTCATCAACGCTTCGCTTACCTCCTACTTCTCGCGCCTAGCTCGGTCACGCCATTGTACAAAGCTTAAACTTAACCTGCACGCTTTAAAATATTGCTTTGTGACTTATAGACATATATCTATATTATAATTGGAATTGACACCGTATGTGTATATGTTATCTAATGTCTTCGACATTAAATATAGTTATACGTATTGTCTTTCTTTAATCCCTATCTCGTCAAGTCCGAGTAAAATCTGTTCAAACAATAGCCAAACAGAAGTTTTCTCTTCAGTTATCAAGTGCTTAAAGCCCTCTGTCTTAGAAACTGACATTCTTGATTATTGCTAAAGCCTTAGAAAACAAAAAACTCTTCTCCAACTACAGATTACCAAGGATCACCTAAAGTGATCTGCAAGGAAAGGTATAACAGATCCCTTTCCCTGAAGAGACAAACTTGGCAACCAAAAACTGGTGGATGAGCTATTTCAAACGAAGAAAATCCGTTACAAGCTCTTCAGCTAAATCTTTCAGAAGATTGTTAGTGTCTAAATCGTATTCAGGTCCAGGCATGGTTACCAGAACAACTCTCTTGCCTTGATCTTTTTCTGGTTCATTGCCAGTTTTTACGAGATGTATTCGAAAATTTCTGCAATACGAATTCGAGGAATCTGTCAAAACCCATATCTTAATGATATACTTTGCAGGTTAACTCTTCAAATAAATTCTTCCTGGAGCAAAGCCCTTGAATGGAACCAGCCTCTTGTCAGTTGACTAAGTATCTGTCTTGTAGTTAATTCAGCAGTTGTGGCGAGGAAATGGACAACTTCAAAAATTGGTGCCAATTTATCTGCGGATTTTCTTTCTTCTCGCGTTCATCAATACACAGATGCAGAAATTTCAGAATCTCGACCTTCACATGGCCTATTGAAGCAGTGTCCTTGACACCAAAGCATAGATTCTGGCTCACGATGGATTTTAGTTGCACCTAAGGAAATCAGTAATTCAATGCATGCGTAAATTTTGGATTTACCCACTGCTTTTCATTTTCTTTTGCCTTCATATTAAATTTTTCTATTAAAAAGGCTCCTGTCTGGTTGACGTGTTCACGATCTTAGGGGATAGAAATTATTTTAAGAGGTATAACATATCTCCATTATTGCCAATGCTAGTTGAAATACCAGGTTGTGTATGAACCTTATTGACTAACCTACTCCTCCTTCATACCAACAGTTTGTTTGTCCAAATAGTTTCATCTTTGGGATGAAAAAATTCACTCAAATTATCGAATTCTTCATCATAGTATCTGAGTCAAGAATCATTTAATCTTCATGTTACCCTTCTTTTTCCATAAGTTTCAGAGTATTCTACGCTACGTCAACGTCGCCATCGTGTACATACGGACGATCTTCGAGATGTTACAAAACGAGTAAAGCTGAAGCTGCTCGTGCATTCGCAATTATTTTTCTTGGACTTGCTGACACTACAAGATCCATATTAGGTAAATCAATTCACAAACCGAACAGGACTTCAACGACAATTCCACTCATGTGTCAAAATGCACGTTTAAGAACACAAAATGCCAAACTATATCGGATTAATTGCATTGAAATAGGAAGGAAGGTAGGATATTAGTGGATAAATTTGCCCATAGAGAATCCTTGCGTTTCCATAGCAACGCAACAATCATAAATAATAGCACGGTTTTAAAACTGTCAAGAACAGCCATTTCAGTACCTGTTGTGAAGTTTCTGCCGAAATAAATTACAATGTCTCGTTTTGGAAGCACCAGAGGAGCTGAAATAAATAGTTCTATACAGAATTCTATTCCCAAAATACAAGAAAAACGCACAGCTCGATTTGAAATCAATTCAGTATATTCTGCAAGGAACGAACGTTCGATTCGGATATACATCATTCTATTGAATATTTTGCAGAAATTCTTAAGGATTGGGGTTTCAATATGAAACAAATGAATGGACAAGATTACAAAGAATACGTTGTCAAAACAATGTGGAACACGAGTGCGAAAATGATGCAGAATATGTATTTCGAAAAATTCAACATAAGTTTCAACCCCTCTACTGATTCAGCATTTAGAAAGGCTTGTGAAGCTCGCAATTATAAAAGAAAGATGTTACAAGGGGATGTGAAAGAGCGCAAAGGAAGTTCCATTGCATTAACAAGAACTGAAATTGATAGCATGGCTCTGTGCTGGGACGAAAATGCCCCGATAGGTTTGTTGAAAAAATTTTTCCATATTCTTGCTTATGAATTAGCATGGCGTGGCGATGAAGCAGCAACTTGCAAGGTATACTTTTTCAAAGAGGAAAAATCTAATAACGGAGAAATGGTCGTATTGAATATAACCCAGTATTCTCGAAACCATGCCAAGGCGGCTCAAAAAAATGCTGTGATAGTAAATGGCTAGTAAAAAATAGGGAAAACCCAGATTTATGTCCTATGAGGTTGTTTCATGAGTCGAAAAGACCCGATCATATTACAAGTAATTGATTATATCTGGCTCTCAATCAATTTTGGAAAAAAACCTTCTAAGGGTCGGTACAAAAATATGCCTTTGGGAATAAATGAAATATCCAAATGGACAAAAATTTCAGCAGAGAAAGTTGGACTGGGTACGAAAAATAAAAAGATCACAAATCATTCTCGTATATCCAGTGCTGTTCCGAACCTATCTGAGGCAGGTGTCAGTGAACAAGAATTTACAAAAGTAACCGGATACTCTACGGCAAGCTCTATTAAGCCCTACCTGCAACTTAACAATGAGCATCATTTGGATCTTATTTCAAATCTTCGAAAAACTTCTGCGAATGATGAATCTTCCATTATTCCTCAAGTATCGTCCCATATAGAATCGACCAGGAGCGGAAAAATTGTATATAGTAATTGCATTCTCAATAGCTGCTCATTCCAATAATAATTAAATATGTTTGTAATGAATGCTTTATGATTTTCTCGTTTTTTCATACAGGAGTAACAAATTTCTATATTTAAACTCATAAGGAAAAGCTTAATAGAATAAACGTATATGAACGATGTAAACTGATGGAATCATCTAACTGTTGTTAGGGAAATTTACGCTGATTCCGTACCTATGAAACAAGCCCATGAAATTCGAGAGAAAATTAAGCTTTCTCTGATACATTTAGGCAGCATAACCTAGCATACTTAAAATAGATGACTGAGAGACTACAAATGATTTAGTCTGATATAATTATCAGAATAAAACGGAATATCATGGAAAACACCAGCTTCGTTCAGTCATAGTTGAATCAATTTGACGTTCATAGCGAACTTTATAATGGATTTGCAAATATCAACAGGTATATTCACAAGACAAACACCATCTATTCATTAAACTGGTGGTTGGTTGCAGTAGCCCTAATATATTGATGAGGGGCAATTATCAGGTTTTTCACATTTTTAATCCTGTTAAATCGCAGGAGTACCCTTGCATCCAGTGAATAATTTATCTGAAGTGAATATAAATGGAAATTAATTTCGTATGAGGGGTAACCAACAAATGCCTTAACCGTCCATATCATTAGAATGACCAAGCCGAACCTCTCGCAGTTCCAATACTGATATGCAGCTGAATTAAATTCATTTCCCCTTGGGGAATCGATTTGAGTACAACTTGTTGAAATTCTAAAGTTAAGCAAAGGGCGAAACCCAAAATGAAATATTACTTCTTTCCCCTCATATCGAGAACATGTTAATTTCAGATCGATATTTCTATCACTCTCACGTATGAATTTCTGAGTTCTATAATAATTTTTACACCAATTCAATGTAATTACCAATTTAATTGTAATTAATTGGCAATAGTTATCTGGCAATATGGAAAATATAGTATCAAATGTGATCATCCCATCAGATGCATAGAACATTGTGAAACATAGACACTGGCATCGAAATTGATTAAATCCAGTCAATTTTCTGCAGATTTCTGATAATATCGCCAATAAAATTAAAACGAGCCATTTAAGGTATAGAAAAATCTAATACCTACCAATACTAATTTGAAATACGGTTCTAATAAAGTAAAAAACTAAGTTCTGGTATTTCGGAAAAAGTTTTTTGACCAATTAGTTTTCTTGAGTGATTTTTGAGCACCCTGTACATAACATAGCATCGGAAAATAAACGCTTTCCTCATTTTCATTGAAAAAAAGTTATAATCTTATTCAAAAGAGAATCAATTCGTTTTGGGAAAAGAAGATGACAGCAGAATTCCGAAAGTGTTGATGAAAAAAATTATATTTGAATTGTGGTTGATTTAGGACAAATCCTAAAAATAGATGTTTGAAAAAGGATGTCCTCCGTAAAATCTTGTTTTAGCACTCAAAACTTGAGGAATTGAATTCGCATACCTCGTAGTCAAGATTTTATGTACAAACTTTATGTCTTCAACTTCAAAATTGAGCAAATCCAATCAAATATTTCAACACCAAATTCACACCATAAGGGATGACTCTTCTCCGTTGTAATCCAGATCTTAAGGACGATTCTTCATGTTTTGAATTCAAAAATTTAAAAATAGCATGTATCCGTGCCTAATGTTTAAGGTATCTCTATACCATAATTCATAATTCGTTTAGAGATTTACCTGCGAAAGCATAACAGACAGACCCTAAGATCTGTAATATAATTATAGATATTATATGAACTTTAACTAAGACCGAATTTAACAGTAGTTTGATGTTATGATAAGCGAAAGACGAAACTAGCCGACCCTATAACTACTCACCCTCACTGGTCATGAGGATACCATTGTTGTAGTTAAACGTTTCGGGAACTGAATTTTGAAAGAATATCAAAAAATTTGAAAAATGGAAAACGGCAAAAGGTTTTCGATATTCTACTCTCTATGCCTTTTCTAGTGGCATGATTTTCAATTTTGGTTCAATATCGCAAGTACTTGAACAAAAATACTAAACACCTTTGCACATAACAACCTAGTTACGGAAAAGGGTTATGGGCCAAGTAAATTTCCTATAACCTTTAGGATGAACTAACATTTTTGTTACGTTCGCAATCAATCTGGAACAAGTTATTTGCCTCCATTGCATTTTTAAAGGCGATAAAACACCATTCCGAGTGCTAGTTCCAGTTATATCTTTCTAGATGGAAATAAAACCTCAACGTACAAGTGAGTCTGGAGCCAATGAAAATTTCATGTGTTCTCGTTTATTATTGTTGTTTTCGAACAGGGTGGCATTTTTCCCTTATGCACAATTAAGTAGGGTTTAGGTTTTTCTTTAACGATTTTCATATTTGGTTGTGTAAATAATATATATATATATATATATATATATATATATATATATATATATATATATATATATATATATATATATACACTAGGTGATTCACCAGTGGAGCGGTGTCTGTTTGAAATAGTGAAAAGTGTTAACATTTCCTAAAGTGATTCATTTTAGATATTATTGGGCAATACACGCTCAGCGGTCTGCTTTCTTGAAAAAAAATATTCTGATAAGACTATCTATCTATACTGGGTGATTCACCAGTGCTCTGTAGCTCGTACACTCTTGAAGATTACATTTTTGTTCGAACGGTATTGTATTTAGAGAGTAAAAATCTACTTCAGCAATTTCATTTTGCAGTAAACAGGGTGTCCCAATTTTCTATAAAAAAATCTTGGGTGGTTTTTTCAGATTGGAAGACCACTTTCTTTTGTTCAAGATTCAGGAGCGGCCTAAACTCTTCTATAATTAATGTCTTTAAGTAATAACTTTTATTGGTGAGTAGTTTCGTCACAATATTTTTTTTTCAGTAAAAATTCATGAAAATAGGCTCTCACATCATCTCATTCTCCTTCGGAAAGAGAGGATTAATACTTTTTTCCTTCCGTTTTCTTATTGCTCAAGGATAGCTTTATTGGTGAATTGCTAAAGATTATCCTCATTTTATACAGGAGTGACTCTAAAAATTATATTGTAATTTTGAAAATATCATATCTTGATTTTTTCAAATGGAACACCCTATATTTTATTATTCATGTCACCGCATAAAATATTGAGCTATATTTTGCAGAAGTAACCTTATCTTTATTTTCGACCATTTTCGAAATATTCGATTATTTGTGAAAATTTATGATGAAAATTCTACAAACCTTATCAAACTCATCAACATGCATCATTATTCGCACAGAAGTTATTTTTTCTGTAATGATTCAAGTAGTAAAAATGAAACATAAACAAGTTAATTCTTTTAACGAATGATAAAATCAAGATGATTAAAACGTTAATCGAGGTATATGTTGACATTTTTTTTTTATTTGTGCATTCTGTCAGGTGTCCGGACATATCATATTCTGCATTTTACATGGTGAACTTATCAGTGTTTCGTTATTAAACATAGTTAAAGTGAGGCTTGAACCCAATTCTCTCAATTGACTGCCATGAAGTTCACCAAAGAAGAAATGGTTGATATGATTTTCATTCTGTGATAGAGTGAGTGTGATAAAAATTCTTTGTTGGCAAGTAGTGTTTATGCACAAAAGTTTCCTGATAAAACGCATCCTAATGCAAGATGCTTTGAAAAACCACTTATTAGATTTATCGAAACGAGTATCGCTTACAAAAAACATGAAAAACCAAAAACAGCTACAGCTGAAGACAACCAGTTATCAGTTTTGTTGACAGTGATAGAGGACCCATATGAAAGCCAAAGAGAGATTTCTCAGTTAACAGATATAAGTCAAACTACCGTCCAGAGAATCTTGAAAGTGAATAAATTTCATGCATATCATGTACAGATTGTTCAGGAACTGAACAATCAAGACTATGAAAATCGAATCAATTTTTGCAATTGGGCAAGTGACAAAGTAGCGGAAAAACCAAATATGTTTAGCAGAGTTCTTTTCTCGGACGAGTCAACTTTCCACAAGAATGGACTTGTTAACAGGCACAACTTTCATTATTACGCCACGAAAAATCCACACCTCATGAGACTAATAGATCACCAGCATCGTTGGTCCTTGAATTTATGGGCTTCTATAGTAGATGGATATCTAATTGGGCCGCACTTTTTCGACGGGCACCTCAATAGTGAAATGTATTTAGATTCTCTGCAAAATTAGCTACCAATGTTACCTGCCGATGTACCAGAGCATATAAAACAAGATTTGTGGTTTTAACAGGATGGAGCACCGACACATCACTCACATCAGGTTAGGGAGCATTTGAATCATGTATTTCCGAACAAATGGATAGAACCTGGTGGTACGGTTAGATGACCAGCTAGGTCTCCGGACCTTACAAGTCTAGATGTTTTTTGTGGGGTTATATTAAGGACATTGTTTACCAGATTCCTTCTGCAACACAGTTGGATATGAAACAGAGAATATTCGACGCCTTTCAGTCAATTAAACCGCAAATGTAGTCGAAACGGTCTTTCCTCAGAAGGACGGAGTTGTGTCTACAAAGAAACCAGCAACATTTCAAATACTTTTTTAAATAGTTCAACACCTTGTAGATAATCTTACCAAAAACCAATCTATTAAGTAATTCATACATGACTACCTTAAAATATCACCATTTGTCTGATCAACTATAATGGTATGTACTGATGAACTCTTCTTTCGCATCCTCTGATTTTATTATTTTAGTAAATTTTTTATTTCAAAAATGGTCGAAGATAAAGATAAGGTTAGGGTAGGTTAGATCTTCTGCAAAATATAGCACAATATTTTATGCGTTGACATGAATATTAAAATACAGGATGTTCCATTTGAAAAAAATCAAAATATGATATTTTTATGAGGAGGAGGAAAATCTATTTCAATTCATCAATGAAACTATCCTTGGGCAATAAGAAAACGAAAGAATAAAAGTATTCATCCTCTCTTTCCGAAGGAGAATGCGATGATGTGAGAGCCTATTTTCATGAATTTTTACGGGAAAAAAAATATTGTGACGAAACTATTCACCAAAAAAACTTATTACTTAAAGACATTATAGCAGAGTTCAGGACGCTCTTGAATCTTCAACAAAAAAAGTGGCCTTCCAATCTGAAAACCCTCCCAAGATTTTTTATGGAAAATTGGGACACCCTGTTTACTTCAAAATAAATTGCTGAAGTAGATTTTCACTCTCTAAATACAATACCGTTCGAACAAAAATGAAATCTTCAAGAGTGTACGAGCTACAGAGCACTGGTGAATCACCCAGTATAGATAGATAGTCTTATCAGAATATTTTTTTTCAAGAAAGGAGACCGCTGAGCGTGTATTGCCCAATAATATCTAAAATGAATCACTTTAGGAAATGTTAACACTTTTTCACTATTTCAAACAGACATGAAAACATAATTTATTAACAATTTCGTTCGACACTCAAACTGAAACTTCTGTTTCATAAAATATAATTGAACGAATTGGACATAGAAAATTTCCTTAATTTCAAAAATTATTGCATTAATCCTATTCATCCTCCTCTTCATATTCATAATCTCCCGGGCATATAGTGAATGGCTTATATATATATATATATATATATATATATATATATATATATATATATATATATATATATATATATATATATATATATCTATACATACAGGGTGTCTACTATAAAAGGTGCCAAACTTCAGTAGATGATAGTACGAGTCATTTGCAACAAAGAATGTCCAATAATATTTTTTCGAAAAGTTGATAATTATCGATTTATTTGAAACTTCTTGATTTTACATACTTTTCTACTTCTCTCTATAAAAACAAGAATATCTCTGTTACTCTTACAGCTACATTAAATCTGACCATACCATCCGAAATAGCTATGAATTTGCTATAAGATAGATAAGTACTAATGGTAAAAAATTTGGATACCGGGTGTTGTAAAAGGCTGAATGAAAAAGTTGGAAATGGTAAAAATTAGTGGTATTTTCTTGCTAGCTGTACCACTGAAAACTGATCGATAAGAAGCTGTTTTTTTTTCTGGTAAAAACCACTACATTAAACTGGCTTTCAAATGGTATATCAACTCTTGAGCTAACTATTTTTGTTTCAGCAATATCATGGGTAAGAGTACTAAGAACATAAAATTCGACAACACAAATATCTTATATTACTTCATGCAACATGAACAGGAACTAAAAATTTAAAGAATCATATTTGCACTAAAAAGATTTAAAAACTATAACAGGTGTTCAGGATGTCTTCCTCTTTCTTGAATTCACTTAATACATCTTTTTCTTAAACTATCAACTACCCTCTGAAGTTCAATGTATTTTTGACTCATTTCGTTGCAACAGATTTGAATCCTTTCAATTAATCCTTCTCGAGTATTAAAGGGAATTCTGTAAACATTAGTCTTCAATGAGCACTACACATAAAAATCAAGCGGCGAAAGGTCAGGACTTTTGGGTGGCCATCTCACAGGCCCGAATCAACCTATCCATTCCTCTCCAAATCTCTCAGTCATCTAATTCTGGACTATTCTAGAATTATGAGCCGGGCAGCTGTCCATTTGAAAACAAAGGTGATGCCGAGTAGCTATAGGCATTCATTCCAGAACGTTCATTTCATTATTTAATAGATTTAAGAATTCGTTTGAATTGAGACGATCGGGAAGTATAACTGGCCCAACAAGCTGACCCCTCTTTAACCCCAATCACACATTTACTCTAATCTCGTGCTGAGAGTGTGACTCAATAGTGCCATGAGGATTTTCTGTATCCCATATATGGGAATTTCTCAAATTTATCATACCGACTTTGGTAAAAGTTCCCTCTTCCCTCCATTGAATTTTATCTGATCCCCAATCCTATAATTTATTCATGTACCACCTACAAAATTGCAACCTCACCTCACTATCCACTGGCAATAGATCTTATTCTTATGGTAGGGATGTAAATTATTTTGCTTGAGAACTCTATGAATCGTGGAATGATGAAGTCTCAATCAAGCAACAATTCTCCGAGTACTTGTTGTAGGATCTTCGCGAACAGCCTGCAATATTGCAGGTGCTTGTCTCCATTGCCGAGCATTTTCACCACCTTCTCTAATTCTTGAACCATTGAATGAACCAGTTTTACCGGAGCGCCTAAACACTTCAACAAATGTTTTTCTGCAAGGTTGCTGTCTGTTTGGAAAGCGCAATGCATACTCCCATACCGCTGCACAGGAATTTCCACTCGCGAAGCCATACATATCTCGATATTCAATATTTGAGAAATTATTCGAAAAAGAAAATGGAACCGTAATAAGGGGAAATATAAACTTCAATTCATGAATTCATTGAATGACAGTTCCTGACAAATTCTAAATATTTTTATTCACATTTAACTGTGTAGAATGATCTGTAGGTACAGGGACACTGGCAGTCATAAAAGGAAACCCAGTCAATAACTTTCATCTTCAAATGCAGCTTCCACAGAACAGTGAAGAGTCTCCAGAAATTTGATTTGAGTCCTCGTATCGTAGCTCGAGTTTCAACTCTAACCTCAGCACATCAAAGAGGCCGATTGAATTTTGCTAGGTAACATGTCAATTGGTTAGAAGCTAACTTTAGAGAGTTTTGTTACAGATGAGTCTTAATTTGTCTTTTGCATTTCGATCGAAGATCTTTAGTACACAGACGTCCAACTGGGAGATATGCCAAGTGCAAGTTTTTACTTAGCTATGGTTTTAGTGGAGGTTCAAAAATTATGTGGGTAGGAATTTCTTTGAACGCGAGCACTGGTCTGGTCATCATAAATAATGAAACCCAGAATACTCAGAGGTACGTTACAGAAATTTTAAGAGATCTATTTGAGACAAACATTGGTGAAACTTCTCGTTAGTGCATAATAAGGCCAAACTTCACCAAACTCTTTTCGTTAGGAACTACCTTCAAGATACCAAAATCACTTCTCGTTGGTGCATAATAAGGCCAAACTTCACCAAGCTCATTTCGTTAGGAATTACTTTCAAGATACCAAAATCACTTCAATGGAGTGGTCTGCTCAAAGTCAATACCTCAATTCCATCGAGCATGTCTGGGACATTTTCTATAGAATATTAGGGGCCAGCAAAACTAACCAACTATCGTCAACGAGGTTCGGAACACATTGATTGATTGATGAAATTAGGAACGGAATGCATAACAGTACCTGAAAGTCATTCCAGTATGAATCGTTGATATCATGAAGTAATTCTTGCCAAGGGTGGAAATATCAGGTACTAACAAGTTTTTGGGGACTTTTTTTCCAAAAGTTCAACATTTATAATCTTTTTCATTTGAATTTTATTTTATTTCAATTTCTTTGGGTCCTATTCTCATTTCGATTGTTCTTAAGTAATTCTTAGTACTTGTGGATAACTGGAAAAATAATTCTTCGGCATATCTAAAGTTCTCCTTAATAAATTTCAATTTTCGATTTTGTGCATTAATTTCTTGGTGCAGTGTAAATTCGTTCAGGTGTTACATGTATCTATTCCAACTTTTATAACATCGACAATCAAATGATGTTTAATGAAAAGTGGAAGCAACTGAAATAATTAGTAAAAAGTGATAACCATCGAATGTTTTCAAATCAATAGATTTAAAGGTTAATGCTATTAACAAGACATATTTCATTAGAACACATTAGGTAGTAAAGTATTGATGGTAACAATGAAAAAGGTATTTTATATAATATGTCCTCCTTTCTACATTGGGTTGAATATCTTTCTCTTGAACAGAAAAAGCATGAGTTTTCTAAAAACCTTTTCGCCTCGTTAAAATATATCCATCCTTTAGATGTCTTTCGAAGGGTCACTCTCCTGCTTTTCGATTCTCATGATTCATACTTTGAAAGCCATCCTTTCCACCCCTACTCAAGCAAACCCAAAAGCCTTTACCAGACGTGTATGCTTTGTGATATCCTTGTTCTCATGAGTCCTTTTCTCCCTTCGGAGCGGATCTCCTTCGTGGAAACTTTAATATGTCGTCCTCTCAATTTGTTTACTGAGGGTCGACAACGTCCGCTTTGATTAAAACCCCAAAAAATCCTTCTACAGAAAGCATGAACGGATATTGATATTTCGTCTTAGAAAGAACATTGGTTATTCCCAATATGTGAGTTAGTAACGGCGATTTTCATAACATCTATTGTCCACTCTTAAATCGAATTAAGGTCGCTAAACATTCAATTATGATTTAATGTGAAGCTGCACCATCACTTTTTCTTTTTGAATATTAAATCCGTAAGCATCAAATATAAACGCTTTCTAAATTTTATATAACATATCTCTGATTGAATTTATTGATGATAAGCAAAAGAAAATTTCATCAATTTACCAATCATACAGGCATGGCTACTGTGGATGGCCTATTATACGTTTATGAAGAATAGTTCTAGTATCATATTGAAAATTGGTGTGTCTGCCTTTTCTTGAATATTTTGAAGAATGAGGTGGTGACGTTCATTTAAAAAATCGTAGTAACTTTTTCAATGAGCACACACTATATATTAGTCTCAAGTGCATATTGTAGATCAGTTTGAAATAAGTAATGCCAAAATTATATATATATATATATATATATATATATATATATATATATATATATATATATATATATATATATATATATATATATATATATATATATATATATATATATATATATATATATACAGGGTGCTTCAACGAAAACTAAACAGAGGCTATATCTACCAAGATATTCATTTCTGATCAAAACGCAAAAGAGGTCAATTTTTTGGGGTACAAAACTTATATATGAAATATATATATATATATATATATATATATATATATATATATATATATATATATATATATATATATATATATATATATATATATATATATATATATAAATATATAAAAAAAATAAAAATATAATCCGTGAACATTTTGAATAGGGTCGAGTGATCACTCAAAAGAAAGGTACTATCTTTGTCTAATCGCCTTGAACGAATTTCCATTTTTAATTGAAAACTGTAAGAGATACAGGGTGAGCAACTGAAAGATAGATAAGACTATTTCCCTAAGACTATTCAAGTTTCAGTGAAGTAAAATGGAACAGATCCATGCTGATCAATGGCAGTCATCATCAAGTACCATATTCATCTCGAATTTCAACCCCAGGAGCAGGGGTGACAACTCTTGAAAATTTCAGTAGCTCACTCTGTATCGTTCACGGAGATGCAGACAAAGATAATACTTTTCTTTCAAGGTATCACTCGGCCCATCTACCCTTCTCCAAATTTTCAAGGGTGGTATATATATATATATATATATATATATATATATATATATATATATATATATATATATATATATATATATATATATATACTCGAACGTGTTTTTGATCAACCATAATTCTTCTACTATCAGCATTTGAGCAAAACTGTTTAAGAAATTAAGTAGCTAGACTAATCATCAAACTTTTTTGTCTGTTGAGAAATTTAGATATGACAAGCGGTTCAATCACAAAAAACAGTTTTTTAATTAATGATTTCATTACTCCAACCATCTCGCAAGTCAAAAATATCACATATTGACCATGTTGGCTTTGGATTTGTTTCTGAAGTCTGGTAGATTGTCATGTTATTATGCTTAACAACCTCTTGTTGACAAAATGACGTTTTCTTGGTTGCTAAATCGGATCTAGCAAATAAGAAATTCAATGTTCAGTAATACAAAAATCAAAAATTTCGAAGAAAAAATTCAATAAGTTTTTCACAATGACTATTTAAAAATATGAAAACAGGTGGGCCAGTTGGAAACTAAATAAGAAAAAAAAATTAATTATTTTACACCCAAAATTTTATTCAACTATAGTAAATGTTCAAAAATTCCTCCATTTTGCTGGATACAAGAGTTAATCTTCTTTAAGAAATTAAATTGGACCCTTGGCATTACTTCAGGGCCATTTTTGAAGGAGTTGGCCGCATTTGAAATTCTCAAATTTAACTCTTCTCGGATGTCAATAAGAGAAGAGTACACTCTAGATTTTGAAGCACCCCAAAAAAAAGTCGCACGGTGTCAAGTCGGGTAATCGTGCTGGCCAACTTGCAAGAGCATCAGCTCCCCTTCCGATCCAACGGTCCGCATAATGTGCATGTAAAAACTCGCGAACCGCTGAAGTGAAGCGAGGAGGTGCACCGTCATGCATAAACCACATTTCTGTTTGCAGTAATACTGAAATATCGTCCAACAAATCCAGCAAAGTTTCTTGCAAAAATTCAAATATGTCTCTCCATTTAATCGATCTGGAATCACTACCGGACCAATAATGAAGTTGTCAATTACTGAAATCCATACGTTAATTTCGAATTGATTCTGATGATGTGTACTTGTGAAAGCATGTGGATTTTCGACACTGTACACGTGTT
Organism: Cryptolaemus montrouzieri; assembly: GCA_013387265.2. Taxonomy (NCBI): domain Eukaryota; kingdom Metazoa; phylum Arthropoda; class Insecta; order Coleoptera; family Coccinellidae; genus Cryptolaemus; species Cryptolaemus montrouzieri. The sequence goes on from JABFTP020000185.1 coordinate 75,242,189, forward strand.
CTTTGTGAAGGTTAGTGATGCCAGACCTAGTAAGAGTGCTTTCGTCCGTAAATAGAATTTTCCTACTGAAGTGAAGATCTTGAGTTCTCTTCTCTTGAATAAATCGGCAGAAAGTTAGGAGATTTTCAGGATCGTTGGGAAGTAATTCCTGAACATTCTTAATGTGATAAGGATGAAATAATTGTTCCATGAAGACATCATGAATCATTGTTTCAGGAACGATCAACTGCAAACCTAAACGCTGCGGTTTTCCTCAACCATGTCCAAAATTTGTTCTTCGCGTTCTACCGTCCTTACTGTTCGATACGGCACTATGCGATCTGGAAATCTTTCAGCATATACTCTCGCACTTTCACTTCCATTGGCTTGACAAAATCGGTACATCATAACCATATCAACCATTTCAGAGTTACTGTATATCTCCGTGCCTAATAGTGTTAAAAAAATCACCAAAATACCTAGTTAAGAACTTGGGGAACAGCCTAATAAAATGACAATCTGCCAGACCATTGAAATAAATTTAAAGCCAACATGGTCAATATGTGATATTTTTAACTTGCTAGGTGGTTGAAGAACTGAAATAATTAAATTAAAAAACTTTTTTTTTTGTGATTGAACCGCTCATCACATAAAATTTATCAAGAGACAAAAAAGTTTGATAATTAGCCTAGCTATTCAATGTCTAAAACAGTTTTGCTCAAACGCAGCAGTTGAAAAATTATGATTGATTAAAAACACGTTGGAGTTTTCAAGGACACTTGTGAAACGTCGAGGTCATTTAGTGGATCACTGAAAAACGTGAATAACGCACCCGATGACGCATACTGAATAAGGTTTCTATCATTCTCGAATTACTCTAGTGGCCTAACGGAGGAAGTTTTCATTTAGGTAAGTTGGCCTAAATCGACTTATTTTGTGCTGAAGAATCTGTGGTCTAACGTTGTACACGCAATTCACGGACACCCTGTATGTAAGAAAAGTTTTCTTTTTCCCTTTTTAGACCACAAAAATAAAAATTAGTGTTACTAAGTCGATTCCTCAAACTGGAAAACGAAACCTTTCTTTGACTGTAGGCTCTCCGAAAGAATATTTTTCTTCTTCACAATTTATTAAAATCTTATGCAAGTTTCCATGTGCTCTGGAATACATTTTTCTAAACGTCAATCCAAATCCAATAAGCAATCGCCCATATTTTTATGAGGTTTATCAACAGCTATGTCCGATTTGAACTTGTGAACTAGACTACTTTGGTTTGAGTTCTGGGATTCATCTCCCTCATAGGCATTTTTTGTGAGCATCTTTTCATTCGCACAATACTTAAAAATCCAGGTTGCTTGAAAGATCTTGAAATTACCAGTTTCTATGAAGCAATACGATTAAATTGGCATGAAGAGAATTATAATGAGATAATAGAATTGTAACTTCCTGCTGAAGGTCCTCAAATATTTATTAATTTCCAGATATGATCTATCTAGATTCATTATTCTATACTTCTTCCAAATAAAGTTTTTTTCAGAATTTTCTGTTTGGAACTTTTCATGCTCAATTTATTACTAGTTAAGTTAGTGAACTAAAAAGATGCTAAACAGATTGTCTTTTAATTTTCTTTGAGACTGACCGCTATTCTTGAGTTAGTTTACTTAGTAGAAACCATAAAGTGGTCACCCAATTTTTGTAGATACTGTTGTGGATCCTCTTTCGATTTCCTCATATAATCGTACATAGGTTTTATGTAGTCTGAAATTCGAATCTGGTTTTGTCAGAAATCTGCATGTTTGAATCGGTTTCTTCACAAGCTTCCTATTCACGCAGAAATTACGTTGAGAAGAAATAATCTTACGTTTTTTCAATTTTCTAGTTACTCGACTTGACTTGTTTGATAAATTTTGATATATTCACGTACCTAACAAAATCTGTAGGAGCCAATTGCGCAACTTCAAACTTTTCAGTTTTTGAGTTAGTTATGAATAAATTGACTTTGTTGGTAATATTTGAAAACCCCTTGGTGTGTCGTTCATCTGTCTACAATATTCGATGTCGTATACGCAGTGGGTGTTCGTTAGGCCGTTTCATTACTTAGACTGGAATATCGTGATCGATACTAGGAGTGTACAGTACATCATCGTACAAAACATTTGTACAAGCTCACGTATCTCTCCAGACAAAGCAGCACCCTTTGAATCGATTCATTCAGATGGAAAGTAAATATATGTCACTTCAAATTCAAGATTTGAAGATGGGGAATTTTTGTTGAAAATTTGGAATTTCTGAAGTGGACTTTGTTTATTGGTGAAAGTGGAGTAACAATAACTCATTTGTGAAGTTAAATAAGCCATATATTCGAACGGGAATATTTCTTTGTAAATAATAGTTTGGTTTCAGATATTTTTTTTAATAAGATGACTGGCAATCTTAGCATTCGTAGAAATGTATTGGAGTAATTTTCCTCTGTTTATCAATTGAACTCTGTCATGCAGTTCTCATCAATTGAAATTGATACACATAACGCTTCCCTTGTTACTCCTTTAGATTGGATTTGATTTCTGTTACTGACAGTTGTAGAATTCTGGTTAAAAAGTTGAAGTTTCTGAAGTAGAATTTGTTTCTTAATAACTTATTTGTAAGATGTTGAGTTCACATTTTTGGGGTCTAAGGTTTGTTAGAACATTTAAACACTATTTAAACTAGACGTTTCTGGAGTATTTTCTTTTCAATTTCAATTTAAATTGAATTATTATCAAAATATATCTCACTCACTAAATTTTGGATCTTACTCACTAAATTTTGGATCTTACTAAATTTTGAATGATTGTTCAATTTCTATTTGAGAATCCAGATATAACTTTGTATTTTGGAGAAGTCAGTTTTTGGAAGTTATGTGTGTCTAAGCTTTCTATGGAGCTCTTTTCGTTGTGGGTTATCAGGTATTTCGGGGATCTGTACATATTATACTGTCTTTCCTGTATCTACTGTTATTATTGAACTTATTTGAACCGTGTTTTGTTGTATTTCGATCTGTAGAAGGTCTATCTCTATGGAGCTTAGTGTATTTATGTCTTTACGGTCATTCGCATTGTTGTCTATGTCTTTTTGTATGTGAATCATCTCAAGTATTTCTCTTTTTTTCTTTTGTCTTTTTCGAGAAATTTTGTTTGGTCATAGTCAAATTCGTGTTCATCTTGTTTTTTGTATTTTTCAAGTGCAGTGTTGTCATTTTTTATGTGTTTGTGGGGTTTAAACGTTGATTGAGGTATTGTTCTGTTTATCCAATATAAGTTCTTCCGCAGCCCTTGCAAGGTTTGGCGTATATTATGTGAGTTTCCTTCATTCTTAGTAGGTCCTTGGCGTCTTGCAGTACGTCTTTTCTGAACGGTGGAACGTGGGTTTTTGGTTCTCTGTGAAGATATCCCTTAATAATGCACTTTTTCTGGGATGGGTAGTGGTTCGAATTGAAGTTTAAGATTTTATTCTCGCTTATTTCTTTCCGATGCCATTTTGTTAGTAATTCATTGTTTTCTTGGGTTACTGTTATTTCAAGGAAGCTCATGCTGTTATTCTTTTCGGTTTTTTAAGTAAATTGTAACATTTTGTGGAATTCATTGAAGGTAAAAAACCATCTTCCTAGGAACAGAAGTATACAAACGGAAATTCATGAACCTATTAACTGGCATACATTTGAACGGAAATAATTTTGTGTGAATAATATTTTGGTGTCAATTTGTTTTTTAACAAGATAATTAGCAATTTTAGCATTTGGTTGTAGGATTCTTGTTGAAAAATTGGAGTTTCTGAAGTGGAATTTGTTTGTTGGGGAAAGCAGAGCTATAACTCATTTCTTACGTTGAATATGCCATACATTTGAATGGAAATAATTGTCTGCAAACAATAGTTTGGTTTCAAATATTTTTATTTAGCAGTATTAGCATTCGTAGAAATTTGTTTTCGCTCTTCATTGATAATGTCATGCAGTCCTCAACAAATGAAATTCATACACATAACGCTTTCCTTGTTGTCTCATAAGATTTCTGGCACTGACGGTTCTAGGATTCTTGTTAAAAATTTGAAGTTTTGAAGTAGAATTTATCTGCTGGTGAAAGGGTAATATTAACTTATGTGCTAAGTTGAATATGCCATACATTCGAACAAAAAGATATTTTTCTAAATAATAGTTTCGTTTCAAATATTTTTTTAACAAGATAATGAGCATCTTAGCATTGTTAGAACATTTTTGGAACATTTTTTCTCTTTTCATGACTTGATCTTTGTCATTCAATCTGCAATAATTGAAATTGATACACATAACCCTTCCCTTGTGGCCCTTCAGATTGTATTTGATTTCTGTTACTGACGGTTATAGGATTCTTGTTGTCTGAAGTGGAATTTGTTTGTTGGTGAAAGCAGAGCAATTACTCATTTCTTGTTGAATATGCCATACATTTGAACGGAAATATTTTTCTGTAAACAATAGTTTGGTTTCAAATATTCTTTTAACAAGATGATTTCTTAGCAATATTAGCATTCGTAGACATTTTTTGGAACAGTATTTTCTCTCTTCATTGAGTTTTGTCATAGATCCTCAATAATTGAAATTCATACACATAACGCTTCCCTTGTTGCCCAATTAGATTTATTTGATTTCTGGTACTGACGGTTGTAGGATTCTTGTTAAAAACTTAAAGTTTCGAAGTAGAATTTGATTGTTGGTGAAAGGGTAGTAATAAGTTATGTGTTAAGTTAGATGTGCCATACATTTGAACGAAAAGATTCTTCTGTAAATAATAGTTTTGTTTCTCAAATAATTTCTCCAAAACATAATGAGCATCTTAGCATCGTTAGAAGATTTTTGGAACATTTTTCTCTTTTCATGACTTGATCCTTGTCATTCAGTCAGCAATAATTGAAATTGATACATATAACGCTTCCCTTGTGGCCCTTCATATTGTATTTGATTTCTGTTACTGAGGGTTATAGGATTCTTGTTGAAAAATTGGAGTTTCTGAAGTGGAATTTGTTTGTTGGTGAAAGCAGAGCAATAACTTATTTCTTGTTGAATATGCCATACATTTGAACGGAAATATTTTTCTGTAAACAATAGTTTGGTTTCAAATATTTTTTTAACACGATGATTTCTTAGCAATATTTGCATTCGTAGACATTTTTTGGAACAGTTTTTTCTCTCTTCATTGATTTTGTCCTACATCCTCAACAATTGAAATTCATACACATAACGCTTCCCTTGTTGCCCAATTAGATTTATTTGATTTCTGGTTCTGACGGTTGTAGGATTCTTGTTAAAAACTTGAAATTTCTGACGTAGAATTTGGTTGTTGGTGAAAGGGTAGTAATAACTTATGTGTTAAGTTAGATATGCCATACATTTGAACGAAAAGATTCTTCTGTAAGTAATAGTTTTGTTTTTCAAATATTTTTTTTAACAAGATAATGAGCAATCTTAGCATTGTTAGAAGATTTTTGGAACATTTTTTCTGTTTTCATGACTTGATCCTTGTCATTCAGTCTGCAATAATTGAAATTGATACACATAACGCTTCCCTTGTGGCCCTTCAGATTGTATTTGATTTCTATTACTGAGGGTTATAGGATTCTTGTTGAAAAATTGGAGTTTCTGAAGTGGGATTTGTTTGTTGGTGAAAGCTGATTAATAAATTATTTGTTAAGTTGAATATGCCATAAAGTAGCATGGAAAAAAGTTTCTGTGAATGATAGTTTGGTTTCAGATATGTTTCTCACAAAATAATAAGCAATTTGAGCATTCGTAGAAGTTTATTGGAACATTTTTTTTTCTTTTCATGCATTGATTATTTTCATGCAGTTCTCAACCATTCAAATTGTTGCATATAACGTTGCCCTCGTTCTATCTTAACCTTCTAGCGTCGGTGATACGAATGATATAAACGACCTTCTCGTCACTATTTATTTAGATAATATTCCAATTGATTTTATAAAGACATTAATGATGCGTGACGCGATTTCATTGTTGCTGTTATCACAGGTATCGGAGTTCAACGAATGAAGTAAATTTTGTCGCCCCATGTTCAATTATTCTGCCAGTATTGCTCAGAATATTTAAATCTGCTCAATTTTCTGTAAAAAATATTTTCACGAGTCAAATTTGATGTACCCGCTTCAATCGATCATAAGAAATTCAATGAAAAACCTAGTGAGAACTTTCTGCGTCAAAAAAGTTAATCAACCTATTAGTAAATCAACAAAAAATGATCGAATAATGAATCTATGAGTTGAAATGATTTTTTTCCATGTCGTATTTGGGAATATATTATGAAATGAATGTCAAGGGGATCTAAAAAGCGATGTTAAAGTTTTCAGATTTCAAAAAGGAGCAGAAATGTTTTAGTATAACCATATAAACAAGAATTCGCAATTTCCAAAATTCTCAGGGGTCAGTGAATAAATTCCATAATGAATACATGGGAGGATGTTCTAGAAAGAGGTCGGACATATCGATTGGTTTTTTTCTTTATGCATTTTTTTCAACCAAATGTGCCATATGGAAGTTCGTACTACAGCTTCCTGCACACTATTCCATTCTTAAATTACTGAAAAAAATTGTACAGACGATTAGTTATGCGAATACACAGACACGAATGTAATTTGCTAGCTCATTTCATGAAAAATTTCCCGATTTGCCGCATATATATAAAAGAAAAATTAGTAAAACAGAAAAACAGTTTCACGAGTATGAATGATACGAGATATGTTCAAGGCAGATGAAAACAGCTGCCAATGGTGTCTGAGCACAGTGATTAAGTAGTGAAGTTCTTTTCTATGCATACTTGAATAAAAATATAATAAGTTTTCTCTTTAAAATCAAAGAAATGATAAATCAACTTTTATTGAAATTTTGAAGTCAACTACTATACCTGAATATAGTTTATATAAGGCAGGGATATCATTGTAGCTTTTCATTACTGATATAAATTTCAGTTTAAACTGTGTAAAACTTGCAGTCACAAAAATTCAATACACAACTCTATCTCTTCATGAAATCAGGATAAATATTCAAAAATTTCCCTATTTTTCTCTCTTGCGATATGTGAAATTTTCTTTCTTGTCAAATCAATCTTGAGGAAAATGGAATATTTCATAAATTTTGATTGATTACGATGTGTGAACTTTGTTTGTTCAATCTAAAAATATCCCAAAGATCTACGCTGCGCCTACAAATTAACATAATTTCAATATTTCAAATTTCATTTTTGGAAGAGAACGAATTATTAACACATGTTCTTTTTCTGATATGTCCATATGTCTGTACATCAGAAAATTCGAATTCGATGTTTTTCCACGCGCACATCTCCTGACAGATGAAATGAAAGAAATGATTTGAGATTTTGCAAGAAACCACCACATATTTATAAAGGCTGTTCTTGTTCAATTTTTGCGATTAACGTTTGTTCTTCTCGAAAATCTTAATTTTCGGTAATAATGCAACGTGCAATAATGTAGCCTCATCAAAATGTGCTGGAGCAGTTGTGTTAGATGACATAGGTTGGACAGGACAGGAACAGTCAGTACAAACAGTTGAAGACCTGTATATATATAACCGTAAAATTCAGACGAACAATAATATAAGTTGTAATAAGTCAGTGGCATGCAAAACAGTAACACTAGAGGCATTTGTGAAAACCAAGTCCAAAAATACGCCACGACTATTTGGAATATTACAAACTTGAGAAAGATTTGCAACCTTGGCCGAATCACTGAAAACTGATGAAAACTACCAGCATTACAAAATGAAAAAACACCAATAGTCCACTTCGCGGAGGGTGAATTATAGTCACCGCACAAATACACATCGAGATCTGGATATCGCAGTGAAATTTCCTCAATTGTAAGTCCATAAGAGATATATGCTTGTTCATCAGAACTAGGCGGTAGATAGGATCCCCCCACGATGAACTTCTTGGAATGTGCTGTTACCAATAAAAAGAGGTGTTCGACATTTGGGAATTTATGATTGATTATCTCTGCCTTGAAAGAGGACCTAACCAGTATCATGACTCCACCACCCCAAGTTTTCATGTTAGTAGAAATACTGCTTCTATTCTTCCTAAATACGTTGAATACGCATATCTCAGCATCATAGATGTCATGCAGTAATTCTAGCTAGGAGTGGAAATATCCAGTATTAACAGGTTTTTGGGGGCTTTGATTTTTCCAAAAGTGTTTAATTTTTCATTATTAGTTTTATTGAAATTTCTATGAGTACCATCTTCATTTCGATTGTTCGCAAGGATTTCTTAGTGCTGGTGGATTAGTGGAAAAATAATTCCACAACATATCTGAACTTCTGAATAGATTTGAGTTTTCGATTCTTCACGTTAATTTTATTTTTAATAACTGTATTAAGTTTATTTTCCATAACTGTATTCTACGTGTTATGACCCCGAATTTTGAGTCGAAAGATTATATTCTAAGAGATGATTTGCGTAATTTGACACCGATTTCTGATTTGTCAATTTTCAAGTGTTCAGTTATTCTAATATTAAAATTTCGTTGAATCCTATCTATGTAAAATTCATTGAAGTCACTACAGATGAACTTGTTAACACCCGACTTATTCCTCTTGGATTTAATTATATTATTTTCGTCATATTTGCTCAAACTATTATTGGTTTGGAAAGATATACTGACATAATTTTTTTCAGAAATAATTCAAGTTTCTCGCACTTGTGCTGCCGATGAAAGTTGAAGTATTTTTCTAGACTTTTTCTATAGGATTAATTTTATTCAGTAAGGTTTAAGTTTGTTTTTTATTCAAGAAATCATTATTCAATAATGAACGATTGCAACCATTATTGAAAGCTGGCTGTTTAATAATATTCAATCCCTCATTATAATTTTTTAGTATGTTCACTAATATACAGGGTGTCCGCGCTGAATAGCCCATAGTATCTCGGGAACGGGTACATCGAACAATTTCAAACTTTGGGAATAGAGTCAACGGATATTAATCTACAATGAGCAGTACCACTTTCGGTGTGGTGTGGTGTACTTTTCAATTTTTTCATTCAAGGGCATCCCTTTTCAATCATCTTTTGTTAAAATTATTCCTATCTAAAATTCAAAATTCGTTTTCTACCAATTCATTGAATTGGGGTTAGTTCACTATTGCGCTCATAGCCTCATAAGATCTCCCTTCCGTACTCACCAAATTTTTAATTTTCGGGTCTTTACATTAATGTTTAAAGTTCTTGTTGCAAAAATAACTTATACATACCTTCAATTTTTATCTCCTAAGATGAATGGAAAAATACTGAAAAGCAGTAATTCCCACGAGAACATAAGTACACCAAATTGTCAATAAATTGAGTCTTCTCTAAAGATACAGGATATCATTAAAAGAAATGTTAGTTCATTTGCGTATTATCAAACGCCATTATTTATTTACAACTTCGAACACAATTCGAATAACGAGTCAACTAAAGTATATAACAGAATCAAAATTGAATATAAAGATTTTGTAACCTCATTCATCCTCCATCCGTTGATGGGTGAAATTGCAGTCAATTATAATATTCGGAAATAACATCATGCAATAAACATTCAATGTGATAACTCACGTATTGGCTCTCAAACTTGAGCGCATCTTCATCTGTGCATCCTAAGCTTCTCATATACTTCAAGTAGGTAGTGGTTATAGGCATTGTATAGTCTATCTCAGCAGGCATTAACAATTTTTGTTCAGAAATATTGTCATCCTTATCGATGCTATGGACAGGCGACCATAGTTTTGAAGAGCGCACTGTGTTTTCTTTGGTATATTCAGATTTCTTCAGCGTTGTTTTCAGCGAATTCTTTGACGGTTCTTTATGAGTAAGATTACAGACATCTAAAGGATTGCTCGACTGTTTTGGTTCAGGCGAATTACGATCCAAGGGTCCATCAGTTCCTGATTCTATTCGATGGGCAACTAAAGCACAATCTGATAATTCTACACGTTGACTTTGCGTTTGACTAGCGAGTGAATTCGATGACGTTCTGCATGACCTACTTAAATCCAGATAGGTTAGTTCTGATCCTTGTGTATTGTGCACAACTACTATGGGAGGTGTAGTAATTATCACAGGCTGCGTTATGGACTGTATTAAAGGCAAAGTAGGACTAGGACTTGGTGTTGGTAACACTGAAACTGGAGATGGGGAGCGGGGTTTCTGACATTCGGTGCATCCCAGAAGGAAATGTGTGACAGCTTCTCTTGGAAGAAACGCATATGTCTCAGTAATCTGAAATTGAAACAGAAAATATAAGATTAATTCACTTAGAGTTGAGTATAAATATTACAAATGTTATAAAAATGTATGTGTGCCACTGGTGGAATATAGAAATTAAAGAATAAATGAATAAGGAGAAAAAGCATGGGTTGATTACTTGAGCAGATAAAGAAATGAATAAGGAGAAAAAGCATGGGTTGATTACTTGAGCAGATAAAGAACCGATGCATGTATAGAGTATAAGACGCAGAGGAAGAAAAAGGAGGAATTAGTTATAAAAGCAATACAAGCAAGCTGAAAAGGTTTCGGATGTGGGAAGTCACGACAGGCAGAGAAAAATTTGTTTGTCAGAATATTCAAGTGCATGAGAATGAAAGAGAAACAAAGCAATATATTAAAGGAATCCGAAATTTTGCAGAGGTAGATAGAATACTTTGAAGAGCTGTTAAACGTGAGAGATGAGAATCCAGCGACAGATAGAAGAATGATAAAATTTTACAACTACTGCAAATTGGAATACATATCAATGGAGAAAGTGATTGAAAGAATAAGGAAAACGAAGATAGGTAGGACGGCACGTATGTTGAGTTCAAAAAGGGGGATGAGAAACTGCGAGAACTACAGGAAGGGTCTTACTTCCAAGTTAAAATATTGAAGAAGATAGGGCACAGTCTCGTTTCCTCGCAAAGTGGTTTCCGAAATTGGTATAGTATCCAAGACTATATCTTCACTATCGAAAAATAGATTAATATATTATTAGCAGATCATCTGGAGTAATGGACAGACTTTTTGAAATTGAAGATGGCGATATTATTTTCTGAGACTAATTGTAGGAAAATCACAGCTGATTTCCAAAATCATCCATTTTTAGAAAAATTGATATATGCAAAGAATTTTCCTTTCAATTTTAAAAAGACGTATGTTTCGTTCCTTCTTGGCTACATTTATACAAAGAAGCACCTCACGAAACTTTAATTCACAAGAATCACAATGAAAACAAAAACGGTTTTCCTATAGATCTCCAAAAAAATCATATCAGTAAACAGTGGTTTTGTTGCCCTAGATATAAGATTATCTTTGAATGAATTTATGCTCACACTGAAACTATTAATGATTTTGTGAGATTTGCTTTCGTTTTTATTTAAATAATTTTTGCTTTTTTACAATACGAAAATTTGAAAATATTAAACTAAACAAAAGATAGATAGATTTATAATATCAGTTTTGTTCTGGAAAATGAGGATACATTTTCTTCGATAGTTTTTCAGGGGACAATCTCCTCCCAAAGACCAGCAGTAATCTGCCATTATGTGACGATCCCATTTACCCTCATACCTTTCCTCTATTATTTTTTAGATCCTGGTGGAAGTGTTCTCTCTGTTGCTCACTATAAATTCCTCAAATTATTACGAATATAAAGTAACTCGATACTCATACTTGCACCTAGAATCTCAAAGTTTATCAACATGTTTTGCGCCATTTCTTCATAATTCGCTATTTTATGGTTACCTAGAAAATTTTCGACTACCAATACAAAACTTTTCCAAGCTCCACTTTCCAGAACAATCCTAATTTTGTTTGTTTATATCTTCATCAATTGGCAATACATAAAATAAAAATAAATCGATAGACTATTTCGAAAACTGCAATCTTAAGATTTAACGATTTTTGTCTCTATTCAATATACTATTTTTCGGCCAAAGCTTCAGCAATTTTAACCAGAATTAATAATACCCTGCAGCACTGTTCTTTCAAACGAAATAAAAATCAATTACTCAACTATCTTCCTACCAGGTCCTTTTCTTTAATTTTGCCTAAACTACAGTAAAAACTTCTAATAGTTATGGATTGAACATTTTTGTCGATCAAAAAACAAGAGTGGAAAAGCCAACTTTATTAATAGCGGGATCTATCAGTAGAGAAAACACCCAAATATAGTCTAAGAAACACATCTACATATCAATAGATTCTGATTAAAATGTTTTAGTCCGATGAAAATCCTTTACATGTCGTTAGAAATATTGAAAACAAACTACTTGAAGAATAGCAGAGTTTATTCAATGCGTTTAAAAAACCGATTATGAAGAAATGGAAAATAATTCATAGAGTTCTTTTCAGAAACATATCGATTAGTTCCTAGAAGGTCCAACTCTGTTATCGGCGACACTTCAACAACGTTTTGACATACTTAATATTAGTTTAGGGATGATATTTTGGCCTAATTGATTCCTTGTCTCCTGAATTGTCAAGTGGAGCTCTTCTTCATATAAGAAGAAGTTTTGCCTCTGAATTTTATTTTGTTTGATGTTCAGCATAATACATACCCTACTCGTTGGTAGATTGATGTCATTGTTTGATGATGCTATAGTTTGTGTATATTCTGGTAGATTGATATACTCTCATAACATTTGACGTTATCGCAATGTATAATGATTCCAGGATATGTTTTGATTATAATCATTGCCTGGTAATGGTATTAATAACCGGGTGGTGGATTTATATTTTTTTCATGAAATCAGTTTTATTGCATGAACAGATATATGGGCAACTCGTCGGAGTTACACCCCTTTTTATTATATTAATATAATATATATATATATATATATATATATATATATATATATATATATATATATATATATATATATATATATATATATATATATATATATATATATATATATATATATACTATATATATATATATATTTATATATATATATATATATATATATATATATAGGAAAACCGTTGACTGATATGATTCGATATATATATTCTATATGATATATAACATTTTCGTTCTGATTCTCGTGAATTAACATATAGCCAAGAACTTCTTTGTATAGATATAGCCAAGAACGAACGAAATATATCTATATATATATATATATATATATATATATATATATATATATATATATATATATATATATATATATATATATATATATATATATATATATATATAAATGCAATAGTTAATGGGTGTACGACAAGGGCAAAATGATAAGCTCACACTTTCATACTTCAATCTCTATATTTCGATCCTAGTTTGGATCTTCCTAAGGATATCACGATATATATATATATATATATATATATATATATATATATATATATATATATATATATATATATATATATATATATATATATATATATATATATTTGGCACTATGAAGAGTAGGATTATCTTGTTGAAAGAAAGAGTATAAACCACTGGCAAGGAGGTATTGCGCCACTATTGTTAAAATTCTCTCATTTGTACAAGAAATTTAGTTCTATTATAAATAACAATTACTCGAGCATGGTGGAGACGAATTCGTCTCGAGTTGAAATAAAATTTGAATCGGAGCATCACTGAAAATATAAACGGAGAGAGTATTTCCCGAGTGTCAATCGAGATCGTTTCCAACGAGGTCTAGAGTAGTTGATCTTCATGCAACTAGTTTCAGACGGTCTGGTCAGAAGTTTATTCATCATGTAGACAGCTTTTGAACCAATTACGATGCTATGATAGTACAATCTCTTCTAACTTGAGAAATAGAAAATTGGTTTTGGGTGGTTATAATCAAGTTATTATTATTAGTATGGCGTTCTTTCACGTTACTTTTTCCAATAAAACACGACCAGAACTGATTGATTATATTTCGGCTTTCTAGAACCCTAAAACCATCCACTGTCAGCTCTAACTTTAAAGGATACCAATGACACTCAATATCTCATTAATGCTCCAAAGTCGTCTGTCCAATAATTGTCATCATTCTTCCATATAGTGGATTTCATTTTCTTATAATAAAACTCCAGGATTAAATGCTGCAATATTTGTTTCATAAACCATTACACCACAAAATGAAGCATTACAGCAAAAACGTCACAATCAGAGATATAGGTAGAGGCCACGGTTTCTGTTAGGTAGCAGACCTCGAATAGTATTCGATTGTCGGAATGATCACCAAGAGTTGTATTAGCAATATATAAAAAGGCTAGGAGCACACTGAGGGGATCAGATAAATCCAACAGCAGAGGTGATATCTATTTGATATTCCACAACTCAAAGTGACTTGGAGCGCTAAAGTATCCATATCTCATCTGGACATTGCTTTGACAAGTACGAACAGATAGCACTGTATTCATAGTTGGAATGTGTTAGAAGAGGAGAGCCTGTCTGATTATTTGTGAGTTTCGAATTTGAAATAAACCAGGATAGAAGCGAAGATGATAATCAACACATTTGAAATGTGAATAATGACCAAAGAAACACACTGAAAGAAAAGTTGATCTTTGAATAATCTTTTAGAAGTTTTCGCTAAGAATATGAACAGAATTATACAAGAAGTGTGCAAATCTGATCTGGGGGACTGAAAGAGAAAGGAAAAGTGGAAAAGTTCGATTGGTCGCCAAGTGGACGGCACAAATTGGTAAGCTTGGGAGTGTTTACAAAACTCCGGCAGCAGAAAATTAGAAAAAATATAAGGCAAACAAATGGTCTTCCCATTTCCCATTACTTCAATCTATAGAAGACGAAGCACGAGACGATAACTATAAAATTTTCTTGAAAAGATAAGGAAGGCTACAACCAAAAACACAGCATTCAGACATCGGAATGAGCATAGTTGAAGAGTCTTTTCTAGTATCAAGAGAAGTTGCTTGAAAGATGTACAAAACGGATCATGTGGACTCGAAAGCAGAAGAATTAGAGGTGAAGAAAAACCTATAGACGAAGAAATCACCTGGTCCAGACCAGGTTATCTTCAATATGGAGAATTGAATACGTGAAAAAGGCTTCGAACCAACCGTGGATGACGGAAACATTCCTTAAATATTGAAAGAGAGAAGTAAGACTGCTGACAAAAGCTGGGAAGGTGGGAATGGCAAAAATTGAATTAGAACAAATGGACCATCTCAATTTGGTTGAAAAACAGTACGAATAAATAACACTTATCAAACTACAAGAGGAACTAGCAAATAGAAACCACCACAGAGAGTAGTATCGTCTATGGAATGAGTCCTCAAATTCGAAAGGAAAACGAAGGATGGTAACAAAATAATGAAATTGTTTTTTTGAATTATAAAAGGAAGACGAGGAGACATATGAAGGTTTAAATCAAGATGGTATACCTGATTTGAATTTTCATCTGTCTCCTTGCTATCTCCTAAAATAATTAACTTGGTGAAAGAACTTTGCTGACCAATGGAGGAAACTCAAAATTAACCAGATGCGCCTTACTGAGGTCAATCTTGGGTCTGGTTGAATATTTGAACGTTATAAAATACCAATACGTGAATTTCGGCCTACATATAGAGGATGTAAGCAAAACAAGCCATAAATACTGCTGTAAGTCTTATGAGGCTGATTCCTAATACGATATAGTCATCTCAGGGAAAAAAGAGACTGCACTCAATGGTAGTTTTTACGAAGCTGTTATCATATGAATTAGCGCCATAAAATAATAAGGCTCACAGAACTGTATACATATATTCGTTTCAATGAAGAGAGAGGTTGTAAAATACCACCGGTAGAGTGAACGCGGAAAAGAAAAGTATGTCGAAATTATGTGAAAGACGGAGAAAAGCGGATAAAGCGATGGTCTAGTATATGGGTGAAAGGTGGATAAATATTTATCTGTAAAAAAGGTGAAACGCCTTTATGTATTATAAATATTTGTACGCATATGACTGATATAATTCCTTCTTCCCATTGTCGAAATTTCAAAAATTTAAAAACTCTTGAATAACTCGAAACCTAATTTGAAATCAAGTGGAGATAGCTGAAAACTCTGAGGAACATTTTGTTTTCCCGAAGATGAGAAATCGAAGGCTCATTCTTCTATATTTAGTAGAGCCCCTTTCCATGATTTTCTTAGAAGACAGTCTCAAAAAGCATCTCATTTTTGAGTGTGATCATTGGTTGAATTAAATGAGTATAGATAATTCAATTATTCAAGTTGCATGGAGATCGTTACGATCAGCAAAATCGCCAAAAATTTTAATTGTGCATGTTTGATTAGTGTGTTGAAACTGTTATAACTTTAACCTCTGAGAAAAGAACTTTCCTCCAATAATAAGGTGGAGATATTAGAAAATGAAATGAAGGGATACATGGTACGATTAGCTTCCACTTGGCACAGTTTTTAACCGGTTACTGGTGCTTCGGTTTCTACCTCCAAAGAGTAGGCTGATTAAGAGCTGACGCATGTTTGTTCTGCGATCAGGAAGACGAGCACGAATATATGCTCGTAAGCCACAAATAGGATACATTGAAACAAGAAATGAGGAACAAGTATGGATGTGTGCTACCACTACAAAATATCAATTAACTTATCTTGGGATACTTTAAGATCTGGCCATATCTTCTACCATAATGGTTCAAATGACTCCATCGGTGGAGTAGGCTTTCTTATGAATAGAAAACTATCCAGATACCTGCTAGCCACAAAATCTGTTTCAACAATGGTAATACTTATAATTTAGATTGGTAGATTTTATAATCTACCGACCTGGAAAGACACAAAATGATCAACAAGAAGACCAAATCATGGGTTCATCCAGCAGATCAGACAGTATTCAGGCAATTCATCGATGATAAAATGAAGAACATGTCGGCTCCAACTGACATAAATGAACTAAACGACAAAATATTCAACACCATCAGTCAGGCAAAAGACAAATTCTGTCCGAAATGAAACGGAGCAGATAATAAGTCCAGAAACTAAGAAAAAAAATGGAAGAACGGAGAAACAAGGCTAGCGATGTTAACACGGAACCACATGAGATGAAGGCCATCAATAAGGAGATATCGAAAGCTATTCGGAAGGACATAAGACAATAGGAAAAACAAACAAATACTCCGAACTATTGAGAAAAACAAAGTAGTGAAGGTCATTAGGAAAAAATCACAAATGGCAAAAAAGAAATATTTCAGCTCAAAGACGAGTAACGGGTAGAGATAAACTAGTACAAATAGTAGAAGGATTCTACACGCACTTCTTAAAATGAAAAATAACAGGGCTCCTGGACAGGATGAGATGTAAATGGAGGCTATAAAGCTGGTAGGACAAATATTGATAAAGAAGATCCTAGCACCCTTCAATCTATGCCTACATAATCAGAAAATCCCAACCTCATGGAACGACTCACTTACAAGACTGCTCTATAAAAAAGGAGACAAGACAAGGCTAGAAAACTACAGGCCAATCGGTTTGCTTAATCATCTCTACAAGTTGCACACCAGAAATCTTACAAATAGACTACAATCGAAATAGCAGGCTGGATTTCGAGCTCGTTTCGTCACTAACTACTACGTAAAATGCTTGAAAACCTTGATCGAGAAGACTATTGAATATAATAGACCTTTAGTCCTGACAATTGTTCATTTCCAGAAAGCGTTTGATACGGTAGAATAAACTGCATTGAATGAGTGCCGAATCAACCATTGATACACAAATGTCACCAAAAATATATACAACAACGCCACAACAACGATCAACCTTCACTCCTAGACAAAGAATATCAAAATGGGAAGAGGCGTAAGAGAAGGTAAGAAGGTAAGGTAAGATAGTTTATCGCCTAAACTATTCATCACTGTCCTACAGTATACTCTCAAAAGGTTAGAATGGAAAAAGAAGGCATCAGTATCGATGGAGAAAGACTCAATTATCTCAGATACGCCGAAGATATCGTACTCATCTCTGACAATCTACGAGAAGCCGCTATTATGATCCAAGAACTAAAAACGCAATACAGGTGGTCGGACTGAGGAGTAATTTCGAAAAAACAAAGGTGATGAACAATCTAGTCCCCAATAAGCTATTAAGTGTTGACAACAATCAGATACACATGGTCCATAGCTACAAATATCTTGGAGACAACCAAACAACAGAAATGCTCAGAAGAACAACATTACCATGAGCAGCATATGGCAAACTTCATGATGTCTTCAAGAGCGAGATTCCGATCAAATTGAAGAGAAACGCTTTCAATATATGTGTTCTACCCGCTCTAACATACGGAGCAGAGACCTTAACCCTGACCAAATCATCGGCACGAACACTACAAAAAACACAACGCAGGATGGATCGATCGATGCTGGGAATAAGTCTAAGATACAGAATTCGAAACAAATAGATTCGCAGAAGGATAGTTGTGGATGATGTTTTGGAGGGAGTGACAGGAGCTAAGTGGAGGTGGGCAGGACATATTGCATAATCAAACGAAGGAAGGTGGACGAGGAGAATTCTGGAATGGCGACCAAGAGCAGATAAGCGAAGCCGAGTCCGACCTTCAACCAGATGGACCGATGTCCTATAAAGAATCCAAACCAATTGGATGGCAACCCCACAGAATAGAGAAAGATGGAAATGGCTTAGGGAGGCCTATGTTCAGCAATGAACAGTTCAGGGCTGAATGATGATGATGATGATGATGAATGTTGGGAAGCGCTGAAATTTGGAGGGACATAGATAATTTCAACTAAGAATCTCAGAGGCATGAAAAAAACAAAGAGAATAATAAGATGGACACAAAATAAAATAAAGATGTTTTTTGTACACTGAAGATATATCTTAGGATAATTACTGAAGAAAAATTACGTGTAGACAAACAGGGGGGTGTTCAGTTGGAAGGCTTCATTAGAAATCGAAATCAGGCATCTTAACTCGCATCATGCCTCCTACGATTGCCCCTAAAGTATGAGCACAGGAAATGTAACAGGGGAACCATACTATCTTGCGTATGATTCAAGAAACGAGTGAAAAAAAACTGTCGAAAAAACTCGTTTTCCTGTCGCTATTGCACTAGCAATAACTTGTTTCTTTATGTTGTGTTAGTGTCGTGTGTACAAAAAGAGTACCATGGGAAAAAACACTAATGCTCCGCTGTTTTTCAATAGGGAACATCTCATACACGATTCGAGGATGTAGCCCATAATCACCTCAAGATTCAAAAACTAATCTCCTAAATAGACTCAAAGTTCTCTACCCAGTTAATGAAATTATCTGAAACGGAATGAACTTCTTGAAAACCACCCGTAAAATGGTAAAGAGGACAATCGAGGACTAAATGTCTTATTGTTTCTTCAGCTGCGCCACATTCACATGCCGGACTTTCTACAATATTCTATTTGAACAACATGCTATTATTACGACCATGTCCTGTCCTGAAACGATTTAATGTACACCACTTTTTCCTACTTATATCGAAACCTGCAATCCTCTCGGAAGGATTCTCTATGAGAACTTTATTAAAAACATCAACTTCCTGCCATTCAGTTTTCCAAAGATCAACAGCCTTCACCCGTGTACGCAAAAAGTCAATCGACCAAATAGGTTTCCTAGATTTCAATCTCAGGTTAGGTGGATTTTGAAGATCGTGTATTATCGAAAAAACTTCTGGAAATGAGTGATACTTATCCCAAGACGATTTAGGAGCTAATTTTCTGCGAATATGGAAAGGAACTATATTCTCTCATAGAACAGTTCAACTGAGAATCAATCTTATTGACATGAGCACCATTCAACCACAACTGACAGCAATATTCTGCTGCTGAATATACTAAAGTTGAAGCACTAGTTCGCAAAGTAGAGACTCCGGCGCCCCAATTAGATCCAGCTAGTTGTATGTAGTTTCTTGTTTTCAACTTCTGACATAATTTATCAATATGAAATTTGAAGGTCAAAGAACGATCAAGCTTTACACAAAGATATGTTGGAGTGAAATTAGGAGTTTGTAGAGGCAGTTTCAGGGATGTCAAACATATATAAATTGAAAAGAAGAGGTGCAAGAACAGATCCCTGAGGTAGACCATCATTTAAAGTGTAAAATCTATTGCTTTTCTCATCGATAAAAACTTGAAGTATTCTATCAGATAAGATATTTTCAATCAACTTCAAAATTTTTTCCACATTGAACTACTTCAAACAGTTTATAAACTAAACCATCCATATTCATTGTCTATAAGACAATAGTTACTAAGATTTTTTATTGGGATGTTCATATAACCACACATGAATACCACTATTAAGTGAATAGATATTTCTATATTTATCCGATCGTGTTACAGAGTTACAGAATATACTCACTTGCACGGAGCCCATTCATTCAATCCAAAACTCTCGTTTCGGAGAATATTTCATTCAAGATTGGATTTTCAATGAAATTCGCCTCTGGCTTGTTGATTCTTCAGACAGTATAACAAATTGGTTAACCGATTATAAAGCTATCTTTGCTTCAGAAATCGTGCTTAGAAGTCGAACAGTAACTCCATGCAAATCACTTAGGAATTATTTCAATTGAACTTAGTTTATAATTATAATATTAGAGTAACCTAGTTAGAAAGATACGTCTGAATGAGGGAACTGAATGGATTTTTTGCAGAATAAAATTTTTAGTCATCAACTATTTCTTGCTTAATATCAATTCCAATCTTAAAACGAAAAATATTTTAATCTTACCGTTCTATAAGTTCTTTTTTGTCCAGCGTGTTTACCAGGTCGACCTTCCAATTCAACGTGGACGGTGTAGATTATATCGAAGAAGTTCTCGACTACAGCAACTTTTCTGTAAACAGGATCCCCAGTAGAATTCTGTAAGGAGAATTTAAAATTAGCAATCATCCTTGAAATTTTTGAAAACAATTCAATATTTTCGTTTTTGAACCTTTGCAAACGCAAGTCGCTGAACGAAATTCCGTGAAAATACAAATAATTGAGTGTGCTTTCAAATAAACATGAAAATCCAAATATGTCAGTTGGAAAAATAGCACTACAGACGATATCATCTAAACATACGGTGTACAAAAATGAAAAAGCGTAAAGTCAAACTCATAAAACATAAATATGTACACACAACCAAATTTATTTGGAATCGCTCGGTATTTCACATTATTGATTGTTTTTAACCATGGCTCTTTGACTACTTGTGAAGAATGAAGTTTTTGTTTTGAAAAAAACTGGATAGTATGATAAGAAATGTTGAATTATCACCACATGTTCGGTATATTGTACTCAGTTGTCACTGAGATTTGAAACTGTGAATTTAAAAATTCAAAAAAACCTATAATCATAATTGAAAATGCCTTACGCTGGATTGTCCGATGTGCAGAGGAGTCGAATAATTGCTCTCGTTGAAGAAGGGGTGACACAGAGGGATAAAGCGGCCACAATGGGGGTATCACAGAGGGCGATTTCAAAAATCTACCCCCGATACGTGGTGCTACAATCTCTGCAAAATAGGCCTAGAAGAAGTCATAGGGAGATCACTTCTGAAGAACAACAACGCTTTTTGTGCCAAATTGCAAGAAGAGACCCTAGTGCGTCGCACCCCATACGCCAAAGGCAATTTCTGGAAGCAACAGGCATCAGTGCATCAGTCGAACCGATACGTCAAAGACTTCGTTCAAGGGGTTTATACAGCAGAAGCCCTTAAGAGTTCCAGAATGAACCAGACATCAAAAATTAACAGACTCAATTGGTGTATCGAGCACCAAAATTGGGATATTGAGAATTGGCGAAATGTTCTTTTTTTCGAATGAGACCAGAATTGGTGTTCGATCAGTTGACCGCCTGATTCGGGTTTTAAGGGGTTGTGGAAGACAAGCTAGACTCCGAGCAGCAAGACATATTCCGAAATACTACGGGGGCAGTGTGATGTTTTGGGGTGGCATTCTGCTGGGAGGCAAAACAGATTTGATTTCGTTTCCTGCGAGTGTAACGGCTTAACATTACGTGGAACTAGAGCTGGAGCCCATAGTAAGATCCTGGCGAGGTTCATTTGGTGCGAAATTCACTCACATACCAGCAACCTCACGCGACATTATCTCGAAACAGAGGGAATCGCTATTTTGGACTGTTCAGCTTGCTCTCCAGACCTAAATCCCATTGAACATTTATGGGATAATCGCCAAAGGAAAATTAGATCGCGCCAGGATAATCCAAGAACCCCACAACAGCTCATCCAAGCCGCCACAGAATAATAGCAGAATATCACCCCTCTTGAGGTCGAAAACCTGATCCAAAGTATGCCTAGACGGATCTAGCCTCATATCAGGGCAAGAGGAAGGTAATACAAGCTACTGAGTCGAGAAAAAAACACCTTTCCCGTGAGAAAATAATTTTTTTGCTACATGCGAAAGGAGTCTCTTATTTTCTTCTATTTGTTTCTTTCTTAAAATAAACCCTAATGAATTTCTTTTTTCAATTGAAATATCTGGAAAAAGATCAATTCTAACAATCCTTCGAAATTTCCAAAATCTCTGGTGTAGTATTCAAAATATCGGGTGATTCCATATAAAGTTGGTTGTGTGTACTTGAATTCTTAAGGCATTTCTTAGAACAACTTATGAAGTTGAAATAATTACTTGTAAATATTGACCACCGTTTTGTTCAATGAGCCACAGACACCTTCTCTCCACTCCATTCATTGCATTAAAAATGATGAAATTTGCAGATACAGAGACGTGCGTCTTGATTCGACTTTTTATTACATTCGAAATAACATTGTGATATACCTGCTTTTCATTTTTGAATAATTTTTTCCTTTTGATAGAACAATACTGAAAATCTATAAATCAAAAGTTATTAATATAACGTATACAATTAATATGTCATTTAAAATTGTCTTTGTGCTCTAATCAGAATATTTGTATTCCACAGTACCCTCTGCAATAACCGAATTTATCCATTTATATCAAAAACAATAATGACATTGCAATCCTTACTCGACTAAGGTACATACACTGAATTCTGTCATCTGTCACTACTCGTTGGTCGATTGAGGTGTTTTTTTTTATTTTAACGATCAAACTATTACCTGGTTCGTCAGTATAAATAATTTGCATAAATATAAAAGGTATAAGGCTCACAGACAAATATCACAAAAATCACTAAAAAACAATTACGAAAAATAGTCCATGAACTCCTCGATACTATAACATACATTCGCAAGCAGTATGGATTTGTCTCTCTTCTTGAATATGAAAGGGCTGACTGTCTTGAACGCAGCTGGCAAAGCATTGTGAAGCTTTACTACTACAAAATGACAATTATTCTGCGTCCTGCTGAGCCGATGGAAAAGCAAGATTAGATTGTCCCTACTACGTGTTGGGTAGAAATGTTCAGTAGAATGGGGACGCTGTTTTTCAAGATTTTCATGTACGTTACATTGACAGGTAAGCATAAAAATTGATGGAATTGTTAATGTTTCATATTTTAGATACAATGGTTTGCAACTTTCATTTAGATTAGCTCCAGCCATTGCTCTTATGGCCTTTTTTTGTTGCAGAAACATACGTTTTGCGTCAACGGAGGATCCCCACAGAAGAATACCGAAAGTTGCCATGCTACGGAATCGAGCGTAATAGGTAAGTTTGGCTTCATTTGCTATATATTTTATAGTCTGGCGTAAATCGCTGAAGATAATTTCCTGCATATCGAATCAATGTGGCCCCTCCATGATAATGAGCTATCTATGGGAAAACCCAATAGTTTTATTGAATTCTCGTTCTCATTTGATGTTTTCGTGGACTCTACTAGTCTCTGCGTTTTATCTATATTGAGTTTGAATCCGTTTGCGGTGGACCACCTCTTAGCTTGTGATATTGTTTTGTTCGAATGTTGAATGAGTTCGTTTATTTTAGCTGACTTGTTCAGGAAAGTAGTGTCATCTGCAAACAGACTCTTATCACCTGCTGAGACATTGATCGGGAGGTCGTTTATATAGAGTAGGAAGAGAATCGCTCCCAGAATGGATCCTTGAGGCACCCCAACTTCACCTTTTTCTAGCTGAGACAACGAACCCTTCAATGAATCTGTTTGATATCTGTTGCTCAAGTATGATCCGATAATGTTGTGAATTGGACCTTTCGTGCCATAGCATCCCAGCTTCGCAAGAAGGACTCCCTGGTCCACGGAATCGAACGCCTTACTTGAACCGCAGCTGCTAATCTACGCATATTCTCTGTTGTCGAGTGCCTCGAGCAAAACATCTATTATCTTTAACATCGCTGTGGTAGTGGACTTCTTTTTGCAAAATCCATGTTGAAGTTCGCTAAGTATACCCTATTTTCAACATAGTCGACGATTCTTTTCCTCAGAAGTGATTCCCAAATTTTGGAGAAAGAAAGCAGTATAGCAACTGGTCTGTTGTTGTTGGCGTCGTTTTTCCTCCTTTTTTGAAAATTGGTGTCACTTTTGCGATCTTCAAAGGATTTGGAAAGATACCCTCCTCAAAACTCAGATTCACCATTTCGCATAATGGATCAACCACTGATTTAATGACTTTCTCAGCAACACTACATTGAAACCATAGTAATCACACGACGACTTGTTCTTGAATTCAGATGTAGTTATCGGAATCTCATTCAGAGTTGTGGGTTTCAAGAACATGGATTCATAGTCAGCTGATTTGATATTTCTCACATATTTCATGCATTTTTCTGTATCTGCAACTGTTGGTGTGAAAAGTTTGGAAACATTATTGAAAAACATGTTGGACTCATCGGCAGTGATAGTGCATTCCATATCTTTTATTTTGGTTCCTTGATGATGGTTGATACTATTATGGTTTCTGCATTTTCCGATAGATTGATATATTGTAATTAAAATCATTGCCTCACAATTAACCTCTTAGGAGCATTGTTTTCCCGAAGATAAGAAATCTAGAGGTCATTTTTCATTGTTACATTCACTCACGCACTAATGGTGCTGTAGCAAAACAACGAAATTTGGTCATTCTGCTTCTGTTTCACTTTGTACATCCTTATATCAACCAATAAGTAATACAAAAATCAGACAAAAAGAAAGATTTTACACATCGTAAAGAGTTAAAAATGAAAACTTCGTTCTGGAGAATAATGCAATAATTTGAATATTTCAGAATAATCTTCCGTATGAAGCTAAGGCTCCAAGTTAATCGTAGACAATAACACAAAAGTGGTTAAGTTATACGATATTGCAAAGAACGGTATACACTGATGTTGATAACAGTCTGCTATAATTAATAGAGCCACTTTCCATAATTCTCTTACAAGACGGTCCCGAAAAGCATCTCATCTCATCAAGAGTGATCATAGGTTGAATTAAATATAAATATATAATTTATTATTCGATGAATCATCTTAATGAAGTTACATTGAAATCCTTACGATCAGTAATATTGCCGAAGATTTTTATTGTGCATGTTTGCTTCGTGTGAGATTTATATTGAATTCAAGTTCAGTTGTTGTCTCAACTTCGTACATTTAGAAGCTTATTTCCTTCTTCTAAATAAGTATGTGAAGATGGCATGGGTCCATATTTGCACCACCGTCGCCTCTATTATACAACAAAGGTTTCAAAAGTCTCAGAAAGCTCTCTAGTCAGTATTTCCTCGAAGAGAACAAAGAGTATTTCTGAATTGCGAGTGAAGATTGAACAATTCTGTTGCCTTCGAAAGTCTCACAGATCTCTCGTTAGTATTCTATATATAAAAGAACAAGGAAAGTTTTTCCTCTGGATGTCTTAGTGAAGCTGTGTTTCTCTATCAACAAACGTCGTTCTTTTCGATGCCAAATTATTGAAAATCAGTTTACTATTGCCAGAATATTTGATAAAATGCATATAAATATAGAAGAAGAGATGTGAAATTCAGTGAATCATTATTGATTATAAGTTTCATATTTTGTTAGGTTATTAAAATACTCGAAGAAATGGGTTTTATATACAGATTGTGTTACTGGTTATACATACGTTTTAATATAACTAAGTTTTTGGAATACTAATGGTAAAGATAGGTCATCTTCAATTCACTTAAACATTTATTCAGTTGATCGAAAAAGAAATAGTCCTGTTTGAGATCAATCCGTTTTACTTCAACACATCTACACCAATAACATTAAACTGCATTGAAGAATCTTTGAAATCTGACAATTTAGAATTTAGGTTATTCCTGAATATTAATTTTTATGAAAAACACGATCATCAGCTTTGAAATCAATATAGGAATGCGAAGGATATTTAGGAAGTTTACAACAAGTTAGAATGTTCACACTAAGAATACTCAACATTATTTTCACGGTGAATTTGGGGCAGAACAAATACACGATGATCGAAATCAGTACTTACTGTCATAGTAGTAGGGTTTTCTGAGATTGTTCACAACTGGGAGCGCCAACATATGCAGTTGCTATTGAGTTGATTACTATCATTCTATATATTCAAATATTTTCATTCCGCAAAACTTAATATACGACGTCAGTAAACCTTCTATTCCAATTTTTCTGTCGAAATCAATATTCAAATGATCACTGATCTAAAATGAGTGCTGAAAACGTATTGAAACATTTAGTCTGCCATTCTAAACCTTATGTCAGAAGTCACATATCATCACCTTCAGAAGAATTAATTTTTGTGAATATCTCGCTTTCTAAGCAATACAGTAAGTCCTTTTTATATACCATTAACCGTTTATTAGATAGGACACGAAGAGGAGAGCGCTTCCGTTGTCTATGTTATGCAAAGTCAAGCGAAAATCCCATTCGAATATTACGAACTACCAAGGTAATCACTCATTAAAAAAAGTTGAAAAGTCTATTAGCCTTAAGTAGATATGCTACAAATTATAACATCTATTATAATACTAAAAACTAAGGTACATACACCGAATTGCTCCGAGGAGAAAGCATCTGCCACTACTCGTAGGTGAATTGAGTTCATTGGTTGATACTATTATACTTTCTGCATATTCTGATTGATTGATATATTGTGATTAAAATCATTGTCTCACAATAAAATTTGCAGGAGAATTTTGTTTTTCCGAAGATAAGAAATCTAGGGGCCATTTTTTCACTGTTACATTCACTAATGCAGTAAGTGAAATATACTTTGTGTACTTACTCCAAGTATGATCAGAATACATTCTTATATACCTTAATTATATTTTGAAGAAACAAGCAATGAAGTATTTTTCTTTTAAATGTGTAAACCCTATATACAGTCTACTCAGGTGCAACCTTATCTAATTATAGCAAGTTTGGACAGATGTTACAGTGTAAGTAGAGTTGAAACCGACTTCTTCTTGAAGGGACCAACTGCATAAATGAGTTTGGTTCGAGCTATGAATCAAAACAAAAAATGGGTTACAATGTTCTTCACCTTGTGGCCAGTGTACTGGGATTTTCATAGAAAAAAGATCTTGGAGAAGAAATACTTACGACCCCAAAAGTTTAGAGGCTACAGTTGATATTGCGGATGATATTGAGTTAAAAAAAAACGAAAAAAGATGACGAAGAAGAAAAAGAAACCATTAAATATAATGAAAATCCTAATTACAATTTATCATTCATTATCAAAAATATATTATTATATGCATGATTTCAAATTAAAAACATATTAGACAGATATTTTCTGAATTAGTTGTTTATTTAAATTATAGTTAAAATATATTAGAATTTATTCAAATATGCATAGAATGCATACAAGAATATTTCACTCAAGTATTTTCAATCACGGCAGAACTAATTATTATTATTGATATTATACGTTCAAGCATATTTATTTACAAACCATAGGTTTTTAATGAAAATAATGTTTGTAATGAATAAATACCTTTGTAATATGTGCCTGTAATTAACGGTTGACCTTGAATTGAGCCAGATCGGCGAAACGCTCGCGATCTCCGCGCTCTACCTCATGAACGTTTAGTCGTATAAAAAGGTTTCAAACAGAAACTGTAGAGATTTTATATTCTACGATTTTTTATGATAAAGGCAAATGTCATTTAATGTATAGAAAGCAAGATATTAGGAAAGTACTGGTTTAGTTTTTTGACATTTGATCTTCAATATATCAAGACGCGCACACGTATGTATATTCGACGTTCTACACAACATTGAGAATTCCCAAACATAAGTTTGTACAAGTTTCAGCTTATTATCTGCCATTCATAGGTGAAACCCTTATCGTAACTGGACTATAGATGCCATCTATGCCCATCGGAGTTGCTTACTTTATGAATTGCAAATCTAAAATTGATAAAGGTAATAAATCCGGTGTTTATAAACTGCCTTGCGGGGATTGTAATAAAATTTATATTGGTAGAACTTTCAGAAATTTCAAAGTTAGATTATCCGAGCTCAAACGTATTTTTAATTATTATAAATCAGATTCCCATTATTCTAATCACTTACTCGAAGACTTACAATCACCGCAAGACAGTCTATAAACACCGGATATATTACCTTTAGCAATTTTAGATTTGCAGTTTTTGATATAACGGCCTAAAAATTATCAGTTCGAAATGCTATATTGAAATTATAATGCGAGAGGAATGATTTTAAATCATGGGTTTTCCAACCCATCTAATATTAAGTAGGAAATAAGACTAATATATGAGGAATAACTCTGTTCATTAGTTTGTATCTATATGATGAAGCCACGGTGTGGTAAAACCGGTCATAGTTTTGTTAATATAGTGAAAATCTAAACCACAGTTTTATTTCATTGAAAATATGTATATCGATTTTCATCAAGTAACGACCTCCTCAATCAAATTATTAATAATAATATCCAAACAAAAGCAACTTTCCGTACAAAACTAATAACTGTATTATATTCTGGAATAACATAATATAGGCTAAGTCCAATTAAAAAAAAGAAAGAAAATGATTGGCTGAAGCACAAAACACAGAACACAGTAGTAACTTCCACAAATGGTAACAGAAAGTGCAAATTATTTTAGATAGTCACTTTCAAGAGTAGACGGCAACAAAAGGAATATTTTTCCTCGTATGAACTAATTGTTTTAGCAGATCAGAATTTTGAATTTTCAGGTGCAGTTTAATGATTTTTTTGAAAATGATGTGGTTGTGGCGCAGAAGATTTGACAAACCGCGGCAATCGAAACAAGTAGACACGCGAGGACAGACATTCTAACAGTTATGTCTACTTTCCGAATTTTCCAGAGTAAATTGATTAAGACCTCAGACAAAACGATTTGATATTCTTACTAACTTAAGCTGCCTACATGGAGAACTATTATTAAAATGTCATACTTCATCATAACCAAGCTCTTAGTTATTGGTTGAGTTCTATTCTGACTTTATCAACATCTTGATGGTTATTTTCGTCTTATCTGAATTTTCAAATCAGTTTCTATTTATAAATCTTTAAATCATCAATATAAATTTTTGAACGATCAAGAAAAAGCTGCAATAGAAAATTTTAATTTTTGAATTTCATTTTTTCGATGAGGTACATTAAATATATATATTCTTGAATATTATTGTGGTAGTACGGTTGCATATTTCAACTGACTCGTTTATTTGACGGAATTTGTCAAATAGAACTCGAGCTGTTGATCAACAAACGTCGCAACATGTCTTCAATAATAACTACTAAAAATCACAGAATATCTTTCAAAAGCATAAAAATCGGTGTATTGGATGCCACAGTCAAACACAAACATGAACAGATAACACTTATAACACTCGTTCCTGTGAAGTCCTCTTTTTGCACTGAGGTTTAAAAAAAGTCAGAAAAGAGCGTAAACCATCGAGTCTATTAGGTTTTATACTAAATTATTCCACCCCATATCTAAATCAGAAAAGGCATATCTTTCAAACCCTTTTCCATAACAGAATGATCATCTGAAAAGCTTTTCTAGTCATGATATTATCATCTTCTTATAAAGATGTGAAAGCAAAGCACGTGGCGGAAATGAGAGATAATGCAATGACTTCTCTTTACTTTTTTTGGTTTCTTGTTAATTATCATAGCTTATATGTTGAGATTACATATTCGATAGACAGATAAAAATGCTATATCTTCAGTAGATATAACCGTGATAGTATAGTGTTTATATTGATAATTTTTTCGCTCAGATTCTTTATCATGTCACATAAATATTCAATGTACATGATCAATATCATTCAGTCTCACAAGTCTTATCAGATTTGTTATAGAATATAATTTTTTTAATTTTGTTGTCGTCAGTTTTGATCTTGATTCTTATTGATTGTTTTTATTTATATGAGATATTAAGATTTTTTTCTTCCTAAGAGAACCTCAAACTCGAATAAGTTATAGTTAATTTCTTTAACAAAGGAAAATAAACTTCGTTTCACATATAGGTTAATGGAATTGATGTACAGATCTTATTTCGGCTACTTGACCACGGTACGGAGTCATGTACATAACGTAAGATGGAGGTCCATTACCATTTCATATACTTTTTGCATTTTGATACTAACGCATCGAATGTTGGTTTATAAATATTCACCTTTTTCTGGATGCGATGGTACATATCCTTAGAGAAAATAATCCAATAACGTCAAACCCCTCGAACTAGATGAGTTATTTTCAGGTTCATTTTATGAAAAGAATAGTAAATCAATGTTTCACTCAATAACTACAACCACGAATTTCTTCCAATTCGTCATTTAAAAGTTAATAATCTTGTTTTTATACCGGTTGAGAGTAAATGTTCGGATCATCATCATTTGCGAAAACATATGCACCAATATTTCTACCAGTCCATAACGCGTACCAACACAAATTCTAGATGTAATGTAATAGTGTTTCGATAATAGTTTGTGGATTATTAAAAATCTAAATGTGGTATTTTTGTTTATTGACATGGTTATTTATTCGGAAGTGTACTGGAGAAAAATTTTTTAATCAAATTGTTGCTCAAAAGCAATATTACCTCCAGCACATGCACCAAAGGTACAAGATCAATTTTGAAAACACATAAACCAAGATCCTTCATTCAAAATGTTCTTGAAAGAGGTGACGATCAATGTCTGCATAAATAAATGCACTTTAATTGTTTAGAGTAACGCATTACAAAAACCAAATTATATTTTCATAAACTAATTGCTTTGATGGACGATTATGAGAGTCATAAAATGCCCAATCAATTTGTCTAATTGTTATGTTTTCCAAAGTTAATTTGAATAATTTGAAATATGGATGACTGCAGCGTGATTCTCTTCACAATCAATTGCCAAATCGAATCAACTTGAAACTTCCGAGATCTATCAACTCAGCTAACACAGAAAACAAACTGGTCAATTCAAAGTATTTGATCCCAGAGAATCATCCTTTACAAAGGTTTAAAGGACTAACTGACCTAACCTAATGAATCCAAAATAATAATAAATAATTTCGGAGTAATTCAGAGCACCAATACTGGAGCACAATGCGAAATGTTTAAAGAAGTAATCCTACATTGAATTTCAGAGAATTTGATGTACTGAATACCGGATCAAAAATTTACTTTCGACGAAATTTCAAAATGGAAATTCGCATTCTAATAAGTCCCCACGCAAGGCACTAAGTTTATTCCGAAACCATTAGGATTAGAGTTGGTATTCTAGCCAGCTAGGAATGACGAGCATTTTTCCTGAATTTCACTAATCCCAGGCCATGTCAACGCGATAAAACCATAGAAACAAGGTAGAACCCTGCCACACGAAAAATATATTTCTCTGTTTATAAAGAAGGATCGAGCCCGTACCCGGATCTGAGAGCTATACGAAGCCGTCGCTACGACCCTCTGAAAAAGGTCTCTCCGCTGAACCCACATTATCCTTTCAGGACCGTAAGATCAAATTCTCACTCTTCCTTGGAATATTATTCCTAACGCTCAACTGTTCTCAATTGCATAAAACTATTTGAGAAAAAAGAAGAACCCTAAACACATCTATATAGTTTCCTAATTCATTATAGAGATAATTTTAAAGTATTTAAAGAATTCTGTATTCCGCTAATAGTTCATGATAGTTTTTATTTCATCCAAGTCAAGATGAATCAAATTACCTTAGTCATAAGGTTTATCCAAATAGTGCTAGGTTAACTCTTTTAGTAGTCAAAAAGAGAGGATATTGTACTAGTTTAATCATTGAAAGTATTTCGAAAGTGTTTCCAAATTAACGAAAACCTATGGGGCGGGAGTATCCACAACAATAATAAACAATATATAAGAATGAACATGTACTGTGACCGAAGATTGAATCCGTACGAGGGTTGGTTATAAATTATTTGTTAATTTCTTTCTTTGGTGTATGTTCCTTCTTATTACGTGAAGAGTTATAAACTACTTGAACCATGTAGTTCTTTTTTATTTTTCAGATTATTCCATTCTACTACGATTCGAAAATCTGGTGACAATGAAGAATGAAGCATAAACTAAATAATTCTGATTCCACTTTTTGTCCCAAACGCACTCGAACACTAGATAATACTAAAGTATCAGTATGGGCGACATGGTTTCCTTTACTTTTCACCTTGTTTGAATTTGGAAGGCTTTTACTTGGTAAAATTCCATTATCAATAATAAAAAACAAGTACATGCTTGAACAGGAAAATCGGACGAACAAAAAGTTATCTCATTCAATTTAAGTGAACAAGGTGAAATAATAAAAAACAAGTACTGTGTTTTAAGGAATTTTACTTAATAATTGCGATTCGTAACGCGTTTCACTACACCGTTGCTTCTTCAGATGAATGAATGTACAGAAAATATAAATATAAATGTTCTTGAGTAATTGAAAGCTTATTGGGTTGCTTCTTCTTAAGTGGTTATTTATGACAGGTATATCCAATAAAATTAAGGAATAGATTGCTCCCCGAAGAGATTCAATAGAGGTGAAGGGCTTAAATCGACTTGTTCATTGATGAGTCTACCTGAGTGTTTGTATTTATTGATTTCTAAAGTTTCCCAAAGATCTATCTTCCAATATTTATTATCTGTATGTAAATTTCAAACTGTGGGTCGAAAGAGTGATTATTTTCTAAGAGATGATTCGCGTAATTTGAATCTGATTTTTTATTTGAAAAACTGCGTTTATGTTCCGATATTCTAATATTAAAATTTCTATGAGTTCTACCAATGTAGAAATTATCACAGTCATTGCAATTCAATCTATAAACACCTGATTTATTGTTTTTACCTGGTTTGGTTTTATTATTTTTATATATTTGCCTAAATTATTATCAGTTTGGAAAGCTATATTAAAATTATTGTTACTCAAGAATGATTTCAGTTTCTCACTTGTAATGCCAACGTAGGTTAAGGTGTTGAGTTTTTGTTTCAATTTATCGACAGGGTAAACTTCATTCAATGCGATTCCACTTTGTTTTTTATTTAAAATATTATTTATTAGTTTGGGATTGTAACCATTATTTTTGGCTATTTGTTTAATCAAATTCAATTCTTTGTTCAACAAAGTAGGTAGACTCATCAATGAACAAGTCGATTTAAGCCCTTCACCTCTATTGAATCTCTTCGGGGAGCAATCTATTCCTTAATTTTATTGGATATATCTGTCATAAATAACCACTTAAGAAGAAGCAACCCAATAAGCTTTTAATTACTCAAGAACATTTATATTTATATTTTCTGTACATTCATTCGTCTGAAGAAGCTACGGTGTAGTGAAACGCGTTACGAATCGCAATTATTAAGTGAAATTCCTTAAAACACAGTACTTGTTTTTTATTATTTCCCCTTGTTCACTTAAATTGAATGAGATAACTTTTTGTTCGTCCAATTTTCTTGTTCAAGCATGGAAAGTTTGATATGTTGTTAATTGACTCGACATAATGCGCTCTTCTCTAACCGTATTTTGACTCCTATCAATCGTCGACATTGACGTACAACAGTTTCTCTACTACCGCACATGAATTTCATTAATCGAAATTGATAATCGAACGATATTTTTCAAGAAGTTTCGAAGAGTAATAAAGAAGAATGAGAGTCAATGAATGACAGAGATGAAGAGAACATGATAATGAGACTGATAAGATGATCAAATAAAATATACAGAAAATTATAGTTCAATAAAATTCAATTTTTTTTTATTTAACAAGGATCGCATCAACCCGGGGGTTATTAGCGATATATGTACAATAGAGTAACAGAATATTTAAATATTTATGTTTACAGCTTGTAAGTACTTGATGGTATTTTCAAAGTTGCAAATTGCTCCAAGTGCTACTTCAATATTATCGGGAATCTGATATAGTCTTCTCTCTCCAGAAAATCTGTGGCATATTGCCATGATATGTTCGACTGATTGTCTTACGTTACAGTTGTTACATTGGGGCTGTCGCTCCCTACTCATTAAATAACTGTGGGTGAAGATAGTTTATTTATTCCAAGTCTAAGTCGCGTGATTTTTGTTTGTGTTTTTTCGATCAAGTGGTAATCTCGACCCTAGTTTACCGAATGGTTTCACTGACCGGAGTTCTCAGATCGTGTTCAACCACTTAAATTGCCATGCAGAATTCACCTTTGATTTTATAAACTTCTTTACGTCACTAGTCACTAAGTCTCTCATCCGAACTTCGTTTTCGTCACTGATGGATTCACGAACGTGTTTGTCAGCTTCTTCATTGCCTGGAATTCCTATGTGTGATGGGACCCAGATGAAATTAATTTCTTTCGTTCGGGACTTTTCTAGTTTTTGTTTTATCACTACGTGATATTTCAGTTTCCTCTTGTTGAAATTTTTCGATATACGAGATGAGTTTATCGAGAGATTATGTCTTGTCATATTGAAACACATATTCTGAACGTATTCATAGAAATTCTATGAGTTTTGAATGTTTCTTTTATTTTAAAAGTCGAAAAACTTGAATATAATGTAGTTTTAACGCAGATGGTAGATTTACATTTTCAGACATAGAACGTGTCACACACTTGACGTATCAGACAACGCTTGTGCACGCCCTTACTTAATAGGTTCATTATTTCACTGCAGAACGAAAGGTAAATTAACGTCTTCAGACATTGAACGTGTCAGACATGGCATGTGTGAAACAAAACGATTTTTCGTATGTAACTTTTACTAACCTATTTATAATTATCAGAACATGGCCGGACAGTGCACCAGTATTTATGGAAAAAAATATTTTCACAGTACCAGTCTGTATGTGTCTGTAGGTACATCCCGGTCGGAATGAATAGAACATGAAAACACCGACATTTTTTGTGTTCTCTTTCAATTTACTAAAGGTAATCAATAGCTGCAGGTAAGAACAAGATATAAACACACTTTTATTTCAAGAGATGGTTTCAACTGAATTTCACTGATAGAATACAAAAATGTCCATTACTGCATCACAAATGTTGACAATGGTTTTTGGGGGATTTACAATATGTAAATAAATGAGGTCCTACAGCCGTTATTGAAATTCTTCCATATGAACGTCACGCAATAAGAAACGCAATTTGAAGGCTATAGGCAGTATGTGCGAAGAAGCACTCAAGAAACTTGCATATTGGCATTTTTGTCAAAAACTACTCAATCACAATTTTGGCAAGACGTGGGACCAGAATACTGAATGCTCTATCCAAAAATGTGAATTTCTCAAGTGATTTCAATAGAGCAATGAGTCGCAACGATATTTATTTAGTAAAAATTGATAATGCTATTTTCTATATTTGTAGTCTTCAGCTTTCGCAAATGTTTTTGAAAATGCCATTTTCCTATGATACTTTTTAGCCATGTCAGTTTTACATTTCTATTTGATATTAGTATTCCATAATTGTATTTACTGGCGTATATAAAACAGTTGTTGGAAGTTGTCAAAAGTGGAATGTTGTAGGATGACAACCAGACAGCTCATTTTAGCTCAAACTATTCTTCCAGTCAAAAATTTGGGTTAATGTAACATAAAAGATTGCTAATTTCTTTTAAACATTATATGACAATAGATGAAACATATGTCCAACAGTATACTCTAAGAACAACTGGGTGCACATATAGGCAAAAATCATCTCAGTTAGTAGCTGGTAAAATTAAATATTTTGAAATGCGCATGATATTTTATAAACCGATATCTTTGAAAAATAGCAATGGTCTAATTTACAAAAGGAATCTGATAAATTGATCTCAAAGATGAGAAATATTGTGCTTTTCAACCATATATACTAAAATATATTGAAGTGTTTCAGCATCACTGCAAACTAACCATCACTTTGAAATAAAATTATTTCTAGGAAATAAGTTGCAATTTTCCAAAAGTTGTTTGATAATGGCAACATGTTAAATAGTTTTATTAGAATCGATAGTTTTACCCTTTCATGTTAATATTCATGAATCATAAGTACTTGCTAAACTTTCCAGAAAATGTTCATCCATAATAGAATCCATTGAAAATATCTTTCTTAGTGTGCTCTAGTTAGATTTTCCGTTTATTTTATTTAAATTATGTCGATGATCGCATTGAAAAATGCCGATTCGATAGCACGAGTTTCCCTGATACAGTCCTGGCTGCACTTCCCACACCAACGCTTGGGTTTCATACTTCACTCACCCTCGTCGACCGAATGCCCTGTCGGAGTTGTGCCAAATCATCCTCAACCCTGCAAACCTCTGGGATACCCAAACGCCCCCTGGTTTCGTCTACTCACCCCATGCCACCGTACTTTTGTCCTTACCCTAGTTCACTATTTCGCCAAAGTGGAAATTGCGGACCCAACCGTATGCTACAAGGGAATTTTGCACACAAAGGGTAAAGTGTGTGGTTATAGTCATCGAAAAATCTCAATGGAATGAAAAATGTTCTGCCACCTTAAATATTTCAATTGTTATATATTATATACATTAAAATTTCAGACAAAAGGAGAGAACCTGCGGTAATTTTTCTTGGGATTCAATATGAACAACAACAGGTTCGTGCTCTTTGTGCAAAGTGAGTGGGATTCGATGTTTCTACTTTATTTAGATTGAAAGAAAAGCTGCAAATATGTTTTTTGAATTAAATTAATTAGGGTCTATTATCAGCCCAAATTTGCATTTTTTTCAATTTTTCGCGGAAGTATACTATTTATTGGTTCATTTGAAAAAGACAAAATTGCAGGACACAAAAACAGAAAAACAAAAATTTTTTCGTTAAAACCTAATCAGTGAATATATAAAAAACTTAACAATAACCAACAATTACAGAAAGCTTGTACCAAAAAAATGTTGTGAAGGATTTGCTCAGACTTAATAGTCCAGGAGACATCAGGGAAAACCTCATAACAATGAATATGTAATTCTTTTATACGGCCAAGATATCCTGAACACCTTATTCCAAACTCAAAAATATTTGCAGAGTTGGAACGTCAATCTGCTTACCAATATCGAATTAGAGACAAAACTAACAGAAATGGACAATTTTAAAATTACTGTTGGTAGACTGTGGTATTTTGACGACTATGCAAGGAACTCGATAAGAATCTTCTTTCGCAATGTAAAACATAAGGTTTATTCCAATACACACTTGAATTAGTTCAAAACTGGGTGGACTAGGCGCAAATTGAAGTTAGCTTTCTTATAAATATCTGAATTGATTCCGAATTAGTCAACACCGTGTTTCAACGTTCCTAGAATTATTTTAGAACTGATTCTGGTAAAATCAGTTCTTAGCTGAAGGGGAGAATTGAAAATAAATCGTTGAGAGTATATGCGCACAGCGGATTTTATTTTCAGATTCCGCTGTCAACTTGTCAGTTTAATGTTCCAACACAGTCCAATTGTCGGTACGGAATCGGTTCCGTACCAGTAATTTCTACCACATGCGCGTATGCTTGATTCGGAATCGGATCAGCACTATCTTAGAACTACTTTTACATACAGGATATCGTATCGAAAAGTTTCCACCAAGGTTAATTATCCTGTGAATAAATAAATGAAAATGCACTCGGACACGTCGACTGTAGTTCTCAGGAGAACTTCGATTTTCACTTCTCCCCAGTTTAATGACGGGGTGGCTTTTCCCCTACATAACTTGAATCATAAAGTAGTTTAAAGAAATTTCATCGCAGAATTAAATTGGCTTTTTCATGATACCTTGCTTGCCCAGATCAAATGAGGATTTCCAAATAGAAAAAAATTTGAAATGAATGAGAAACTCTATCACTACTTCTATGAATTCTGTTTAAAAAGTTAACCTTTCATCTCAATGCGACTATAGAAGGCAATGTTCGTTAATTTTGCACTTTTTTTGGATTTATTTACCAGCAGAGATGCATTATTCGGTGGTGCGAGTCTTAAGAATTGGGTACAGTTGTATACAAGTATTCATCAAAGAACCGCCTTATAAAATCGCTTAAAAAATAAAACCTGCTAACGAAAATGTCTATCTTCTTCCATAACATTTTCGCACTTTCCATTTTTCAGGATATTTTGTATACATGCAAGTGAATCACACTTTATATTTTGGAATTCCACGAAATAAAAGGAGTGAGAGCTGGCAACATTGTATTATTAATATTAAATCTACCATTTTGCATCACTGAATTAAACTTAGTCACTGCTCCCACAGAGTGAAAGAATATTTCTCAGTAAAACATTAAGTCTGCAAAACATGAGGGATCGATTGTCTATTATGATTACAGTGTTAGTTCCACTAAAAAACAAAGTCTTGAACGGCTCCAGCGCGCATTTGGTGGTAAAAGTCCATCACGGGCAACTGTGTTGGTGTTGAATCCACGATAGTCATTAGAAATTAACGTCAGCATTTCCATATGGAAATCGTTGAGTGCCTATTATGCTGAACAATTTCTGCAAAAAAAAGTGTGAGTTCACGAAGATGACCCAACTCTTAACATTGCGGAAGAAGAAAATCTGTCAAAAGCTTTCTGTACGGAGTTCTGTCTCATAGTAAGGATTAGTAAAAGTAATGAAGATTTAAAATCAAAACCTGAAGCTACAGCCAACTAAAAATCTTTACCTGCAGTGCTTGAATCAATCTCAATTCGCGTTACATTACGAAAATGCATCATCACATACGTTACAGTGAACAGTAAGTAAACAAATTACCCATGTGCGGTTTCTAGTTGTTCCATAATAAAAAAAACATTTACGTGGCCGACGTTTCACGACGAAGGATGGGGCCATTCAATTCAGCATTCCGCTTCACGTCCTTCAATTCTGGAAGCCTTGGTTACACAAGTAAACTGATGAAAGTGGGGATTATTTAGAACATATATAAATTAATTTTCACCATTCTCTTCGTGTATTTCTTGTATCTCAAAATAATATTGAGCGTAGCCCTCCAACTAAGTTCTAGGATAGAGAGGCAAGAAGAAGGACCGACAAATTTGCACCACTTCGAGAGCTTTTGGACATCCAATCAATACCATAAACTTTACTCCATCGGAATATATGACAGTGGACAAGACTCTACTATCTTCAGGAGTAGATGTTTCAAGATGTATATAACAGCAAAACTGAACGAATAAGAGGGATAATAGTATGACTATGCGATGCAAGAACGTTTTTATTTTGCGGAGGTATCACATACATGACGAAAGGTACTGAAAGTCGTCAAGGTTAACCTGATCGAATCTATCAAGGAAACGGCCTCTGCGCAAGTACAAGTAAGAAATGCTTCCATGTTTCATTGCAACCACAAAAGTAACCTCCTGTCTGATAAGACTTTGGTGTCATAAAACCAGAATAAAAACAAAAACGTAAATGTACGGTAGTCAATGAACGGTACTGCAACTGTCGATTTAAAATCAGGATACCGAATATTGTTAATTTTTATAACTTGATGAAGAGTTCATGTTTTTCCAAAATCATGTCACTAGAAGAGGTTCTAGAAAATGGTCAATACGCTACATATTTGGGAATTTTGATACTACTGAAATAAATATCTTTCTACTACCAACTTCCTTAAATCCTTGACGTTTTGTTAGCATAAGCCCACATGGAGACGAGGGCGAATGACCCAAGGCTATCCAAATATATCCGCACTGAAAGAAGAGCTTTTCTTGGAATACTAGAACCTGTAGAATCAGCTTTTGTCACCCAACCCTAGTGCCAATCAGCAATCAGGAAGAGATGACACTTTTGCATCAACGACTAGACAACATATATATCTTTCCGGCAAAATTGGAAACAAACCAATTTGCTAGCAGCATTAAAAATTGCGACGGGTGTGCAGAGATTGAGAACCTGA
This sequence comes from Cryptolaemus montrouzieri, assembly GCA_013387265.2. Classification (NCBI taxonomy): domain Eukaryota; kingdom Metazoa; phylum Arthropoda; class Insecta; order Coleoptera; family Coccinellidae; genus Cryptolaemus; species Cryptolaemus montrouzieri. Next base: position 75,282,378 of record JABFTP020000185.1, read on the forward strand.
AATCGAAAAAGCTTTTTTGTATATGATACTCTATAGTTTAATTTCAAGATTGATAAAGTTTGCTCCTATACTTAAGATGTATAGTTTTTAATTTCATTACTCAAATGTCTAGCCTTGACCAATTCATTAAGTGATATTGTTGGGGTCGGCTCATTGCGACTTTGTTTTGTTTTACCTTGTTATTTCATGTGAATTTATATTAATTTGATAAGAAGAGTATTTTCAAACGAAAGATTTTGAAGCAATGTTGTCTTGATTATTTACTGAAATGTTGAGCATGATTACAAAACGAATGAAATTTTTAGTATGTTTTACAACCAACAAATGAAATAATACTGTTCTGTGATTTCGAATTATACATACAGCTGAATTATCTTCAATTATAGAAAAAATAATAAATGTCTTGCATAGAAAACAAAATATTTCATTCTAACTTGACAATTCAAATTCATTCGGGCTACAGATACATCGATGAGGTATATATTTGTTTAATTGGTATGCCCATACAATTTAATCCTTTTCATAAATTCTTGAACAGTAATTTGAAGAAGAAGTAAACAATTAAATATCATTTTGAAACTCTCAAATTCCCACTTAAATAGCAAAATTAACTTTAACATTTTAAGAAAACCCACTTGCTTGGATAATACTTACATTCACATACAATTTCGTTAACCAATCCAATGTTCCACAGGGCATTCTTGTTACCTTTATCGTCGAAAAATCTCGAGAAAGATATTGAAACCATTGAAACTTCAGCTCATAACGCTATGATCGTGACTAAATTGACGAAATAATGAAACGAAAGCAAACATATAGCTATTCGCCAAATATATCTCATCATAATTATCAATAAATTCGAGAAATGCATCCCTTCGATATATTTTGGACAAATAGATGAGAAAATAATCTATTTCATTTGAAAGCCAAAATAGCATTCAGCTCCCAAAATAAATAATCATCACTCTCCTATGGATAATTCAAATGAATCAAGAATTTGGGAGGTTCAATAATGACCCATTTATAACTACCACGACACTTTATACTTAGTTTCATATGATCAGATGATAAACGAGACTTCAAAACCGCGGTAACAGTGATCTACTAATTCATTCTTTGTATTAAAATCATAATAAACTTTCCATTCGTGTTTGAGTTTTTTTGATGGATGGATTTGCTCCTTACTTTCTTGATGGAGATGAAATGTTGTTTCTATCTCATTCTCTTCGTGAAATCTCTATTTATGAGCACAAGCAATATAGGATTACATTATGTAAACCATTAGTGTTTTCCCGCAATTATATTTTCTCTACAATACCTCCATTTGTTTGTTGTTTTTAATACAGTCCCAACTATTATTTGTTCTTTTTTGTTTTAGGATAATAAAAAGGTTATCTAACTTTTCCTGGCTATGAAAAGTAATATGTATTTCAGAATCAAATTTTGAAAGTGACTTCTTTATAGGAGTCGGGAATATATTGAATATTTGCTATTATAATTTTATTCATTCTATTGAAAAAGCGAAAAAATACATCCTGTTAAACTAGCAAATGTCAATCATGAAAGCTTTTCTATCAAATATACAAATGGAAAATCTGGAATTCAACGATTATGTATTGATATCTTAGAAATTTTCCAATATCAAAGATAAATAAAATAAATGATATGTTTGAGGATTTTTTTCTGAAATTTATCGTTAAAATCGACTCAAAAAGCTACTGTGTAGTCCGATTTTAAACTTGGAGCCCTTATTTTCAAATATTGCTTTCGGCGGTAATCAACTCCCTCCTAGCAGGTTCTGATCTAATTTGTTGCTTGGGAACTGCAAGTCTAATATACTCGTTTTGTGGAAAATTCCATAATGAATAAACGGAATTCGGCAATAAAACTACATTTCCATACACAAATATTTACAAAAGAATATTCTTCTTGCCTAATTTCAAGAACTGTCCGAAAAAATGAAGCCTTCCACCCTTAGGTATATATTCAATGTGATGATCGCCAACTGCATATTTACGAAAAAAAGTTAAATAATTAATTACCTTAACTTTTCTTGTAAGGAAATCAGATGGTTTCAGAAGACAAAAATGGACAATTTTCCTGATGTAATCGAGTGAATCCTGCAATTGATTGAAAGTATTTTCTGAATAAGGTATATCTATCTAACATGAAATATTTATACTACTTCGTTTTTTCCAGATCATTTTGATATTCGAATTGAGGTGAGCTTATACATAACAAGAACTATACATTTCGAAATTAGAGTGTATTGAGAATACTGGAAAATCATTAACAATTAAAATATCAGGTTCAGAAAGAAAGACGTATTACACTCGTGAAGTAAGGGGCATATTGCATAACATAGCGATAAATGCTTACTCGTGGTGCAATATGCCACCTACTGCACTTATTGCACTAGTATTTCATCATTAATGATGAAAATTTAAACATTTGATGTATCACTTTTATTTCAATACCAAAACTAGAACAATATGATTTTTGCCCTTATTATAACAATAAATACGTTTTTCAAACTCAACTGCTCTTGTTTCATTAAATAAACATGTAATAAAATAAACTAAATGAGCCTTGAGAAACGCTTAAGCACGATTATACTGAGTTGGGTACTAACTAACTACATTCATCAAGACCGAGGTGGTATCGCTGAAGCCTCTGAGTAAACATCAATACGCCTGTCCGAAACGTAAATCAACTGATTCAGCACTTAAAAACTTAATCGGGAGGATCACTCAGTCTCTGCTGGAAAGGGAGGATATTAGTTCCTTTCCCGATCCTGATTGCAGTGTTTATACCAGTTGCGGAGGAAGCAAAATATCTGGGGGTTACCTTGGAGCTCACGTGAAATTCGCACCTGGAAAACATAACACATAAGGCTAGACTTTCCTTATGGGCATGTCAAATGATCTGTGAAAAGAACAGGGTGTCTTTCCCCAAAGCACCTTCAGTGGCTATATGTAATGGAAGTGAGACGACGTATCTGGAAAACATAATACACCAGGCTAGACATTCCTTATGGGCATGCCAAATGACCTGTGGAAATAAAGGGTGTCTGGCTCCAAAGCAACTTCAGTGACTATATGTGATGGTGGTGAAACCACGTATTACATATGGCGGCATTGCTTAGTCGAAGTGGAAGCCTAAAAACGCAATCACAACTCGAGCTATATAGATTTCAGAGAACGATGATCACTGGAGTTTTCCACTGTACACCTACTGCGGTCTTGCACTTCACTTGGTAATTAGAGGGGCAGGTAGAATTGCTTTCTACAGATTCCATCTTCTTCCCACGCATCGAACAAATATGTTCAGCTTCGTGTCTGGCGCTTTACAGTATGAAATGGTAGACAACGAGATGCTGAGTATGAAGTCTGACATAGTAATACACATTCCAGACAGGAATGGACCAGCTCCAAGGATCGTCTTCTTGAGGGCCCCTGTTGGTTCGCAGACGGCTCTAAAACTACCAAATGTGTTGGAACTGGTGTATATGATCGAGGTGCTGCCAAGGAACAGCCGATCTGTCTTGGTGAGCTGGCGACTGTTTCTTAAGCAAAAATATTCGCCATTGACTACTATGCTAACCTCTAGTTTGCGGGAGGATTAACAAGTAGATCAATGAAAATTTACAAGTAGCCAAGCTGTACTGAAGGCATTCGACATCTGCACGTCACTTTTTGTGTAAGAATATCGCTGCATCCTCGCCAAACTGGGAGAAAGGAATAGGCTCCGCCTGTTGTGGGTACCCCGGTACTGGGACATAGAGGTCAATAAGTAGGCGAACTCAATTGCTGCTTGAAGAATAAGCTTGGGATTCACCGGACCGGAGCCTGTGCTCGGAATTAACCTGGAGACTGCAAGGATGGAAAATACCCGGTAGTTAGGCCTGAAGGTACGAGAGCACTGGCTGAGCCTCACAGGTCTCAGACACTCTCGACTTGCCATCAGTGGACATTCTACTTCGAGAGCCAAGTCTTGGCTTGAACTCTCCAGGCTAGACCTGGGAGTTCTAACTACTATACTAACGGGGTACTATCTCCTCAGAAATCACCTGAATAAGTTGGGATTTGATTGAGGACCCTTTATATAGACTATGTGGAGAGGAAATAGAATCAATGGAACACGTCATGTACGTTTGCCCAGCTGGAGATAAAGTCAGGCTTGAGGAACTTGAATATAACAAACTGATGCGGACTAAGCTCATCAAGCTCTCACCCACAACGCTTATATCCTTTACGAGAAGGATGGATGAAATTGAGGATAGAGTGTGCCACAATAGACCACTGAATCGCAGATTGAGGGCTGTTAAGCAGCTCTCAATCAATTATCTATTTCTATTTAACTACAAACAGTTAATTTCCGGCAATGCCGATCTTTTAACATTACAGTTGTTTCTGTTATCGATGGAAATCTATTTTGTCCTGATGATGAGGAAGCTGAAATTAAAATAGGTAACGGATCTATGAATAATTTCCTAATATGTTTATCAGAAAACATAAAATGAAGAACAAGTAAACTCACGGTCTTCCAAAGAATCTCTATTAACACTCATTACTTTGAAAATTGGTAAAATTGAAACAAGCGGTCGCAGAGAAAAATATGATATCACAAAGTCATATTTATTTACCGAGCGATTTTTTGAAAATTAGTATTCCCACATTGCTAAACATAAAGAGTTCAGTGTTGATATTTTGTGCTCGCTAGTGTTTCCGGAATAGCCGAAAATGACAAAAAATTGGAATTTCAAATGTAACACCCTATATGTTAATTTATTTTCAGATTCAGAGGTAAATACTTTTTCAGAAACAATCAACAAAAAACATTTCCTTTTAATGTCGATTTCCTAATTCCAGAGTAATTTGATTTAGGTGATAATAATTATTGTCATTTTGATTTTTTTATAAACACGACATTGGAGGAAAAGCATTTTTTTTCATTGTTTCTAAGGAAGTTTTTTCCTCTGAATCTAAAAATAAATAAACATATAGGGTGTTATGTTTGAAATACTCATGTTGTGGTCATTTCCGGCTACACCGGAAACACTTTTGAGCACAAAGTATTAACACTGGATTCTGTAGGCTTCACAATGTAGGAATACCAATTTTCAAAAAAATCGCGCGGTAAATAACTAAGATAATTAGCCGTTCCCTTACTTTTGCCTAACCCTGTATAACAGAAAGTTTTGTATAAAGTATAAGCGACCGTGCGATGTTACCCCACCCGTTTCATTTGGTTTATTGATGATGCTGGACATCGACTGAATTGAATATTTTCTTATTGAAGAAGAGAACGAAGAGTGGTGCAGCTGGAATTATCTAAAGACTGAAAAAACCGGCCATTGATGAAAGAAATTGAAAAATACAGAAGAAACGATTGAAAAAATACAAAAAGAACAATTTCAGGCCGAAAACTTGATTTTTTTTGTCATTTTCGGATACTCAAAATGAATAAAATCGTAATTGTTCTTTCATACTTTGATCTTATAATTGTTCAAGAAGAAAAACGGAATGATACCAAATTTGTTTCTTCAGAGCTATCTATCAAGTTGTATTAGCTGATTTTTGAAAACGCTTTTTTAGGAAGATTTAGTTATGCTAAAAATTTTCAATATTCAATATTGTTTAACGGGTTTCCTATATATCTTGAAAATTTATCAGCCAGTCTATAAAAATAAAGAATCGATAGATCTTTCTTATACCTATAACTTTATAATTCAATATTTCACTATCAGAACTGATAATACGATGTGTACATGCGTTCACTTTGTTTCGAACATTTCCTTCAAAAATAATCTCTTGATCAGATAATTATCTCTCAATGAAAATGAAATTAGAGCATCTACAGAAATTAGAAATTTCACAGAACTAATTTCCAAAATCCGATTGAATTTTCCATATCATTTAAAAAACGTTTTCTATCCGAACCAACAACTTTATTATTCAATATTTCAATATCTGATCTCATAATATATTGCAAACGATGTGTACATCCGCTCACTTTCTATCTAACATTTCCTTTCGAATATAATTTTTCTACCACTGAAAATGAAATTATACCATCAACAGAAAGTAAAAATCTCAAAGAACTAAATTTCGATGCGATTGAATTATCCATATAATTGAAAAAAAAGTTTTCTTTTTATACATTTGAACATTGCGAATATTCTACTATGCATACATCTTCGGCAAAGAAGCAGAGATAGCAAACGTGAATATTTCCGCTGTCAACATAGGTGGCAACGAGCCAAGGGGACAGAAGGGAGACAAAAGGATACCAAAGGAGACCAGTGCACTTGCACAGATCCCTGATGTTATAACATAGGGAGGCCATCGCACACTCTTGTGCCAATCGGCCACTGAACTCTACCCATTCAATGGACATGAGTAAAAAGTATGTATCGAAACAGAGGCGGAATTTAAGCAGCCAAAGGTGTAGTAAGGCTACACTCGATAATATCTTCATTTGACTGAATGAAATCGATGCATCTGACTCATTATGTTTTTTATGAAATAATTTTATGAATTTAGCATATCAATCTCATATTGAGTTCGAAGCAATAACGATAGTGTACCTATATCATTATAATATTGTCTATCTAACGAGTAAGATTGCAGATCTGATCATAATAACCACTATGACAATCACATCCCACATTTGAGAATAATGAAGACCAATGTTTTCATAAGACGCATTCTAGTTATTGACATGTTATATCTGAGCTTGGGATTTTATTTATTACAAGAAATTGTAATTCCATGCTTTTGTTCCACATTCATAAGTACGATGGTTATTCAATAATTGAAAGAACAAATTCATTGGAATAACTTTTATAAATTTCGAATATTAATGCGTCTGAAAATACTCTCGTTAATATCATTCAAGACCTGATAATTAAATGTCAATACACTGCGCGAAAAAAAATATAACAAGAAAGGCGTGGATAACAGACGCATTATTGAAAAGTATTGAAAATCGTAATAGAATTTACAAAATCTGGGAACAGGAAAAAAACGAGGATACATGGAATAGTCTTAGACTGTATGGGAATAAACTGAATTATTTGATGAAACGCGCGAGAAGTGAATATTATATGACCAGGTGGTATAGTGCCATACAGATGTGGAGGGTGGTAAAAGAAGTTTGTCCCAAATGTAACGTAGACACAAAAGTTGATGAATTAGAGTTTGAAGATGGGGTGATCAGTAGCTCACAGGAAATATCTCAGGTGCTGAATGAATATTTTACAAATGTCGGTAAGAAATTGGCATAGAAAATCAGAGTCAGAAAAAAATCCACAAATAGAAAAAGTAATACGAAACGTAAGCTAAGACTAATATGAACAAATTTTGAATAAATCAAAGAAATCATTACTAGTTTGAAAAATCATAAAAGTAGCGGGCCTAACAAGATTTCGTCAGAAATTTTAAGAGCGGGTATTGACTCATTAGAGCCGCTAATTACACATTTACTCAACTCTATCCTACAAACTGGTATATTTCCTGACGTACTGAAAACCGCCGTAGTAATACCTCTTCATGAGGGTGGTGATAAAAAGAAATGTGAGAACTACAGACTGATATCCTTGATTTCCAACTTGGCAAAGATTATAGAAAAAGTCATCAAAGAGAGATTTACATCGAATTTGAATGAAAATAAAATATTATCAGAGCGACAATACCGTTTCACAGAAAAAAGATCTACACAGGATGCTATCGCTTCACTCACAGAAATTGTTCATAAAGCTTTCAATGAAAATAAGGTATCCTTATGCGTTTCATAGACTTAAAAAAAGCGTTTGATACAGTGGAGCATGCTACACTGTTGAGATTGCTGGGAGTTGGGAATGGAGGATGTCGTTTTGGCCTTAATGCGTAGCTATCTAACAAATCGTCAGCAATGTGTAAAGTTAGAGAATGGGATGTGTAGTAATTTTTGTACAGTTGAGTTTGGAGTTCCGCAGGGTACTGGGCTCGGCCCTGTACTCTTCCTACTGTACATTAACAACTTATTTTTCATACATACAAAAGGTGAATGCCTTGGCTTTGCTGATGATACTTGCATATTTTATAAAGGAAATAGTTGGGAGGAACTGAAAAATATAGTTGAATTAGATTTCGTTCAAATGAAGAACTGGATGGATGAGCACTTAGTAACAGTTAACTTCAATAAAACTAGGTATATCCCATTCTCTATGGATAGATCGATATAAAGTCGTACTGTACCGGATGGTGCGCCTTTTTGATTCGTGTTAGTGACAATGTAGCTTTCGAAATCCCTTGTTCTTACAAGAGTGAGTATCTGGGAGTTGTACTTGATGTTCATTCAAGCTGGGAAGCACATGCATCTAAATTGATTGTGAAGCTCAGGGGTTTGGTAGCTAAGTTTAAATACCTCTCACATATTATCGATACATGTAACCTTAAATTAATATATCAGGCTCTTGTAGAGTCGCAACGGATATATGGAATAATAGCTTGGGGGGTGCATATAATACTGTTAAGAACAAACTTGTTGTGCAGCAGAAATGGCTGCTCAAAATAGTTTTCAAAAAAGAAATCACCTTTCCCTCGAAGGACTTGTTCAAAATGTCTGGGGTGTGGGACTTGAAGCAATTGTTTTGCTCAGCATTTTTGATGCACTTGAAAAAATAACATGCATAAACAGACATATATCATTCATTCATTGGGTACCAGATATAGCAAGTATTCTCTAGTTGTCTCCAAAGTTTCAAAAGCCATTTGTCAAAGGAGTAATTCTTTTCTAGCACCATGAGTTTTCAATAGGTTACCTTCAGAACTCAAAATAGAAGTAAATATAAGGAAATTCAAAAACAGATTGAAATACTGGTCATTTAATACAGAAAGAGAATATATTAACGATCTTATTGATTTCAAAAATAATTCGTATATATAAATAATGAATTAATGAACTTATCCAACAAAATTTTCGAGTAAAATTCAATGTATGTGCAATTCATAGAGAATTAATAATATTGTTATATCTTGCTGACTTGCAAGCATGAATAACATCACTATATAGTAACTTTTCTTTCATTGTGTGAACATCGAACTTTTGAATATTATTGTGATTGAAAACTAAATAATTTCTTGTTTGAAACTATCTCGCCACAGGTTTTTCAACCTTTGCGAGTGTTCTTTTCGTTTTGAATCTTTAGTCCTATGAATAGAATGTAGGTATAATGTGAGTGAATTTTCGGTAACACAAATTAGAAATTGTTGATTCAAAAAATGCGATTAAAGATTTATTATTATTATTATTTGGAGCAAAATAGTTAGTAAAAACTTTAGAATTTATGTTGGCATCACTGGAATGAACCGAAATGATTGTCAGTTGGATCAGAATGTCCTGATTACAACCTCAAAATAAAGTTTAACGATGATGCGACCACTTGATATTCTAGTTGAACAACGCCTCGTGATTGGCTTTTTATCTACTAAAGTAGAAAAACCAGCTGATATACGGTTGATAATCACTGTATCAACTATACAAGGAAAAGTTGAAAGAACCGTGGAAATTTTCACGAGTGGGTAAAACAGTGTAGAAGTCAATGAGACTAAGTGACTGACTAACCTTCCAGTGATTTCTCCTCGTGAAATTGATGTTAATTGCTTGTATGAGCAATGAGATAGCAAAAGATTGAAGAAATGACGACAGGAATATTATTTGTTTAGTCACAAGGGTTTTACATTTATCAAAATTAGAAGAAGATTTTGTTCATATAATTTTTTATAACTTGTTCATTAACTAAATGTTTTGATACTTGACTGCTATGATTATTCTCAAATAATAATAAATACATTTAAAAATGAAGAAAATTGATAGGAAAATTGTCCTAACTTTAGAAATGTTGGTTGCATAGTGAATAAAATGTAAGGTTTGTAGAGTTAGATTAAAACGCAAGGTTATAACCCCAATCAATACTATTAAATTCAATCTAATAGAAAGTTTCAGTATTCATGTATTCCTCATATGCTACCCAAGCTCTGACAAACTTTGAGTTACCTGAAGCACTTCTAACACAAAATAGTGAGAACAGCACGGTCCCAATCCTTGTAAATTCGGAGATATCCAGCTTCATAAATTTCATCCTCGTGGCTCCTGAATTCACAATTTTCAACATGAGAGGTGTTACCATAGATGGAATGAAATATATACCTAGTACAGAAGGTCACATTGGTAATCAATGCAAAATGATTATCCAGAATGTTGAGTTAATTTTGATAGATAAATGTCAGAATATCTTTTCGATAGGTAATTATTGTTTTGAAACCTTAAAATTTTCGAATTGGAAATGTATTCCTTCAGTAATGAAGAATATGTAGATATGATTTATGCTCATGGTTTTTGCGGAAACGCACGACAAGCTAGAGAATACCACATAAGATTCTGTAGTGATGAAATATGTATTAAAAGGTCAAAAAAATTGTGAAAATTTATTAGATAAAATAATAAATATTTTCAACAATGTTTGGTGTGGCCTTTATAATTCTTGCTGATTCATATTTTGAATAATAGATTTAATGCTTATCGAAATTTTCTACAGAACACGTTGCTAAATTTGACCAATGATGTTTCGCTAAATTTCATACTGTCTGTTATATACTGTCCACGTGACATCAAGAAACGATAGTTTTTGAATGGGTGAATGAATATTTTCGAAATGAGTGGATTGGTAGGGGAGGTCTAACTGCTTGGCCACCACGGTCCCCGGATCTCAACCCGGTCCATAAAAGCACATATTCAAATAATAATTTCACTTCATTTCAATCAAATTATGCAATCCTACATTGATAAAGTAGAACACTTCTTATTGATTGTGCGATGAGTGAAAAATAATTGATTACTTTTGACACACAATGCACAATAAATAAAATGGTCCCAATCTATAAATCTTCCATGGAAATTCAGAAATTTCATGAAAAAAATGTCATTCTCTCTCAGGAAGATACTTTCTCTAAACCTTTCATCTCTCTTCAATGATTGTTTAATCTTTGTTAGAAGAGTGTATCAAATAGTCATAAAGTATAATACCATTGGAGGTTGAGGTATGTATCATTGCTTAATGAGCATAAGAATGTATGAATCTAGAATGTATCGGCAAGGCTATTTTTATTCATACTGACAGTCGAGCTGCAGTTAAAGTACTCGAATTATATCGGATAATTTTTAAAGTAACCAGAGATTATTAGCACAGCAGGTAGAAGTGAATTCTAGATGACAGTATCACCACTCAAATCACGAAGTAATCAAAAAGCTGATGAAATAATCAGAATTGATCCTGGCTCCTGCTCACGGTACTTCTTTCAAACGTAAGCAAAATATGGTAATTGGTGAGCAAAATAAACTTCAAGCTTAGCGAAGAATGCCTGATATAAGATCAAAAGTCATGAAATATTTTTCGTGTAAATATTAGGCCGGTTAAGCATGCCTTCACAACTAACGGCCACCTATCATCGTTGCGAGCAAGAGAATCAATATCAAGACATTTAATCTCATTTTGTTCATTATCAACAATATTTTCTTGAATTTGAACTAACCTACATGTGTTGATACCACCTCACACGCGAAAAATTCCTCAACATATTAACATTTGGGAAAACATTCTGAAAGTATATAATTCTACTATTCACACAGTATCACAATAATTCTAGCATCGCTCCAAAACTAGAGGTCATATTCCTCAAATCAAAACAAAAAAAACATCCCTAATTTACACGAATCGAAAGATGATGTATGCTGAATTGATTCTGCAAGATCAACAAGTGGCCGTGAATTTAAAATTTGCATATCAACAGGTTCTCGATTCGAAATACTAGAATTATTCTCAATTTGCTTCAGAAAGCAGAACAGAGTAATAAAACACTTCCAATTTCCACATTCATTCTGCCAGAGAAGAGGGGTGGAAAGAGGATCGATATATTGTATCTGGTTACATTTTTAGCGCTCTCTATGGAATAGAATACAAACTACAAACACCACAAGAGATAGATTAGACGGATAGGTATCGAAATGATGATGAGGTTCACCACGTACGCAAAAGGTGGCGCTGAAACGAGAAATCTTCAAGTGTGAAATTTCAGTTGACGGGTCCTCATACTTATCAGTTTTCATCAACTTTGGCTCCGGTGATATGCGATAGGCCCTCTTGCGGGCGTTCTAATAAACGCTGTGGGACATTGATTGTCCATTTGACCCTTTGTTTGCTTAGAATTCTCGAATACTGTGCATTGCATTGGTATTTTCTTTGGGAAGTTTTTTCTTATATAAATTCAGAATACATTATCGGTAAATCAACAAGTACTAATTTGAAAATTACAATACACTTCGAAAGAAGAAATTGCATCAATAACATAAAATGTAAAAAAAAAACGCGTCTCGAAACGAAGTCTTTTCACAACAACGAAGTTATGGGCTTCGGAATGAAACCATCTTTTGCTAATGTATCAATAATTACCCGTGAAAATGATCGTATAAATACAAAAATATTATAAATGCGCAGGTATCATCTTGCTCATAATAGAACTGAAACTTCTTTCGAGTGAACAATATTAAAGATTTTGTATTGGACACAGAAATAAATAGCAAGAAAGAGCAACGCACAAGAAAAACAACAAAACAAAATTTGCAAGAAAAATATTGTTTTTCAATATTCCATTGTCATCAGTTGGTGCTTTAATGGTTATATATATATATATATATATATATATATATATATATATATATATATATATATATATATATATATATATATATATATTGATGGTTTGTGATAACTGAAATTTGAGAAAGTTAGTTAGCTGCAAAGAATCATTTTGGCCAACATTTACTTTGAAATCTCCCCTGAGATTCTCAAAGGTTTCATCCTCGTCCCTTCAAAGTGCTTCAGGTGAATCAAATATAATATAAAACCTTAATAACTCTTTACGGATATAATGGAGGTATCATATGATACGGATGTGATTAATCTCAAAAGACGTGGACAAATATTACTAACACAATTTTGGACTGGTTTCAGCTGTTCATGTGTAGATTCTGAGACGTACAAAACAAAGCGCATGCGCTACACTATGTTTTTCGCTGTATGGTTATATACGTCATTTTCTTCTTTCATAGCGCCGAAATCAGTTCATTTCTTACTTCAAATCATTTCTGTCGCTCATGTAACGAAATGTATATGTATCCTCTCATGTCGATTGAGTTTTATGAGCGCCAACTGAAAATTTATTTTCTATGAATGAATGAATGTATCAATATCAGACGCTCTCAAAATAATTTAATTCTTGATTCTGTTCCACTTGTTGATTGTAGAATCACTACAACATTTTAATAATATTGAATTTATATAAACCAATATATTTCAGTAGTCCACCAGAACTAAGGTATGCTTGAGAACAATCAAAATGGAAATGGTACTTATAGAAATTTACATATAATTATTAATGAAGGAGAAGAACCTTTGAAAAAAATCAGTCCCCAAAAATGTTCTAATATCGGCTATTTCAACCCCTGGCCATTCCATTGAAGTGATTTCGTGACCTTGGAGGTAGTTTCTAACGATATGCGCATGGTGATTTCTGGCGTTATTAAGCATAAACAAAACTTTTTCACCCATGTTTGACACGAATTGTACAACATGATCTTTTAAAATGTCTTAAACGTACCTCTGAGCATTGAGGGTTCCATTATTCACAATGACCAGTTCAGAGCAGGTGTTTGAAATTTGTTCATCATGATTAAACCTCCACCGAAACCATAGGTAGGTGAAAAGTTGCATTAGGCATATCTATCATTTCGACGTCTGTATACTAAGGACCGTAGATCGAAATGAAAAAGATAAAATATCAACTCATCTGTGAGCAATACACTCTCCCAAGCAACTTTTAACTAACTGACATGTTCTCTGGCAAAATTCGATGTGCTGCGGTTAGAGCTGGACCTCGACCTTCGACACGAAGTCTCAAACCTCTGTCGAAGCAGCATTTGAATGAGCCTATCAATACAATTATAATATATTTTGTCTCAACAAATAACGATGGATGGCCTCTGTTGCTCGAGGTCGTCCTTGCCTAGGTCTCCTTTCATGACTTCCAGTCTCCCTGCATCTGTGAGTCATTTTGAAACTGTTGAATTAGACACCCCAAGCCTTTGACCTATTTTCGTCAAATTAAAATTTTTCAAGGACAACAAATGTTACTCGGAGAAATTGATCAATAACGGCTGTTATCAATATGTGGTAGTTTCTTGAAAAATCACGATTTTTTGTTTCATTTTATCCCGCTCGAGAGGAACATGTGCGCCAAGAAAACTTTTTGTTGGTATATATCTGGACCTATCCGAAGAAAACATGTATTAATAAGTTGTTGTCTACCAAGAAGGAAATTTGAAATACAGAAATTGTGCGTTAGTTTCTTGGCGCAGTGACGTTGGCAAAAAAGCCAAAGGGTCATTGAGGAGCAATTTCTTCAGCATTATGCCTTTAATATTTATACGACGATTATACCAAAAGTATCGTACCTTCACTCATATTTTAGACCCAATCTTATTCTACGTTGTCAGGCTGTTAACATCCTTTAAAGCAGTCCTCATTGGGTTTAACACGCATCCAATGCCTTTTCCTGTTGTTGTTTTCTGTATCATTCTATAAGTAAAAAGTCAGAAGAAGCTTTATCAGAACTGACATAGCTGCTTTCATATATATATTGCTGCACGAGGTAGCCCAAAGATGTTCATTTTAGTTCTGTAAACCTACCTAACTTATCGATTTACCAAAATTATATTCTAGTTCTCTCACTGTAGTGACGATGTTTCCTGATTACAGGTCACACATGCTCCATATGATTCTTTGCTTTCTCCACGAAAGCAGCCCAGGTCGTAGGTCGCTATCAACAGATATCCGGCCATCCTATGATCCTCATACCGTTTTTACCAATCTTTGATTTTTTTGTCGATACACTAGTTCCCAAATGCTGTCGTCATCATTTCAATAAAATTGAAGACAATTTCGTTTTGCTGATTTTTCTTCTCAAAAAGAAACCGCGAAGAAGGCAAAAGAGACATGTGAACAATCGCACATCGTTCAGTAATCAGCGCTTCGGTACCAAATGACCTCATGCGTTTCTAAAAGAAGACTTAGTTCTCACACCCACTTCACAGAGGTTGTTCGTACGTTCTGATGCGGAAATATGAAGCTAAGACAGATACAATCCTCATAATGCAAGCACAATGATTTCATAATTCTCAAATCTATGCAATATAATGTTTTATAATTTTGAGAATAATCATTTTTCATAGATTCAATTCAATCATCTACCACTTCAAAACAGAAAAATCCAATGGTTAATTTACTTAAGATTAGATAATAAGATAATTTTTTTAGACCACCGATGAGTTTGGTTTCATCTTTATCAAAATGTACTTATCCCTCCTTCCTACGACAAGCCGCCCCCAGTCCGGCCATTGTACAGTCCTATCAAAAAGACTAGAATGTCTATGTTCAATTGGCGTATATGTTATTGTCTAATTCAGCAATGAGACAAAATTTGCGTTTTATGTAAATTTGGTGACGCAATATCCAAATACGCAGCATTGATCATTTTTGTCGCTATTATACGAAAGAAGGGAAAATCAAATCTGCTTCAGTCTTCTTCGTTGTACACAGGAAGATTGAAGAAGGTTCTTGAAAAAACGCTGATTTCTTAACAAAGCCCCACAACCGAGGAATATCAAAATCTCAATATATTATTTTCCTGAAAATCAATGATCGGTTCAAAGTCAACAAAAAGAATATCAGCGTTCTCTCGAATTGAGCTTCATATGATTTCAGATAACGAAGCAAGTTCTTTTTTCGATTTACAATACCTTTTGAATGAGGTGGCCGTAATCTTCGTTCCGTTTCAAGATATTTGTAATAAGGGACGCAGAGGTATAGGGGATAATTTTCGAAATAAAAGATAATACGATCAATACGAATCTATCCTGAAAAATATCACATCAATTTTTTTCTCGAATGAAATACCTGGTATCTGAAGAACTATTCATAGCAGACACCTAATAGGTTATAATTGAAATTGAAAAATTAGTCGATGACGTAAGAACTTGAAAAAAATTTCACTTAATGACGAAATTTTCTTTATAAATATGAAAATTGACATGATCCTCTATTCTTCTCAAAACTGAAGTAAAAAAAGTAATGAATTTTATTTCTTACTTCTCAGCCGCACTGTAAAACGTTATGAACCTAAACTTTCATTCAATTATTCAAAGAAATGGAAGGCTGCATAAATATCTTTATCCACTTAACGTTTTTGATTTAATATATGGTAACATAAATCAATGATCGACATATCCAGATGACAGTTGATATTTATGTCTATTTTTCTAGAAATTGTGAAACCTGATATAATGTTTTTCTTATTTATATTATATGTGAAATGGAAAACAGGACAAACAGTCATAATTTTTTAATTGATACTTCCTTTAGTATCATCTCACTAAATATATAAAAAATAATAATTATATTATAAAATAAAAAAAATGGAAATAACTCTAGTAACCCATATTTAGATGTGGTTCTTTTGGTAGGATATTCTACACATTGAAAAAACATGAAAGTTCCCAACAACATCTTTTGGAAGTTACAGCTTCATATCACCCTATCACTTCCGGAATGGTTCAATAATAATAATAGAAAAATAACAAAATATTATATTTTAGCATTCTAGTTTATCTTTTGTAAATCACTTATGAAATTGAAGTCAGGAACACATGCGTTAAAGATAAGTAGGTAGAAAACACCCTATTTTTTCGTGAACTTAAGCCTTTTTGAGATATAATCCTGAAAAAAAAATTTTCACGAAAGAAAAGATGCAACGTTTTCCATAGAAATTTAAAAATTTTAATTAAATGTTTAATTCGGCTACACATTCACATTCAGAATCAGTTTTTTCCACAGCATCGAGATCACCCAAATAAAAACAACCACAATTGAGCAGAGACAATTCTAGATTGCTGCTCATAAATTTTACTTTCTGAAATTCAACTGTTTTAAATATCATCCTTCGAATGAGGATAATAGATAATAAAACTGAGGTGGTGTATAATGAAAAATAATCGAAGTTATTCACAAAAAATATTTCAGAGAGACTGGGCCATGTTTACAAGAGAAGTTGTTTCAAACATTCTCAATAGCAATTTTCATGCAAATACTCGAATAATAGAAAATCGATTAATTGAACCTATACAATTACCTGTTTGTCTTACAGCTAGAGACAATTTCAATTGTCTTGAAAAGGATATACATGAATTGTTTACGATTTAGAAATTTACCCTCAGATACCAGAAGAGACTCGTTTTTCAATTAGACAAGCCATCTGCAGATTTTGGCGTTAATGAAGGAAATTGGCAGAATTTACTATTTTATAAATATATATTGGTAGGGAAATCTTGTATCAAGGCTCCCGAGATCTCTTAATCTCAGATCTTTTGCTTTCTATTCATTCATTTTTACTCTCCTTTACTTCATTTACCTTTGTCAGTATTTTCATTCATATCAGAGCTTTTGGCATCTCACAGTTTTCTATTTATGTTTTTCCACGATAGAACATATTGAAATCAAAGCGATATGTCATTATTGCCCATACCATTCATTCTGAAAAGAAGTATAGTTCCCGCTGTGAGGGCGCAATTGTTTCTATTCACGGTATTTAAAAATCAAAGGGAAATTAAACAATACTGGTACAGAATATTAGCTAGAAGGTAGTATAATGTTATCGTTCACCCAAAAAAGTTGCATACTTTCGATTAAGAGCAAATATTTATTCTCTCTCACTTCTTCCATTGCATCAGCCTCTATACCAGGGCTGTTCAAACTTGAACTGCTGGCGATCTACCTCAATATTTTTAGACTACTTACGATCGAACCTGAGAGGCTGCAAGTATGTGTGATGCAGGGTTGTTGTACATACCTGATACATCCTACCTAGGTAGGGTGTACCGTAGCATATATAGATATTAGCTTTCCGCACAATATACATTTTTTAGTGAAGGTTTGGGTTAGGCTTAGTTAGGTTCTTCTCTATTATATCAATGAAAGAACTCATAGTTATTCAAAATTGCGAGTTTATTGCTTGCTACAAAACTAAAGAGTTACATATGGTGTTTAACTTAACTAAGAAGTGACTTTGGTTGTTGAAGCGTGGCACTGCATGTCTTCAGCATACTTTTCATAAGATAGTACGTAACCAATGAGTGCTAATCGCAAGCATGATGAAATATGATCGTCAGTTAGTCGATTCATTTCAGAAAATGCAGACTAGCACAAGTAGGTTGACCCAAACATTGCCGTCAGTTGAAGGGCGATTTGCCTTAGATTCGAATATTTATCTGCAGATATAGAACACCAAAAATTTGTATCAGATGCTGTAGCTTTGAAATCTATATCTGATATAATCTGCACCAACTCATTTTCAACACAACATGAGTTCATATTAAACTGACTTGCTATTTCAGTAGCTAATTCCTCAATGTTTTTACATGAAAAAGGATAACTTATAAATAATGCTATATTTGCCAATTACCTGCAATCATAAAAACACATGTCGAATTGTCCCAAAATATTTGATAATTCAGCCTCATACGTATCATAATTCAACTGAGGAATTCTTGCTTTCAAAGACGGAAAATGTTTCAGATAGATCAACTGAAAAGAAAGTTCAGTTGATCTATCATAAGTTGCAATTTACTTTTAAATGCGTTTACTGCGCTAATCTTCTCAATAATAGTTTCACCTTTGCCTCGAAGCTCCAAGTTTATGGTGTTTCAGCGAATTGTGATGTCAGTCAAAAATGCCAAATCAGTTAGCCAGTTTCCGTTATTCAACGTCTGAGTGTCATCACCTCTTTCGTCTAGAAAAGCTGTTATTTCGGACAATAATTCTTGAAACCTTTCTAGGAATTTTCCGCAACTCAACCACCTAACGTCCGTGTGAAGAACTTGATCAGTGTGTTCAGCTGACTCCCTATCCACCAACTGTAACTTAAAGAGCCGCCGTTGCAAGCTACGTTCACGGATGGAATTCATAATTTTTGTTGCAATACTCATAATTTCCTCCGTGTTTGAAACTTGTTGATGTATAATGCAATGGAATGGAAAAAATGAAGTTAAATCTTCATTAGCTCGACACAATGCCACAAAACCGTTTTGTTTCCAGTCATTGCTGGTGCTCCATCGGATGTAATGCACACTAATTTATGTATTGGTAGCTTGTAGTTTTTTACAAAATCGAAGAAATCTTCATATAAATCTTCGCCACAAGTCTTCCCTCCAGATGAATGATTGTCATAATTTCTTCCTTAGCCAACATGTCATTGAATACCATCTGAATAAAAATACACAGCTGGGCAGTGTCTGTCATATCGGTGGATTCGTCGAATTGTAAAGAAAAGTATGTACATTTCATGATATCATGTTTTAGTATATCTGCCATGTCCTGACTCATGACTTCAATACGTCTTGTGACAGTCGGACGAGATAACTGAAGTTGTCTGATAGCAGACATGATTTTTGTTTTATTTTTGAAATCTCCAAATAAAGTCTCATCCGCTTCAATAAATGTTTCCTTCACAACCGATCCGTCTTTGAATGGTTTCTTCTTCTTTTGATTGTTTGACTGGTCTTGTAAACATGGTTCATTCTTTTTTCAAACAAGATATCAAATCACCTACTTTTCATTATCTTAATTCACTCTGTGGCGGAAAATCCTTTTCGTTTTTATGAACCGTTTTATGATACCTCACTAAGTTACCACGCTTAGGTATTGCAACTGACGTAAGACAAATAAGACAAATGCACTTATCCTTCACTATACAAAAAAACTCTTCCTCCCAATCGTTATTGAATTGATACGTTTCAGATTTCTTCGCTGCACTCATTTTTTACAATTTAATAATAAACTTTGTATCGACGTAGTATTGCCTTCAAGTTACAATTCAGAATGACTCCAATTCCTGCAGGCGCAACATTTATATCGGCGCTAACGAAAGTCGTGTTTCCGTCAAACGCTCCGCCCGAAATTTCTAGAAAAGCGGCAAGAATAAAAAACGCGGCTTTTCTTTGACAAGTACCTCGCGTTCCTTTGATAAAGCCGTCTTTTGCCGCTAGCAGAGTGTAATTTTATCACGTAATAAACTTTCGTAGTTTAGTTACCTACTTATAGAATTTTTTTTCTTCTCAAGATCTACTCAAAAAGTACTCGCGATCACTCAAAATGCATTCTCACCGTGTGATCAGTGAATAGACAATAGTTTTTTCCGAACTCGTTATATTCTGAACTATTGAATAAAACATTCAAATTCAAAATAGTGGTATATATTCATCAAGAAGTATTCAATTTGTTTGTGAAGGGAGTCACACTTAAGGAGCCGGATGCGAAGAACTCAGCAAAGGATATTGATTTATTAATACTAATAATAAAAAACAAGTACTGTGTTTTAAGGAATTTTACCTCATAATTGCGATTCCTAACGCGTTTCACTACACCGTAGCTTCTTCAGACAAATGAATGTACAGAAAATATAAATATAAATGTTCTTGAGTAATTAAAAGATTATTGGGTTGCTTCTTCTTAAGTGGTTATTTATGACAGGTATATCCAATAAAATTGAGGAAAAGACTGCTCCCCGAATAGATTCAATAGAGGTGAAGGGCTTAAATCGACTTGTTCATTGATGAGTCTACCTGAGTGTTTGTATTTATTGATTTCTAAAGTTTCCCAAAGATCTATTTTCTAAGAGATGATTCGCGTGATTTGAATCTGATGTTTTATTTGAAAAACTGCGTTTATGTTCCGATATTCTAATATTAAAATTTCTATGAGTTTTACCAATGTAGAAATCATCACAGACATTGCAATTCAATCTATAAACACCTGATTTATTGTTTTTACCTGGTTTGGTTTTATTATTTTTATATATTTGCCTAAATTATTATTAGTTTGGAAAGCTATGTTGAAATTATTGCTACTTAAGAATGATTTTAGTTTCTCACTTGTAATGCCAACGTTGGTTAAGATGTTGAATTTTTATTTCAGTTTATTGATAGGGTAAACTTCATTCAATGCGATTCTACTTTGTTTTTATTTAAAATATTATTTATTAGTTTGGGATTGTAACCATTATTTTGGCTATTTGTTTAATCAAATTTAGTTCTTTGTTGAAATTTTCTGGTGATAACGGGATGTTAATCAATCTATGAATAAAACTATTGGATGCGAAATTGTTACGTTTATGAAATTTATCGAATTATTGCTTTCTATTTCGGTTGTGAATGCAATTTTTGGATGTAATGAATTTATATTATTTTCGAAAATTTTTAACTGTCTATCTGTTCCTGTAAAGCATATTCTAATATAAAATTTCTATGAGTTCTACCAATGTAGAAATCATCACAGACATTGCAATTCAATCTATAAACACCTGATTTATTGTTTTTACCTGGTTTGGTTTTATTATTTTCTATATATTTGCCTAAATTATTATTAGTTTGGAAAGCTGTTTTTCATTTCGTTACGATCATGTGTGATGTTGAGGATAATTATCGCTGCAGGTATACGTCCATTCTCGTTTTGATGACACCTCGACATAAATGCTGAGTTGGTTAACATTACATGTTAGTGGTCACGGTTTATAACGACAGAATTTATTTTATTGAAAAAAATGCATACAACATATGTTCATGGCTTGTTAACGAACGATTGCAATACCGTAATTCAAGGAGCTACAGAAATTAGGTGACATATTCTAGATCTTTCTCTTCCGAGAAAATGTGTGGACAACCTTTCAGATAGTTTTAACAGTTTTTGCAATATTCTTGGATTATAGGAACTGTTAATTTTATTATCAATCAATATTTACTTCAAATTATAAAAACTTTATTCAGGAATTGTTTTAAATGGAATGAGATGCTCTATCAAAGAATGTTTGTCTCTCCAAGACTAATCGACTAACATTTTAACAGCCTCGTATACTCACAATTTGGGCTCTACAGACTTCATCTAGAACAGCATATGTCTATGGTCTTTTAACGAACGATTGCAAGTACAACAACTATTTCTACTGAGATGATAAGTAGGAAAATTCTTCTTGAAAAAGTTCATAATTACCTGCTATATAATTATTTATTTTACTTCTGACTCATACTAATCACCAGAATTTCATCACTAGTCTACACTACAGAATTTCAAAATTTCAAATTTCTTTTTTGGTAGGCAACTAATTATAAACACATGTTTTTCTCTCGAAAATGTCCGGACATATGCCAACCAAATTCGATTCACCTCATTTGGCACTATTATTATCGCTATCCGTTGTCTCGTCAATAGTTTTATCCTTGTGCATGGCGGGCAGTAAGACGACAGCTTTATATGGTTTTGGGACATATGATATAAGAGTAATTTGATTATGAAATCTTAAAACGAAGTAAATTAACATCGAATTTTGTTGGGCAAGAATTCAAACGGGATTTAAGGTTTCTTTTATTATTTGTAGCAACAAGGGTCTATGTAGATTTAGTCGTTAGTAACTAAATAACTCAGTAGTTTCAAATTAGTGTAACAATTGTCAGTTGTTATCTTACTATCACCGCATTATATTGGTTCAATAAGGGTTTGACTAAGTTGTCTGAAGAGTTCGATACTTGATATTTGCTTGTTTTCAAGAATATACCTCACATCTTCTTAAGTAACATCCCTTCGAGTCAATCATGACCTAGACTTTCATGTCGTATTTGTTCTGTTTATTAGGCACGTGTTGCGGCAAAACATGAGTTTTCCCAGAACAAGGTCTTTCAGCTCCTTGAAGTATCTTCCGTGGAAGTATCTGTTAAACAGAGAAAGGTCAACAATTTGTCTTCTAAGAGCCAGCGGTTGGAGATCGCGGGTGAACTCCGGGAGGTCTATGAGTCGCACAGGACGTTTTTGCACACTATCCAGCATCCGCAACGAATGTTTGGGAGCAGATACCCATACATGGAAACAATATTCCAAAGCATGTCGAAACTGCGCCTCAAATAGAAGCAACAGCTGAGATGACGTGAAGTATTGCTTGGCTCTGAGAAGAAAACTAAGTTTAGCTGATGCTATTGCTGATACATGTTCATGCCAGCAAAACCCGGAGTTGACCGTTATTCCAAGAAGGGGCATCGAATCTGTGAATGCAATTTATTGGCCTTGCATCATTAGAGGAGGTTCTCCAGCGGGGACCTTTCTAGAAAACGTAGCGTCTTGCTCGCGTTGGAGCTCACCAGGTTCAACTGACCCCACTCAGATATCCTCAGCAAGTCAGAGTTTAAGTTATTAATTTGTTGATATCTCTGACGCTGATATTCCACAGCTGTAATCACGAACTCTTGAAAGACGTAGATGACAGAAGATCGTTTATCTGCAACAGAAACAAAGTTGTAGAAAGAATGGATTCCTGAGGCACTCCTGCTTGCAATTGGAAACAATCAGATGTTATACTGTCGACCACAACTTGTATTGATCTACTAAATAAAATAAAAGTAATAAATTGAGATTTTGCAAGAAACTATTACGTATTGGTAACAGCAGTTGATGATCAATTTTTGTGAGTAACGTTTTTTCTTCTTGAGAATTTTAATTTTCGATAATAGTGTAACGCGAATCAAGAAATTTGACCCCAGCAGAATATTCTGAAGCAAAGCTACTAGATGACTTAGGTAGGAATGATATAAGAAAAAGCCAAAAGCTTAGGGTATCCCATTCAACTATTTCCTGAGTGATCAGCAGGTACAGGAAGGCTGGTAGTCGTGAAAGGAAACCTTTCTTCTGAACAATAACGCTGATCCATGGCCGTTGTTTGAGAATTTCCTCGTTAATAAAACAGTTCGCTTCTGCTAAGCACCTTCAAATGTTTCGAAAGAACAGTAAAGTGCAAATTAGCACTAAAACGATACAAAAATATCTCAGGGAATTTTTAGGCCTCGTGTGACAGCTCGAGGCCCATCGAAGAGCCCGATTTGCTGACTGAGATAGAGTTTTGTTTACAGATGATTCCAGATTTTGGTCTGGTCAATGCAAATGATGGAATCCTTAATGCTCATAAGTACATGATGTACTATTTGCGGCAAACATGGGCAAACATTTTTTTAAGCATGATAACCCCAGCACTAAGCTCATGTCGTTAGCAAGATCAAGAAATTACTTTAATGGAGTGGCCTGCACGAAGTCCTGGCCTTAATCACATCGTACATATCTGAGGCATTCGCAATAGAATATTAAATGACCAGCAAAACCAGCCACCTATCGTGTATGAAGTTCGAAATAGACTGATCGAAGTTTGGAACAAAACGGATCAGAATGCTATAATGTCGATGATTTTGAATATGAAGCGTGGATGTCATGAAATAATTTTCACATTTTTTCCAAATGATTTCAATGAGTACCATTTTCATTTCCATTGTTCTCAAGCATTCCTTAGTCCTGGTGGATAACAAAAAAAATAATTCTTCAACATATATAATTTTCTGCTGAATAAATTTGAATTTTCGATTTCGTGCGTAAATTTCTTGGTGCAGTGTAGTTTATTACAACTAATGTATTATACGTACATTAAAATTGAACAGGATCATTTATTACCATTTATCATCATTATCCCTTTATCCAATTTCGAAAATCACATATCTGGCTTTCTGTTGATATGATGCAGCAAAATAACCACATGCAGGTGCCCCAGAATGGGTGGGCACTATTTCACCAGCGCATATAGATAACAATACCATGGTTAACTGCCAGATTATCACTTAGGTGATCACGTTATTTGGATCTCACAAAAGATCTCTCCAGATACAGAAATGATAACTTCATTATTCTATCAAGCCTCGGAGATAACACAAACGGTTCAGTCTAAAAGTTATTTATCTGTACTTGCCTAAGCATTTATGGACGGAAATTAGGGTTAACTTGGCGAATCAAAAGTTTCATGCAATTTGTCGGAATTTAAGACGCCTTTCTTAGTGACTTCTCCTTCAACAATTTGACATTAAAAACCAATTAGAATATTGGTTTCAGCGAAATAAACATTTCGACTTAACCTCGAACTTTTTGCAGACAATATACACTGCGCGAAAAAAAATCTATGCATAAAATCGAAAATTCTAATTTAATCAAAAGGAGTTAAGATATGTTGATAAATTATTATTGTCGAGTAATTCAGAAGCATGCAGAACTAAGGAATGTTCCAATACAATCGAAATGGGAATGGTAGTCGTAGAAATGAAAATAAAACTAATTAGGTAAAATGTAAAACTTTTGTGGAAAAGATCAATTAAAGTTTTCGAAAACCTGTAAATACCGGATATTTCCATACTTGATGGGAAACTCGGCATGACATCTATGATTCAAACTCAAAATCATTGACCTTGTAGCATTCTCATCAATTCCGTTCCAAATTTCGATCAATCGGTTCCGAATAACAGTAACTGGCTAGTTCTATTGTAAATATCCAAGACATGTTCGATGGGACTGAGGTCTGGATTTCGTGCAGGCCACTGCATTGAAGTGATTTCTTGATTTTTTATGGTGTTTCTAACAACATGAGTCTGTTTTCTCCGAAAATGTTTGTAACGTATCTCTGAGCATTCAGGGTTCCATCATTTGCGATGACCAAATCAGTGGGGGTGTTAAAAGAAATTCGTCCCACCACCATTATTAAACCTACACCAAAACCATGGAAACTTAAAAAGCAGCACTGGGCATATCTTCCATTTCGACGCCTTTATAGTAGAGAAAGTCGATCGAAATGAAAAAGACAAAATCTCGAAACATTTGAAAACAAAACTCTCTTCCAGTCAGCTTCTAACCAAATGACATGCTTTCTGGCAAAGTTCAATCGATCTCGTCATTGTGCTTCGGTAAGAGCTGAGCACGAGGCCTCAAACCAAAGGTGCCAGTAGGGAACCGCCATCCAAACGAGAAAATTCTTAATTTACGGTCATGGATCATCGTTTTTGCTAGAGGTTCTCCTCGCCCAGATCTTCTTTCATAACTACCAATCTCCCTTTACTTCTCTACAAATAGTTAAATGGGATAGACCAAACCTTTGGCCCATTCTTATATATGATATGATATGATTTATATTTGCACTTTCAAAATACAATATAAGGTCATCAAATGAGTCAATAAAAAATATTTCTGCTTCGAACAAAACAATTGAAAATATACACTAAAATATTCAATAATAATATAATAAATACTAAAACTACACAGAACTGATATCTGCCAAGAACAGTGAAACACACAAAATATTCCTATTTTGCATCTAAAACTAAAAAACGTGATCCAGAAATTCACCGACTGAATAAAACTCATTTTCCATCATGATCCCTCTTCACATTATCCCGAAAATGCTTGGGACTTTGGGATTTGAACGAATCAGGTAGTTTATTGTATAATTTGGTTCCAATAAAATTGAAAGAGTTAAGAGTTTTCTTTAAGTGATGCCTTGGTAGTAACTATCTCTACCGGATCCTCGTAAAGTGCTCGTGCAAGATGACATGTTTTTGATATTCTTCTGTATTTCTATGGAAATGAGTAAGACATTCCATCATGTAACAACACGGTATAGTAAGTAAACACCTCAAAAAGTCTAGGAACACTTACCAATATCTTCAAAATATGAATTTGATGATTCGAATTTATAGAAATCTTTCGGTTTTTGTTAGGATGTATTGTATATAATGTATTCTCAAGAAAACAAAATAATATTTGATTCCTCCAAAGCACCTATTATAAAAAAAAATTTGAAATTTGAAAATGACGAAATTTGGTGAAACACAAAAAAAAATCCTGAACTAATATTTTCGAAATGATATAAAAGCACTTATATTTTTCAGTATCCAGAGGGTCCACCTCTGTTATTAATGACACTTTGGCATCGTCGCGGCATACTCAATATTAAATTGTCTATTACATTGTGGCCTAAGTCATTCCAAGCCACCCGAACTGCTAATCGAAGCTCCTGTTATGATGGAAGACGTTTTGACGCAGGAGATTTCTTTTTCGGGTGTCCCACACATGCTCGATGGGATTCAGATCTGGGGAGCAGGATGGCCACGGTAGAAGATCGATATCATTCTCTTCAAGAACGTTCAAGACAACTCTTGCACGATGAGGAGGGGCATTATCTTGTTGGAAGAGTGGATTTTGACCCATTGTTTGGTGATACGGTACCACTACAGGTAAAAATATCTCATTTGCGTAAGAATTTCCCGTGAGGTTGGTCTGTATGAAAACGAGGTCAGTTCTTCCACCAAGGCGTATACCTCCCCAATACATCAGTGATCCGCCTCCCTGTCTAACAACTTCTCGAGCATGCTGGAGACGGTTTGGCTTTCCAGGTTCCCTCCATATTCGAATTCTTCCCGAATCGGGATAATAACTAAATCTAGATTCATCACTGAAGAGAATTGTGGCCCACCTCTCTTGATCCCAGTTTACGTGTTCTTGGCACCAAGCTAAACGAGCAGCGCGATTTCCATGGGTCAGTTGTGAAACTCTCAAAGGACGTTTGGAGTGGAGTTGAACTTCGTGCAGTCGATTTCTCACAGTTTGGTCGAAAATTTGTACATTATGAACTCGTGATAGCTCTTGAGCTAATTGAGATGCTGTGGTAGTACGATCTCTTCTGGCTTGTAAAACCAAAAATCGGTCTTGGGCGACTGTAGTAATCCTGAAACGACCTGTATGGTGTTCTTCTACGCAACCTGTTTCATTGAAACGTGACCATAAACGGTTTATGACACTTGGGCCACTTCTCAGAACCCTGGATACTTCCCGTTGTGAGCTCCCAGCTTGGAGCATGCCAACGGCTCGTAACATCTCTTCTCTAGTCAAATGTCGTCTTTCCATGGTCGAATCACAAAACTTGAATTTTTTTTTGTGCTTACAACAGAAACAAAGTGCCAACTAACTGATTTCAAACACTGAATACATGAAATGATCATAAAGCAGGGTCGCATCTGCTGCATTTTTAGTTTTTTATAAAAAAAAACTGAAATCTGTTACGGCACTCTACATAATTTGGTGAGAAATTGATGCAGGTGTTCATTTCTTAAAAAAAAATCATCCATATTGATCGTTCTGGATACGATATATCGATATTTAGAAGTGTTCCCTAAACTTTTTGGAGGTGTTTATGTTGAAGCGCTTGAACAGTTGTCTGCAGCTGAAGGTAGAGGGAACTTGTGCCAATACTCTCAATGCTTTTTTCTGTTTTAGAATACTTTATCAGCGTCCGTTGAGGCGTCCCCAAGGATTATACCATATGTGGCGACACTATGGAAATAGGCAAGGTAGGTAAGTAAAGCCTGATCTAATGTCACAATAGAGTATATTCTCTAACCCGTCCACTTCGTATTGAATATCAGTTCTTGAGTTTTATTTCTGTTGAAGGACAGTTTGTTAGCTTCAAGCCATTTTCTTGCATCATCCTCCGCGGTTCTTGATTTTTCCTGGAGATTTACAACGTTACAAGCCTTGTTCATGAAACTGATATCATCGGCGAACACTCTCGTAATGTGATCTTTCGTCGGAGATAAGATCATCTATACATATAATGAACATAATTGGGCATAGGATCTATCCCTGAGGGACCCCACACACAATCTATTCTTTCGTTGACCTGCCTACACTCCAATCAATGAGTTGCTATCTATCCTTCAGATAGTATGCTATCAGCTTAAGGACAGATGCCCTTATCCCGATATATTCTAATTTTTGCACAAGCCTGC
The DNA here is from genome assembly GCA_013387265.2 of Cryptolaemus montrouzieri. Taxonomy (NCBI): domain Eukaryota; kingdom Metazoa; phylum Arthropoda; class Insecta; order Coleoptera; family Coccinellidae; genus Cryptolaemus; species Cryptolaemus montrouzieri. Next base: position 75,311,217 of record JABFTP020000185.1, read on the forward strand.
TATGGTTCACACAGTCAAAGGCCTTGCTCAAGTCAAGACACGTAATGACTGCTTCCTCTGTCTGATCAAATGTCTCGAAGACGAATTCTGATATCTGGATTAGAGCTGTGGTCGTGGAATTTTTCTCCCTGAACCAATACTGGCTGTCACTCAGCAGAGATTTCGTTTCTATATAATACACCAATCTGGTTTTTATGAGGGCTTCGAAAATTTTGGAGAGTGCTGGCAAAATTGAAACTGGTCTACAGTTTCCTTGATCGTTGATATCATATTTTTAATGTATTGGTATCACTCGGGCAAACTCTAATTCCCGCGGAAAATAACCCTGCTGAAAACAGATATTAACCAAATAGCTCAAGGATTCTGCTAGATGTTCAATAGTTCTCTTGAGCAAACTTACTAAGAAATCATAAACATCCAAGGCATTTTTATTCTTCATATTCACCTCTCTTATGATTTCTTGAGGGGTTGGTTGTTGGTGAAAGAAACATGGAAGCTGGTTCTGTAACCATTTTAGTTTTTAGCAAGTTTTCGCTGGAGTATACAGAATCCACAGAGGTTGAAAGTTCATTTCCGATGTTCGCAAAATAGGAGTTGAACTCATCCGCAGTCACAAGAGTAATAAGTCCAACCTAGGTTATCTAACACCACTGCTTGAGCACATTCTGCTGGGGTTAAATTTAAAGATTCGCGATGCATTACTATCGAAAATTAAAATTTTCAAGAAGAAGAAACCTTCAAATAAAATTGATGAACAACTGCTGTTATCAATATGTGGTGCCCTCTTGCGAAATCTCATATTTCTTTGATCGAATATGTTGGCGGAGATATTCGAAAATAAAAGATGTGTGACTAATTAGTTGCCTACCAAATGAGAAAATTGATATATCGAAATTGTGTATCAATTTGTTGGCTCAGTGTAGATTGATCAACTTCTCTCAAAATATTTTTGAACATCTAGACTTTGCTATTTCGAGAAGCTATTCTTCAACAATAACAGAAAGATCCCCGTGAAGACATGAATACAATATCTCCTCATTCAATAACATATTTATGTGGTACGGTCCAAACCAACATTCCTACCATTTCTCTTAAGACTTTCTTGAAGCGACGAATATATATTATTGAATAGGAGCAGAAACGATTCACTGATTAACGAGTGTCCAAATTTTTTTGAAGTACATTGAATTATTCACAAAAACGGATATAAAGCCCACCATACATAAAACGATTTTATGCATAAATTCATTAAGTTCCTGAGCGCATTGTTAAAGAATAAAAAATTAAAAATATTTGAGATTAAGCTAAGATGAAAATCTTCAAACCATAAGAATCTGATTTCTGAAATTTAGTATGAACACAATAGTTGACGTAAGTAAGTAGAAATTTGAAATCTATCAAAGGAGGAAAATGAATTAACATGAAAATATAAATGAAATTAAGATTTCCTAAGTTGGAGAATGAAAAAAGGGATGATCCTTACAAAATTGAAAGCTGAGAAGTTTAGCTAGGCATCAAGCTTCAGTTCTGGCAAAGGAGTCTAAAACATAAAACGAGACAGGCAAACAATATTACCAAAGTTTCAGAACTATGAATCGGTGGAAATCTCTTATCCCAAGAAATAACAGCTCAAGCGAGACCAATAATTGAAAATACATTACCCTGTATGATTCGAAAAAAAGCAGGGCTTAAGAAGGTGGTCTCAAAGTTTCGACCTAACAAAGCACTGAGATATTTTTTTCTAAATATTTTTCATCACTATTGTCTCCTTATAACATTACACACTTATCTCAGCGATGTACATCTCTGTTACCCGTCCAAATAGTACTCGGCGTTTTCTCTACAAAATATTGGTTCACGAAGGTGATTGCCTCTTCATTTGATGAAAATCTCTAACCCTGAGCGGAAGTTTTAGTTCAGGCAACAACAAAAAGTCGCTTGGGGATGATCTGGTGAGTAAGGCGGATGGTCAAACAGTTCGAACCGTAATTCGTGGATTTTCGCCATGGCAACCGCTGAGGTGTCTGACGTTGTCTTGGTGAAATAGGATTTTCTTTTTCCGTAAATGTGGCCATTTTTTCGCAAGTTCTGCTTTCAGATAGTCAATTAATGATGCGTAGTATGATCATGTGATAGCTTTTTCCGAAAAAAGTCGCCTTCACTTTCCTAGCGAAGAATCAGCTTATACTTTTTTTGAAACCGGTTCTAATTTGTAGTCAACTGTTTGGACTGTACATTTTTTTCTGGAATATAATGATGTATCCAAGTTTCATCTACAGTAGTTAATCGGCGCCCAAACCAGGATTTATTGGGCCAAGCTGCGCCAACAAAGCGTTGGAAATGCGGAAACGCGGCATCTAATGCGTGGACAGCTTTCTCATGTGTAAATATTGATTTAATATATGACATATGTTCTTTCAACATGTTCATAACCTTTACTATCTCTCCCACTTTAACTCGGCGATAGTCTAGCACCATTTTGTGTATTTTGGCAAGGTTATAGATTATAGTTGCAGTTTTTGGACGTCCCGAATATTCATCGTCTACCAAAATTCAACCACGGTAAATGATGGTTCAGAGTCTCCATACATCGGATCCAACTCATCTCTAATTTGCATATGCATATTGCCCCTCAAAAACAACTGACAACTCGATACTCGATTTTGTCCATTTTCACAAAAACACTCACATTATCTCATTCAAACGACTGTTTCATAACAACTGAAACTTTGGTAAGTATCTGTCAACAGATGAATAATTAAAATTCAGAAGCTGCCGTCTTCACGTAGAGTGCTGCCATCTTCACGTGGAGGTCGAAAACTTTTCAGACCATCCTCGTAGTTTCATATATTACGAAATTGTATGAATAGATTTCAAACGAAAAAAAAACTGAAAATTTTCAACATATTAATTCGACAATTAACCATATGTAGAAGAATGGCAAACTCAAAGAATGTTAATTTGTTGGAACTTATGCATACATCACGTAAATCGCTACCAAATTTGTACCTATAACGCAATAACTACAATACGTATTATTCCATACGAATTATTTTTTCAGCAGTTTTCAAAATTGCCAAGTTTCCTCTGATAGTTTCTCGAGTTTTTTCTCCCGAAAACTTGTAATGCCATAACACCATACTGAAATAAGGATTGAGCATTTCCATTTTTTTAAATCGTGACTAATAATTTTGAGTTCTCACTGTATTGATAA